>CM040245.1:114126747-114626747 GCA_022545495.1 Chrysanthemum lavandulifolium
AGTTTCAAGACCTATTTCCGATGACGATTTACGCTGGTTAATTTGAAAGCTTGCCGTGTCTTCAAGATCTTGAGCCGCTAGTTGAAGATATGTTGCAACGAGCCACCCGTGGATAGCTCGTCGGACGAAAACGGAATAACGATTCGGAAGAATCGGAAGACATTTTTTTGGAGAGATCAATGTGTTTTTTTTTAAAGGTGGGGTAATTGTTTTTTTTGGAGAGATTAGTGTATGTTTTTGAAAAAATGAGTGTATGTTATTTGGTTTTAAAGATTTTTTTTTTTAATTTATTGCATGTTACCGTTTACCATGCTTGAATAATTCAAATGAAGCACGGACTCGCCGAGCTCCCAACTCGATTTTGCTACTCGATGAAACTACCCGACGTACGCGGGGCGGTGTACCCGCTCGGGTACATGCTACTCAATGCCTTACCCGCTCTCCACTCCCTCCTCTCTTAGATCACACTCATCAAACAGTCAGACAACAATACACCTTGACACGTGGTCCTAGGGCCCTAAAACTCGTGGTTATAAAATGCTCACGGTGGGGACCACTAATAGTTAATTAACGATATGATACTAGGGGTGAAAGAACAGATAGGATGGACCGGACCGACCGACAAAATCGACCGGACCGAACCGAAACCGACCGGACCGATGGACCCGGCCATCCGGCCTGATCTAGGGTTTGCACGGATTCGGTCTTGGTCCGGTCCGGACCACAAACCCGAAATTTAGCCTTGTTGGACCGGACCGACCGACGGACCGACCGAGACCGGACCGGACCGACCACATTCGGTCTCGGTCTCGGTCTAGGGTTTTTTCCGGATTCGGTCTCGGTCCGGTCCGGTTTTCGACCGATGAGCACCTCTATATGATACCGTCGTTAGACCGTAAATGTTGTTTGTGTCGGCTAGACAGGATAAAAAACATATACATAAGTAACATTAAAGATCCTTATGGTTTTGATTGTTTACAAAGTGCACCCTTGTTTAGTCAAAATGTTGAAACATGGTTTGGGTCAAAACAATTAAGGAATATGTTATAAAAACCCCTTATGATGTGACGGTAAAAGTTTTTGGTCAAAATATACAAACCACGATGCACACCGTACAATTTTTCGATACGTACAATGATTGGAAACCCCCCTCCCCCCTTATAGGGGAGTCTGTATAAACTGCCCTAACAATTAATTATGTTCGGTTGATGTCGAATCAAGCTAAGCCATATAATTTATATTAACCAAATTTTTGGGATGTTTGATTGTTGTCGATTTTGTCCCTCCACAAGAGATGTTTAGTTTTGCTTCTTTAGCCACACAATCATCACGAGAGAAAACACATGAAGATGTATGTGTATCACCATCATGAGCTTGGATCATTTTTCTAAAATAGTCAGAAGGGTAATTCATGAAATTTAATAGGGGCAAATCATATTTTCTTTAAAAAGTCTAAGGTTTATAACATGTACTATGCATTAGCATACAGGTATATAAATGTAAATATGCAAAAATCTTAAAAGGGCCATGACTCTTCCTAATCTTTACATGGCTCAAACTATGTGTATCACACAATTTGGTGATAATTAGACGTTAGGTTTAACCACTATGGCACTGGTGGCACGGTCATGAGCCATTTTAATATTCTCGCAAAGTGTCTCATATTCAAATTTATATAGGTAAATATTTTGAAATGAAATGGTTACGAAAATACTTTGGTTAAACGCATATATCTGAGTCGAAAACTAGTATTTCAAAATAAACTCAACACGAAAAACTCTGTCCATAGGCTGTTTAACATTCATTGAAATATCATCCATGTGTATCCAACTTTAAAGTTTGATTATAGGGTAAATTGCAAAAATGGTCCCTAAAGTAGCCCAAATACGCAAGGATCACACCAAGACAAATTTTGTTGCAAAAACGACATTAATATTTTCTTTTTTTGCAAAACAGCCAACGAGAGCGACTTTTGCTAACTTTCGTTATTTTTCTCGTTAATTGCCTCGTCACTGAGGGCATTATTGTCATTTCACTATTAATATTGGCGCCAAACCTGTGATATCAATGCGACATGACCTCAGTAGATAAATTTACAAAGTTAGTTTGCATGTTTGTATATTAAATTGTCAAAGTCCTCTGTCATTACACACACACACAAACAGAAACACACATACCATTAACAAAAAAAATATCATTTCTGTAACGAGTAACATGTCTCGGTGTCTTGATCTCGTGCTTTACTATAACCCATTTTTCATATCGGAAATGATGCTAGCCCATTACTAGCGAGAGGTTGAGGAAGACATTCAGCATGCACTCAAATTGATGAATAGGTGCTGAAAGCTTTCTAATATGATCGAAATTAGGGGGACCTGATTGGTGAGCTCCAAAACTTAAGGGGTTCGAGAGTTGCAAGGTCCAATGTGAGCAAGCTTAGGAGGATTCAGACAACTGATATGCGAAGGATGAGGTGGTTGATGAGGATGCTTAAGCAAACTAACGACATCATTGTTTCCAAGATTGAGTTTGATGTGAGGCAAATGTACATGTGAGGGGTTGGGGACTGGAGGCTGGGATGGCTTCTTTTGTTGTTTATGATGAATGTAGGTAGTAGGGGGTTGGAGACTTGTGGTTCTTTTGTTGTTCTTGCTTCCCCTGTTAGAGGTTGTGGTTTCCCCTATCGTAAGCTTGTACATGTATGGTTGATGACTGTAAGGGGTTGTTTGATCCCCATTTTCTTTGTATACAGTGTTCGAACCATAAAACACAAACACAAACTTGTAAATGCTATTAATCGAACCATAAAACACAAGCATAAACATATTATGTATAAGAAATTGGATGCAATAACAGAGTATTTGATAGGAGTGAGCCATCACTAAAGATTAACCCATATGTAATACTTCAAGTTACATAATATCGTTCTACATGTATCAAAAAGATGAACCCATCAAACTACCTCCACACAGCCCTTGGTCTATCCAAACAGAGGTAATATAGCTCAAGTTATATTAGCTAAATTACATACATAATATACAACCAAATTAAAACTGTTTTTGTTTCTACACATTACATAATCCCAAAAGATGAACTTATTTGTCAAACTTCAAAAGCTTCTACTGGATGAACCAACAAGTGATCAACTATACCTGCACAATCAAAATATGCAATGTAATGAGGTTAGTATAATATGAAATACAATGTATCCAAAAAATTTGCTAAACAATTCATTAGACTCACCTAGTCAAATAACACCACTTTGTTTCCCATTGATCTTGGTGCCCTTAAACCCAGTACGCAATTAGTGATTTTAACATCACTTCTTGGTCTCAAAAAACCCGCACCCTTAGCTCGATGTCTTCGTCATAGAACCACCATCTCTAATGACAATACCAGCCGGTTTGTTCTTGTTAACAATATCATCCTAATCAACCATTTTTCCTTTTCCCTTATCCACGGACCTCTTCACCAGCTTTTTATTCTTCTCCGAATTCAACATCAACATCACCCACAACCTTTCTTTTTAAGTGTATACTTCTCTCCCTAGTTGAAGTGCTAATCCTAAAAGGAGTTGAAGTACTAGTCCTAAAAGGAGTTGAAGTACTAGAGCACCGCAAGCTAGCATCTTCTTCTACCCATCCGACAACCTCCCCACCTTCACCCTCTAAATCAATGTTTTTTAAATAGTATTAAGATAATCTCTGTTTTTTTGTGAGCAACAAATAAATCTATAAAACCATCCCGACAACCTAGTTTGAACATTGTATGCACATCATTGTCTGTGTGAATCAACTTCAAACCTTCTTCTAATGATTTGCCAGACAAATAAAAGAGCAGTGCCCATTTTTCTCTCCTAATGCATGATAACATATGATCCAAACCAATACTAAAGATATGTCTATCAGAGACAAAGGCACAAAATCTAGAAACATTCCCTTGTATATACCTCAATGTAGCAAATTCAAAGAATCCATTATTGTGCATGCTAAACATAATTTCACCCTGATAAGCAATTAAACATGCCACCGTTTAAATTCAAACGTCAATAGTCAATTAAAGTAACACACTATTCACATTTATCATTTTAATTCAAACATCAAGTCTAAAGAGCTACTAAAGCTGCTACAACAAAGTCCAAGCTACTATAATGCTAAAGTCAATGCAGCATCAGTCAATGAAACAGTTATGCAAACAAGTGCAGACTCAAGTATGCAGGCTCAAGTGAAGCAGTGTAATGAAGTGTTGTATATCTCACCACATTCTACAAGACATCAATCCTACTTATTGATTATGCATCTCTTGTAGTTGTAGTTTAGCTAATAAGTCAATGTGACAACTTACATAGTAGTAGTACAGCTGCTATGCCAAACACTCCTACATCTCCATTCTAACGGCCTACTTAGAATCATAATACTCTGTTTATCCTAAACCAGCATGGCACTCAATCATGCCACTCAATATCAGCATATAACAGTCTATCAAAAAAATCATAGCATCCAACATAAGCAAATTAAAAATGACACATAAATGAAGTATAATACATTAACATACCAAGATACGCATGCTCTTCCTTCCCCTCCCTCTTCCTCCCACTCCCAACAGGCCTTCCCCTCTATCTTTTTTGTGTCATTGTACTCGGATTATGACTCCCCACACTCTTCCTCCCACTCCCAACATGACTTCCCTTCTTCATTTTTTGTGTCATTGTACTCGGATTATGACTCCTCTCCTCTTCCTCCCACTCCCAACATGCCTTCCCTCTTCCGTTTTGGTGACATTGTACTCGGATTATGGATTGGTAGAGACAAAGTTACTTTTTTCTATGCCTTCCCCTCCCTCTTTTTGTCTCTGTAACTACCTCATTGTCGGTTCTGCTATCACTTCCAAAGGTAGGAATACATGTCGCACCGCTACCACCCATATTTGGTTCGTTGTAAGTTTTGTTCCACAACCATTGAAGAATAACTTTTATCATCTCTTTCCCTATGTTCTTATACGAACCATACTTGCCAATTACTTGATCACCAAATATAGCCATAACTTCCTCAAAAACTTCATCATTTAATAAAACTTTCCCCCACGAGTTTTTCGATGATCCTTCCCCCCAATCAACAAAGACTTTCCCTTATCATTATTTGTCATAGCTGGGTTTGGTTGTTCGATTTTTTGTTTTTTTACAGCTAGGGTTTGACTGTTGATTATCGACTTGAAATGAAGGGGGTACTTAATGTTTTCTGACTGTTGAGTATCGATTTGAAATGAAGTTAAATGGGGTTGTTTTGACACTTACTTTTTTTTAAAAGCTTACTCTAGTAATCTAGTTGATTTAATGAAGTTAAGTTATATTTGCAAATATTGTCCTTGAAGTATAATTGGCAGGAGAAACTGAGACGATCAAAATGACAATAATGCCCTCAGTGACAAGGCACTTAACGAGAAAAATAACGAAAGTTAGCAAAAAGTCGCTCTCGGTGGCTGTTTTGCAAAAAAAAAAAAGAAACATTAATGTCATTTTTGCAACAAAAATTGTCTCGGTGTGATCCTTGCGTATTTGAGCTACTTTAAAGACCATTTTTACAATTTACCCTTTATTATAATGTGTGTTTTTTTACTTTCAACAACCTTAGGCTTAAAACAAAGTTCAACCCACATGCTTGACTCACCAAACTACCAATAATCTGGTTGGCAATAATGTACGTTGCAACCAAATGATATGGGTTTTGAGCCAAATCGAAATTCATGTTCAGGTTTAACTTTAGAAACGTTTGTACTTTGTACCATCATTATTTTTAGGATACAAGGAATTGGTAACTGTGATGTAGAGCTACACATCATACTCCAAATAGTATAAGAAAAGTTAGAGAAGTTGTTAAATGTCGATTTACAAGGTGTTTAATTTATATCCAATCTTTTGTACGAAGTTAGAGCATTACAAGGTGTTTTTATATCCTACTTTTTGTACAAAGTTAGAGCAAGCTGCAAATTTTGTCTTCTAGTTACAATAAAACTTTCATTTTGTTCTCTCTTTTTGTTATGCCAGGGGAGGAGTGGTAGCTTACCCTGTACCGAGAGTGCCACGTCACCTCTATCCAATAAAAACCTTCCAACTCAAAACTACCCCAATACTACCCTAACACTACCCTAAGTGGACGGAGTGGTACCCGATCCTACCCTAACCCAAAATTTTATAAAAAGACAAAAAAAAAAGAAGAGAACATAGCTTGCATTTGTTCGGGTTCAGAACTCGAATTCCTCCACAATTTCAAGTACCCTAAAGGGGCGGGGCGGTGTAGCCGCTAGGGTACTTGAACCCGATGCCCAAACTTTCATCCACTCCGTCCTACCTTACAGTTTTCAATAAATTTTTGGTTTTATGTAAATCAAGTAGATGTTTTTAAAAGCAGTTGGTACGCTTGGGTGGTAGGCCTCGTGCCATCCTTCAACACGAGCCAATGGCGCAGGAAGGGTACCAGGATTGGCGCCATTGGCTCTTGTGGCGTGGTGACCAATCCACGTCGTGAGTTATTTTTTATTTTATTTTTTATTTGTGTTTTATTAGGTTATGTGTTGGCAAGAAGTGCCTTATAACAAAAGAAATAGAAGGAAGGTGATTTTTGCGAAGTTATATTTTCTGATTTTCTAGAAAAAAAGAAGCTAAAATGATAACATTTTTGTTAGGAATTATATTTGAGTTGATTATAATATGAAAGATGAAGAACTTATGAAGACAAAGAAAGACAAGGGACTTACTTGTTAAAGAAGACTTTATTATTTAGTCCCTAGTAGTATATTGTAACCCTAGACTCTCTAAGTATATAAAGAGGCGGGGAATTAGGTTTTAGTACGTGTCATAGTGAACACCAAAGGTGTGTGTGTGTAACCTAGGGCGATAGTCTTGTAAGCGCCTAGGATAGTTAGTTAGTATTTAGTGACTAGAATAGTATTTAGTTGAATATTATTTAATAGTCGATTAGTATTAGAGTGTTTAGCTAGAGATGATGGCGAAAAACCTTTAGCAATAACATTGATGTTCTTATTATTCCGCTGTGCATTCATGTTGTTTGTCTTTGTTATTGTTATTCCCTAGATGAGCTTATAAATGATATTAACAATTGGTATCAGAGCGGGGAGCTCTTGATATAGGGATCTACAAGGTTTTTCGAAGAAAAGATGCAAAATTCAAGTCATACAAATTTTCGTATCTTTTCGAGTAGGTCGTTTTCAAACAATGATAACTTTTTCTTGAACAGTTAGATCGAGCTACAAATTTTTCTCGTGCATCTCCGTATATCCGTCTAACGTTTCACTGAAGGGATTGTCAATTAGAGCTCTCAATCAAAAGTTATAAGCTGTCGAAGTCTGCTGCAGAAATGATCATAACTTTTTCGTTAACCGTTGGATCGTGACAAAATTTTTGGTGGACGTTCTCTATATATCCATCTAACATTCCACCAGAGGGATCGTTGATCTGATCTTTTATGCAAAAGTTACAGGCTGTCGAAGTTGGCTACTGAAGGAGGTTTTTCAAAATTGAATTTTTCAGGTTTTTAGGGTTTTCATTATGTTAAGTGTGCATTAAAGGGTACTATCAAACCCTAATTCAATGAGTTTTTAATGATCACTATTTTTGGAGTATGGTTTGCTTGTTTGTGGTTGTCGAAACCCTAAATTGCTCAAAGTACTGCTGTTTATCCTTGAAAGTACTGCTCCTCCTTGAAAGTATTGCTCCTCCTTGAAAGTACTGCTCGTCCTTGAAAGTACTGCTCGTGGGGATTTGATTATCTAATTGGCGATCATGAGTACAAGCATCATTATGGGAGCTGATAAGATGAAAGATACACACACAGCAGATTGGGTTTGATTTATTGGAGGTAAGACTCGTACAAACCCTAGTTCTTATTATAAGTTTCTGTTCACGAGGGTTTGCTGAGATTATTAGTTCATTACTTTTTGTTGATATTGCATTATGAGTGGACATTATTGGATACTTAATACAAAAAGTTATGAGACTATGGATAGTGATAGTGATATGGTTATTGGACACACACCATATTTGATATTCAGTTTTTGGTTTTGAAGATTAGTATGTTCAAGATCCGATTGATTGGTTTGACCACACACACAAATAGTTTGGTTTTGGGATTCATGGTGTGACCTAATGTTCGAATATGGTTTTGGGCTTCATGGTATTTGTTGATACTTGTAACATTTATGGGCATGAGTTACAAAAAGTGAGGGGAAGCTCGTATGATTTTTAGCATTGATTCGATCTCAACTGAGTTTGTGAATGGTCAGAAAACACACACATGGGATATTTGGTTTGTTGGGAATTATGTGAAGTCTGGATTATGCTTGAACTTAATGCCAAGTGTTTCTATCAAGTGAAGTGGATTCACCAAGACATAATCAATCAAGTATAATAGATAATAGTCTCGATTTCATGGAAGTGTTTATTCCGTGTTTAGTTTATTTAGTGTGGATATACATGAGCTTTATTAGGAAGTGATTGTGTATATCTTATTTAGTTTTATGATTATACGTTTCTTGGGAAACGGTTTAGCGATATTGTTTAGGGTTCCTTATCTATAAAAGGAACACATTAGAAAGAGTTATGTACCGATTGGAAAACTCGCTTTAGTTAATATAAAGATCCATAGAGGATCAAGAAGTTCTTAGTTATTTGTTACTTGTGTTTATATTCCACGATAAACATTAGTAGTAGAGATTGTCTTTATTGTGCTTGTGATTACATAGGCATATATAACCATCCACGAGCTCAAGATCTATCAAGGTCTTTGTTTGTTTCAACAGTGGTATCGAGCCTCGTGAGAGTCTCTACGATACTAAGGACAAGCTTTTTCTAAACACCCATACAACCATAACAAAATCATCATGCCCGGTTCGGATGTTGATACCGAACTCACCAACAACCAAAACTCCACCCATCCGCAACAACTAAGTCTCTAATAGCAATGCTAAGTTTCCTTACCTTAAAAGGGAGGAATATGATCTTTGGGCTATGAAGATGCGTAATGGATCTCCAACATTGATTGGAATCTATGGCGATAATTATGAAGGGAACAAGTTTGAAGAGAACTACCACGGATGTCAGCTGGTAATATGATGAATGTTCCTCCCAAAACTGTGAAGAGTCTTTGGCGCTCAGAGAGAAACAAAGGTCGAACTATTCTTCTCGCAAGCTATTCTCGAGGATCACTTGAGTGATTTTCACTTCATGCAAGATGCCAAGGATATCCGGTTAGCAATTAAGGCGAAGTTCGGTGGGAATGAGGAGTCTAGAAGATCAAGAAGTCCATGCTTAGACAACAGCCAGACTTTCAAATCTCAAGAGGAAGGAATTCACAAGGGCTATGATAAGTTTCACAAGATCTTAAGTCATTGAATCACCATGTGCAAAGCCGGATAATGATGATCAGAACTCTAAGTTTCGAGGTCATTACCTCCATCCCGGCTACATGTGAGCATAGCTTTAAAAGCTAAAGGTGGTGCGGACATGATGACCTTTGATGAGTCAGATAACAAACTTAAAGCTCTTGAACATGATGTAAGAAGCCCTTTTCGATCATCTTCATCGCTAGTCATATCGCATTTGTTGGAGCCTCTACTCCAAAGTCTAGCTATGGTCCAAGCCCATATCCATCATCATCTAATGCCGCTCCTTCATCAAGTTCTCACTCTAAATCAAGCAACATTATGGAAGATGTACTTGGATCCTTCTTTGTCGATTATGATCCTCGGCAGAACCGGCTTATGAGGATTTTGATCTGTGGACCCGCTTGAGATGGAAGAGATGAAGTCGAGGTGGCAAGTGGCCATGCTTTCCATGGATATCAAGACCTTTGAGCGCAAAGTCGCGTAAGGTTTGGATTCAAAGGACGCGATCCAGAAGGTTTGACAAAAGGAAGGCTAAATGCTTCACATGTCAACAGATGGGTCACTTTTCTAGAGAATGCAAAGACAGAAAGTCGGTGATGAGACAAGATACTCTACTTATCGCCAGATCGTAAGGAGGCAGAACTTCAAAGGGATCAACCGCTTTGGTCACTCTTGATAGCAATGTGGACCGGAAGCAACATGAGGAGGTGATAATGATGGTCCCGATAATGTTGGGTTGATTGCAAGTCGTACTTTGGAAGATAGGCATGATCGATTGCCTTGATGGGCATCTCTCGTGTACAAAACTGTGTGTTTGGTTGTAGTGAGCGTTATAATGAACTCAAACAAGCTTATGATATTATGGAACCTAAATATAATGAATGCTATGAAGTAGAAGCTTATAAAATGTGCTTTAAAAACACTAGAAAGACAAAAGGTTTGGTTTCGTAAGAATGAAATAGCTTATGATGAGAAAATAGGTGTTTTAGAAAGAGATCTCGAATGTGCTACAAATGAATTAAAATGGTCCGAGAAGTTAAGAGCGTATGTAGAGTCGAAAATCTAGAGCTTAAGGAGAAACTTAAGGAGGAAATTGCTAGGAATAATGAATGGTAATAGATTGGCTAGTCTTATTTATAGTAGTCAAGCTCCAAATTCTACAATGGCTTTGGGTTTTAAAAATATGTAGGATTAGAAGCTAGGGATGACACACGTAAATCAACACCAAGCAGCCTAGCTAATTTTGTGAAAGAAGGTGACCTACATGTCAGACGTGGACCAATTAGAGGTGAGCATATGCCCATTGACCTTTTCACTCTTAAAGACTTTGATGGCTCACACCATCCGTATGGCAATAAGTCAAAAGACATGCTGCACCCTAATACTTCTACTAATGACTTTGTCTCTTGTGTTAACAAAGGACAAGTCCTCCAAGCAAGGGTCTACAGAGTGTGATTCAAATGACAAGTATGACCTTCCCAAGTCCGACCTTCCCAAAGACCTTCCCAAGTCTCGCCCTTCCCAAGTCTTCACCCCGCCGCACCCAAGACTACCAATAAGCATGTCGAGTTCACGCAAGGAATCCACTTCCAAGACAGTTGCCTCTCAAGACTTGCTTTTAATTCTTTGCATAATAATCTTGTTAAAACAATTCTTTTCATGGTTTTGGTTTGAATACTTCGCTTGTAAGAATAATTCTTTTGGTTTGAATAAATCTTCTCTTGGAAGAAATGTTTTTGTGTGGAAGTAAATCTCATTTAATTAAGGATTGTGATTATCATGAGCAAAGAATGAGTAGGTGTGGTGATTCTAGGAAATCTAGACCAATGTGGACAAATGTGAATGAAATACCACCTTATGTTCCACAAAATACAAATTATAATACTCCTTTTTCTTGGAGGAAACCAATTGTAAAACCATATGTTCAACCAACCGGTGAATATTTTAAAATGGTTATTGGCCTAGATGTGTTAACCCAATGACCGATGGGAGAGGTACTGGGAATCATTGTCAAGACCTCAAAGCAGTTGTTCTTGGAATAAAAGGACCTAAGTTTCATTGGAAACCCAAGAACAATAGTGGATCTTATACTTCTACATGGCACAACTCATATGATCCATAAGGTGTTCAAGTCAAGAATGACTGAGCTCCATAGTGTACTAATTCTCTCAGATATTTTTGTTGTTATTGTAGGATCATCCCCTAAGCATAAAGATGTTGGGATTGTTGATGATGGTTGTTCTAGAAGTATGTCGTGAAACAGGGACATGATGCATAACTTTGTACCTATGAAGGAGGAGGCAATGTAACCTTTGGAGGAAGTGATGGACTAATTATCGAAAAGGGACCATCAAAACACCTCACCGGACTTTGAGAATGTTTATTATGTAAAGGAACTTCAACACTTTAATTTGTTTTAGTCTCACAAACTGTGACACTAAGAACAAAGTACTCTTCACAGAGGATGAATGTCTTGGTCGCCTAAAGACTTCAAACTCCCGTAAGAAACTTCAATTCTCATCAAGGTTCCTCGCAATCACAATCAGATACATTCAACTTAACTAATGTCAAACCCAGTGATTTAACATGTTTGGTGGCTAAAGCATCCGTGGATGAGTCCACCAAATGGCATGTAAGGATGGCCCATGTCAATTTTAAGACCATTAACCACTTTCAAACCGGGCCTTGTTCAAGGTCTTCCGCCAAAGTATTCACCAATGATCATAACTGTGTTGCATGCAACAAAGGAAAGCAAAGACAGAGCCTCATACAAAGGAGTTTCATTACAAGAAGAACCATTATTTCGAACCTCTTCACCGCTTCATATGGATCTGTTTGGTCCAACTAAAGTGAGAAGCATTGATCATAAATATTTTTGTCCGGTGATCACCGATGGTTTTAGCAAATTTTGTTGGGTATTCTTTCTAAGGACCAAAGATGAAACATCCAAGTATTGAAAGATTTCATTACCCTTATTGAGAATCGGTTGAACAAAAAGGTGAAAGGAATTAAGTGTGATAATGGTACAGAGTTCAAAATGCTATACTAATAGAACTCGCAGTTAAAGGGAATCAAAAGGGACTATAGCACTCCAAGAACCCTCAACAAAATGGGGTGGCGTAAAGAAAAATAGAACCTTAATAGAAGTCGCAAGATCAATGCTAGCGGACTCTAAACTTCCTACCATGTTTTGGATCGAGGTTGTTGGTACAATTTTGTTATGTACTCAATAGAGTGTCCATTACTAGACCACATCTTAAAACACCATATGAACTCCTTTTGGGAAAGTTCACATTATTCATTACCTTAAACCGTTTGGTCGCCAAGTGACAATTTTGAATACCGGTGATCCTTTGGGCAAATTTGATGAGAAAGTCGATGATGGTTACATTGTGGGGAATTCTCGCTCATAGTAAGGCATACGGGGTTTACAATGTATCGCTAAGAAGATTGAGGAGACATTGAACTGAGGTATCTTGAAGACAAGCCTAATGTTCAAGGATTGTGGTCATGTTTGGTCATTTGACCTTGATTACTTGACCGATTACTTGGGTTATGCTAGACATATGGCTAACCAAAATGCGATTCAAGCATCTCCAACTACTAGTGTAAACTTTGGAAGCTCATTCGAAAGTGGGTCCGATGATGATGAACAACCCATTGTAGTACCTTCCTTCTCTCCTAACAATTTTGTAGGTGACACTTCTAAAGATTATATTGATATGGGTGAAGATGAATTCTATTATGCCGAGGACCTTGCTGATCAAGAAACAAGAGTATGCGCACCAATTTAGATGTCGAGAGGAATGTTGAAAAAGACAAGTGAAGCGGTCGGTGGAAAGTTCAATTCTGTCAAGGTAGTTCTGCTTTCTCCTCACCTCTCCAATTCGGCCGAAAGACATGTTGACTCTACTCCTATTTCTACTAGAGTGTCAATGCACCTTGGAGAACCTTATACAAGGTTTCCAAAACCTTCGATCTTGGTCATCATCAACCTAAAGGTGCATCTTCAACACACCTTCCTATGATATCGACTTTGAACCCATCGTGACTAATCTTGATTCCTCTATTGATGTCAACACCACCACTACTACAAGGATCAACAATGTTCATCCACGCCTAATATTATTGGTGATCCTAATGCACTGTTAGAACAAGAGGTACCGTGGCGCGCTCTAAATATGGTCAGTGGCTTTCATCTCTTATGTCTCCAATCACAGAGACAATCACACAGACTATCAACATTGTCTGCTTGCTTGTTTTCTCTCACAAGTGGAACCAACCGGTGTTACTCGTGCTCTTGAAGACTCAAGTTGGCTTGAAGCAATGCAGGATGAGATGCAACAATTTCAAAATCAGCAGGTTTGGATATTGGTACCACTACCTGATGGTAAGTATGCTATTGGGACTAAATGGATTCTGAAAAATAAGAGAGATGCTCGGGGTGTTGTCATTAAAAACAAAGCTAGATTAGTTGCACAAGGGTATAGACAAGAGGAGGGGATAGATTATGATGAAGTGTTTGCACCAGTGGCAAGAGTTGAGGCTATACGGATTTTCTTAGCTTATGCATCCTATATGGGCTTTATGGTCTATCAAATGGATGTTAAAGGAGCCTTCTTGTATGGTGAAATTGAAGAGGAGGTGTATGTCACTCAACCTAAAGGATTTGAAGATCCAGATCATCCAAATCATGTTTATAAGGTGGTCAAAGCTCTCTATGGACTACATCAGCACCCGAGCCCGGTATGCTAGGCTCTCTACATTTCTTTGAGTCATGGTTACGTAAGAGGTGCAATTGATAAGACTCTTTTCCTAAAGAAGAATTCCACCGACATAATTCTTGTGCAAGTGTATGTGGATGACATTATTTTGGATCCACAAAGGAAGCTTGGTGCGTGGAGTTTGAGGAGCTTATGAAGGAGAGTTTAGATGAGTGCAATGGGAGAGATGACTTTCTTTTGGGTCTTCAAGTTCACAGAAACCGATGGTATCTTTATTAGTCAGACAAATATGTGAGGACATCTTGAAGAAGTTTGGTATGGAGGGTGTAAGGATCGCTACTACACCTTATGAAGCTCCAAAGGCAAAGACCAACAATGAAGCCGATCCACCTGTGAATGTTCATTTATACAGTCTATGATTGGGTCTTTGATGTATTTAATGACTTCCGTGCCCGATATTACTTTTGTCGTGAGTGTTTGTTCACGACATCGAGTTACTCCACCGACTTCCCATCTCAATGTCATAAGAAGATCTTTAAGTACCTTAAAGGCCAACCTTTTCTAGGTCTTTGGTACCCAAAAGAGTCTCTTTTAAGTTAGAAGCATATAGTGATAGTGACTATGCTTTGGTGCTAATCGGATAGGAGGTCCACCACCGAGGTTGCCAATTCCTTGAAAGAGATTGATTTCTTGGCAATGCAAGAAACAAACTATTGTGGCTACCTCATCCATCAAGGTAGTATGTTGTTCTTTGCAAATTGTCATGACGTGTTCTTTGGATTCAAAATCGCTTGTTGGATTATGGGTACAATTTCATGAACACAACAATTTTTATTGATAATCAAAGTACCATATGCATTGTTAAAAATCCGCTTTTTCACAATGAACAAAACATATTGAAATCAGCACCACTTTATAAGAGATGCATATGATAAAATTTGATAAATGTGGTCAAAATTCATACCGATGATAATGTGGCGATTTGTTAACAAAGGCTTTTGAAGGACCAAGGTTTCAACACCTTGTGGTCCATATTGGCATGCTTAACCCTTAAGCGCAAAGTTTAAGGGAGGCATAAACCTGTGGGAGGCATATGCCTCGGGAGGATTTGTGTATAACTTTGCATTTTGCTATGTAATTGTGTATATTTGGTTGATTTTAACTAACTCTAACCCGCTAATGTAATTTTAGTGTGTTTCTTTGTTGGTTTATGTATGTTTCGTGTTTTTTGTAGAATGGTTGTCCCGATTCGGTTGAGATATGGTCAAGAAAGACGGGATCATGATTGATGATCTGAAATCGTGGAATAGTGATCAAGAACAAAATCAAGCTCGGGATAGATTGTTTCTTGATTATGAGAATATGCAAAAGAGTCATTGTGGCTAAATTTCTTCAAGATCAAGATGCTCGATTTGTCTCTCGAAGGAAATTAGAGCTTGATGCATTCTTTCCTACGATTACTGATGATCAATGGGATGGTTATATTTCTCAAGGTGCATCTGATCCAAATCTTGCAAAACTTATCTTAGGAGAATCTTTTAATGATGATAATTTTGTGGATAAAATGGTGGCACTTGGTAATCAAAGGAAGCAAGAATCTGCTGCAAAGAGAAGAGCTCTTATTGATCAAAGAAATAAAGCCAAAAGAGAAAAACCTATGACTGTTGCTCAGAAGAGGAATTATATGAGAAGAGTTGTGAAGAATTTCGCTTTGTATAATTCGGTATGTCTATGAAGCAAATCATATACTTTGTCCGATGATGCTTTAATTAGACAATATAATTTGGTTATGAATTTTCATCTTCCGGTTCTACTTCTTCTTCTCAATTGGAAAGCATTGCTTCAATGTCTCGATGTTCCTACGGCTAAGAGATGTAAACAGTTGAAATTGTGGATAACTTTGAAACTGTTTGCTCGTGGTGGTCTCTTCGGTTGTTACTTCGACACAACCATCAAGCTACTCCTTCTACTGATGTGATTGATTCTGCTGAAACTTCTTTGGTTTCTTCTGATGTGTTATCTAGTGAGGAGTTAAGTGATTCTCTGAGTCAGGAACATAATCTACAGCTTGATAATGATAACATTGTTGATATGGGGGAGAAGAGTTTGGTTACAAGAAGTTCTGATAGATTGGCTAAGAAACATGCTTCAAGGAATACTGATTTAGATCTCAAGGCTAATGAATCTACTTTTATTGAAGTTGGATCTGTTGAAGTTTTTCATGAAGGAACTCATGTGGTCTTGGTTGATTGGAAAGCTGGAAAGCTTAACACTGTTTATAGGCTGGATAATACTGTTCTTGAGTTTAACTTCTTGAAGGACATTCTTCATTTAGTGAATAGACATGATTTGAAAATGCTGTATGATCATGTCATTCAGTATTATAAGTTTCATTCAAAGAATCGGTTCGGTTTATATTTGTTGGGTGATCTTCGTGTTATGTTTGATTCTCATTCTCCAAATGGTAAAGGGTATTCTATTTGGAAGAATTCTCATAAGTGGGAGATTGAGAGTTGGAGGTTTTATCCTTTGCCTTGTGTTCATGTGGTTCGAGACCACATGTGGGATGATTTTGTGTATGCTCTCGATAAGCTTTATCCTTTATCTCGTTACTTTTATGGAAGGGTTCACGAGACACAAGTTGGAAGTGCCTCCTAATCCTGTTGGCAATGATGAACTTCATGCTACTCAATGTGTTGGTTTGATTAAGAATCAACTTCTATCACATAAAGGTTCATCTTGATTGTAATATTTTGTAATATTTGTTTTCTTTCTTTCTTTCTTAATATAAAAAAAAAAAAAAAAAAAAAAAAATTATCTAACTTTTCTTGCGTGTTTGTTGTATAATTTCTTGGTTATTGACTCACCCGATATACTTTGTGTATGTCAAAGAGTTAGCTAGTCCAAAGGGTAGCTTTGGTAAAGACACATTAAATGTTGATAGTCAGTAATGATTTGCTAAAATCATAGGGTATGCAATCACCTATGCTTCATTGTCGAGTGTTGTATGGTTTTCAATTCACCATGGTCTATTCCTTTTGGAATCCAAGAATTGGCTAGCCCACATGTATATGGCTTGTGGTAAAGGCAAGTGGCATTCCATATTTGGTTTTCAATTCACCAATTCTAAGAATTGACTAGTCCCGAGCAAACGCCATGTGTAAAGACATTTCAAATCCGCTTATATGGTTGCCGGTTTGCTAATAAATCGATGGTTATCGATGTACCATAGTTTACTTAACTTAAACATATGGCTACTCCAAGAGTGATGGCTATTGGTAAAGAGACATCAAATCCATTTATTTTCAATGATTCACCTCTCACAGGAGTTAACACACCGGATGTGATGAGAATAGTATGAAACTAATCTGTTTTGATGTACTTCTTGTCATTTGTTGTCGCAAAGATATGGAGTTTCGTAGTTTCTTCATCATAGAGATGTTCTTTGGATTCTTTGTTGTTGTTGTTCGTGTCCAATCCTATGGTGTCAGAAGATCTATCAAGAAAATGGAACTTAACAAGTCAAATTCAGTTTAGGGAGGATTGTTGGGAATTATGTGAAGTCCGGATTATGCCGAACTTAATGCCAAGTGTTTCTACTGAAGTGAAGTGGATTCTCGCCAAGACATAATCAAGTATAATAGATAATAGTCCGATTCGCGGAAGTGTTTATTCCGTGTTTAGTTTATTTAGTGTGGATATACATGAGCTTTATTAGGAAGTGATTGTGTATATCTTATTTAGTTTTATGATTATACGTTTCTTGGGAAACGGTTTAGTGATATTGTTTAGGGTTCCTTATCTATAAAAGGAACACATTAGAAAGAGTTATGTACCGATTGGAAAACTCGCTTTAGTTAATATAAAGATCCATAGAGGATCAATAAGTTCTTAGTTATTTGTTACTTGTGTTTATATTCACGATAAACATTAGTAGTAGAGATTGTCTTTATTGTGCTTGTGATTACATAGGCATATATAACGATCCACGAGCTCAAGATCTATCAAGGTCTTTGTTTGTTTCAACATGGTTGTTATACACACACGAAAGTTTGGTTGATTTTAAGGTTCAAGATCTCAGATATTGCTATACTTATTTGGACTTTGACGATGATTGAAAAAAATTGGTAAACCTTTGAACTATTCTTCATGTTACTACTACTTGGTCTCAAATGCGATTATAGTCATCTTTATTAGTATTTTGGGTGGTACTATGTTCTTCATGGCTAGAACTACAACGTATTTGTGATCATAGTGGTTAGTTATTCGACAAGTTCTTATGGTTATTTACATGCATCATTCGAGGGGAAGATTTTTACTACTACTCGTTGGTATTTATACTCCTGGTTCAGATTTCTTTTGCCTTAATTTCATTTTTAGCAAGCTTTTTGGTGATCTTCATGGCGGGTATCTTGAGGCATTAGAAGGATGGATTAGTCGTATGATATTGGTTTGTGGTGTTTGGAATCAAAGTTGCTTCTACTTAGCGTCTCCTAGTGGATTATGACAAAAAGGGGAAGAAGGCATTACATAGAAGATTTGCAACTTGAAGATCCTTGGTGATATTGCATGTTTAAGGGGAAGTTCGTTTATCTTTCATGACATATTAACTTCATAGGAAGTTTGTGCTTATTTGGTTTTGTCATTATCAACTAAGGGAAGATTGTTAGGAATTATATTTAAGTTGATTATGACAAAATATGAAAGATGAAGAACTTATGAAGACAAAGAAAGACAAGGGACTTACTTGTTAAAGAAGACTTTATTATTTAGTCCCTAGTAGTATATTGTAACCCTAGACTCTCTAGTATATAAAGAGAGGCAAGGGAATTAGGTTTTAGTATGTGTCAAGATGTGAAAACCAAAGGTGTGTGTGTGTAACCTAGGGCGTATAGTCTTGTAAACGCCTAGGATAGTTAGTTAGTATTTAGTCGACTAGAATAGTATTTAGTTGAATATTATTTAGTAGTCGATTAGTATTAGAGTGTTTAGTTAGAGATGATGGCGAAAAACCTTTAGCAATAACATTGATGTTCTTATTATTCCGCTGTGCATTCATGTTGTTTGTCTTTGTTATTGTTATTCCCTAGATGAGTTTATAAACGATCTTAACAATTTTACCCATATCATCAGACCAAAGGCACCATGAGTACCTGGTACTCTATGAAATAGGGAGGTAATTTGCACACTCTCAAAAATGATTGAGACACTCAAATTAGTTGTGTGTGGACATTTATACCATCACAGGGGTGAAAATGTAAGTATGACTATGAGGGTATAAATGTCCAAACACAACTAATTTGAGTGTCCCAATCATTTTTAAGAGTATGCAAATCATCTCCCTATGAAATAACATATGGGCACACAATGTAACAACGATGATAAATACTAGGGGTGGCAATTCAGGTCGGGATCGGGTTGGCGGGTTTGGATTAACAGGTTGGCGCGTCAGAAACCTCAACCCGAACCTGTCCCATTTAAATCATCGGGTCAGCTATGTCAACCCTAACCTGTTTACACATAACCCGAACCTGACCCATTTAACCCGTATATATACTTGGGTTAGCGGGTTAAATAGGTTACACGGCTTGAATAGGTTAGACGGGGTTTCAGATTGACCCGTTTAACCCGTTTTATATACAAAAGTTGGCACATTACACGAGTTAAACAGGTTAAACGGGTTTTCGGGTCAACCCGTTTAACCCATTTAACCTGTATAATAAAATATAAATAATTTTTAGTTTCAGAAAAAAAATCTTAAACGGGTTGGCGAGTCGACCCGCTTAATTTTTTCCCAACCCGAACCTGACCTGTTTAATAAACGGGTTAGATGGGTCGACCCAAACCCGACCCAAAATCTATTTAGACTCAAACCGAACATGTTAATTTTCGTTTAGGTTTCAGATCGAGTTACGTGTCGGGTCAGAAATTTGCCACATTTATATAATAGTATAATACTATAATCGTTTCAACTATACTCGATATTTGATTCAAGATCGAGTTTAGTATCGGGTCATAAAGATATAATCATTTTTTTAATTAAAATTAAAAAACACGTTTACATGTTCTTTTATAAAAATTAAATATCTTATAAACCATTGATTATTAAGTAAAATTAATTACACTATCATGTCGAGCATAAAATCATCTTTCATTAAAGCGACAATTTAATAGACTTTCAACGAACTTTATTTTCGAGTTCTTTTTTAGTGAGTGTTGAAATTTACGTCCAAGAGAATCACATGAAATCACATCTAATTTTGTGAAATCACATGTGGTTTCTGATTTGAACTTTAAAGCTCACATCACAAATCACATGTGATTTCGCATCGTGTAACATTCAATACTCATAACAAATGAAAAAAATAAATTTGTCGAAAGTATATCGAAATACCTTTCTATTGAAAAATAAAAAATTCTTATAGCAATAATATATTTTTGTTGTTTAACGATTTATTATTTGTAAAATATTTTAAAAAATGGATTTTTTTTAATTTGAATTGAAAAATGAGCGGTTATAATGACTATTTGATTTTTTTTTTTTGTGTTGAACTCACCCCTTTATCATCCTCAACATTTTTCATAATATTTGATTAATTTTTGTTGTGTATAAACTAATTTTCAAAAATGTAAAAACAACATTTACTAGAACAAACAAGCTAATTACCGTGGATAGATTAAGCTAATGAACACATTAACGGTAAAACTTCATGAAAATTTATTGTTAAATTCATTGAGTTTCTTAGCTAAACTTTATATGAAAAATCTTTTTAGGGCTTTTTGGTTCAACTAAATTTAAAAAATTTCAAGAAATTTGAAACTAAAATGACATGAAATATGTGTTTGATATGTCAAATAAAAGTATTTAAAATCTCATAAATTGACAAAAGAAAAGGAAGATGTTTCCAAAAAGTAAAGAATTTCAATTTATTTATAAAATACCAAAATACTATTTATATGTTAAAACTTATTGTTTCCCTATTTTCATCAATCTTTCCCATGTTAGGGGAATTAAATGTTGTTTTGCTGTTTTTTTGTTGTTGTTTTTGCTGTAGTTTTGTTGTTGCTGTTTTTATTAAAAAAAATTGCAACAACAAACATAAAGACATATTTTCAAATACTTAGTTTTTTTATCAACCAAACATGTGATAATATTTTATATTTTAGAATTTTAAATTTACGAACCAAATGCCACCATACCCTATCGAGTTGAGATGGATCCCGTTAAAGTAAACAAATTAAGATGTGGAAAGAACATAAAAAGTTTGGATGTATTTACGAACAGTATGAAAGGAAAATTTTCCTAGTGCTTATATTCTTTAAGTTTTATTACTTTACTGTATATATTTTTGTTGATTAAGATGGATGATGATCAATGTAAGGTTGAAAATATGACAAACTCCTCACGGCCAAATGCTATATTATTCTAAACTAGTTATAAATCTCGTGTACGTAGAGAGTTTACACAAGAATAAATTTATTTAAAATTTTAGTTTGATATATGGACATATAAAAATTTGGTAGTGGTTAATGTGAATATGATATTACACGCATGAGGTTCAGACTATAAGTACAACTAATAATTAATATTTTAACCAAATTTGTTTGGTTCATAGTTATAAGTCGTCCTTCTATTTTAATACTTATAATCTCGTGCATCTACAGATCTTGGGTATTACAATTGAAGTAAGTTATGGTTTTCTGAATTCTAGTTCTTGACCTATGTGCGCACGGGTTATTAAACGTCGATTAGTTTCGGACAATGACTATAACTGATAATAATATTTCAACTATATTTGCTCGGGTTTGAAAATATGATCTAATGTATCTAATAATCTTATTGCTTGAGTTGTTTAGTTAGATATTTTAACATAATCAAATTCATTGAATATAATCTATTATATATGTTATATTTAATCTCTTGCATTTGTATATACTTAATAACATGTAGACGTACGTTCGTTCGTGGTGTTTTCACGATCAATTTAATGATGTTGATGATAGTATTAGTAGTAGTTTATATATATATATATATATATATATATATATATATATATATATATATATATATATATAGGAGAGGGTTAATGTGAGATCAAGCTTAAAGTTGTAAAAATTAGATCAAATCTAAAACCACTAAAACATTTATAAATAAGAGTTTTAGCAATAATACACAAAAAATAATATTTTAATACAAATTAACATTTTAGTAACTAATAACCAAATGATATCATATGAGTTTGGATTAGTGATACACCGATACACATTACACTAATAAATATTTCAAACTCGATACACATATAAAAACCCGATACACATTAAACTTGTAATCAAAGTGTATCACCTAGGTTTGAAAATAAATTTTAAAAGAAATTTATCGAAACTTTAACAATTTTAGTTGTAGTAAATAAAAAATTAGTTTTATTGTAAGGAGAGTATCTCTTGTCAAATTTTAGTTCGATCTCATTTTAACAACTTTAAGTTTGATCTTATTTGATCTATATATATATATATATATATATATATATATATATATATATATATATATATATATATATATATATATTTTAAAGTATGTTGGGTTTCTATAAAAAGTATACATATTTTTAAAGTTATAAAAAGTTGAGGAATTTACAGTTAAGTGCATCAAATTAGATATAAGATTAGTATCTTTTTAAAAGTTTAAAGTTTGATTGTAAAATATATTAAACAATTAAAATATAATGTTTATTTGCACTTAAGTTAGAAATTGTAAAAAAGAGCTCACAAGGCAATACATATTTTCATTGTTATTCTCCATCAAATTTCTTCACCGAATATATCAACAGTTTGACGAAACTAATTTAATTTTAACTTCTATTAGTCAATAAAAGGATACAATTATGGAGGAATTTTCGTTTCTTTACAATTATTTTGGTGTTCTAGGGGACGAATCCCCACCATCCATCAGATTAATCTAATGGTGGGGATTAACCTGTGATTTAATAGATAAACCTAAGTCATGTTTTTTTTTTTTTTTTTTTTTGTCTTTCTTTTTATTCATCTTTTTGTCTTTTCTTTTAATTCACGTTTTTTTTTAAATTTTTTTTCAGTTTTTTTTTTTTTTTTTTTTTTTTTAAATTCACGTTATTCACGCTTTTTTAATTCGCGTTTTTCGCTTTCATACGTTTTAAATGCTTTCATGCGTTTCGTTTGTTTTCATCGCCGCCCGTTTTCATACTTGTTTTTACGCTTTCATACGTTTTCGTCCATTTTCATACATATTCATCCATTTTCCTACGTTTTCGTCCGTTTCATACGTTTTCGCCCGTTTTCTTACGTTTTTGTTCATTATTCATACGTTTTCGTCCGTTTTCATACGTTTTCGTCCGTTTTCATACTCGTTTTTACGCTTTCATACGTCTTCATCTGTTTTCATACATATTCGTCCATTTTCTTACGTTTTCGTCCGTTTTTAAATGTTTTCATACGTTTATGAATATCACAAGTGATATTCTGTGATATTCAGATGATCACAAGTGATATTCTGTGATATTCAGAATATAACTTGTGATATTCTAAATATCACAAGTGATTTTCAACTAATGTTTTGTAACATCAAAATCACAATTGATATTCAGAATATCACAAAGTGATATTTAGAATATCACAAGTGATATTCCTAATATCACAAAGTGATATTCAGAATATCACAAAGTGATATCCAGAAAATCACAAGTGATATTCAGAATATCACAAATATATAATTTGAATAGCAACTACATAGTTTGGGGGTAATTGTTAAATCTTATTTTATTTGCTTATGAGCTTATGTGATTTTAGTTTATGTTTCACAAGCTTAATTTGCTTATTTTGAAACTTATAAAAATATGTAAGTTTATATTTACCACGTAATTGTTAAATCTTATTTTATTTGCTTATGAGCTTATGTGATTTTAGTTTATGTTTCACAAGCTTAATTTGCTTATTTTGAAACTTATAAAATATGTAAGTTTATATTTACCACGTATAAAGATAAAATGGTCAAATTTTGGTTTAGAGTTCATACATATTAAATCCGTTTTAAATACGTTTTTAAATGTTTTACCGTTTCGTATATCTCCGAATATCATGAGTGGCATTTTGTGATATCATGAGTGATATTCGAGTATCAAATAATATTCGAATATCACAGGTGATATTCCGTGATATCGAGATGACCAACAAGTGATATTACGTGATTTTCAATATTACTGTGATTTTCATTAATGTTTTGTAACGTGAAAATCGCAGTGATTATCGAATACCACAAAGTGATATCGAAAAATCACAAGTGATATTCATAATATCACAAAGTGATATTCGAGAAAATCACAAGTGATATTGTAATATCAAAAGTGATACGAATATCACTGATAGTCGAAACGAAGAAAGCGGACGAAAACGTGAAAATGGGCGAATCACGTATGAAAACGGACGGCGTATGAAAGCGCAAAACACGTTTGAAAATGGATGAAACGTGTGAAAATTTGACGAAAGCGAAGAAAGCGGAAACGGACGAAACATATGAAACGGACGAAACATATGAAAATGTATGAAAGCGGACAACGTGAAAACGAAGAAAAAGCGAAAAAAAAAAAAAAAAAAAAAGCGTGAATTAAATAAAAAGCGTTAATTAAAAAAAAGACAAAAAAATATGTGAATAAAATAAGAAAGACAAAAGACAAGAAAAAAACATGACTTGGGTTTCTTTTAAATCTTGGGTTAATCCCCACCATTAGATCAAACTAGATGGATGGTGAGAATTTATCCCGAGTAGCGATTAATTTATTTGTAGCGAAATAAAGTGTCTCTACGATTATGTAATTGAGCCTTTTTATTAGTTAATAAAAAAATAGATCATTACAAAACATTTTTATTCAATTATATAAAAGATGTTAGCTTCACAAGGACTTGATAATAAATATCACAATTTTTCTTCAATTATATCACAAGTTTAAGAATTATTTATATGAGCAGTATTATTATATTAGAGGGGAGTTATTTTACATACCAAATTTTTATTACATATCAAGGGACTCATCTCCACCATCCATTTATAAAGAAATCAATGGCTAAGATTAAAAGCATTTTACTATTTCACACGTTTTTATAATTTAAATATATCTTAAACCGTTAATCGTTAAGTTTAAAATATTTACGCGTCATGAGAGCGTTTAATTATCTTTTCATGAGCAAGACTTTGATGTCTTTCGAAATAAAGAAAAAATTAGTTTTCACGTTTTTCGTATTTTTAATTTTTTACGTTACTGAAATTTGCATGAAAAAAATCATATATGATTAAACACTAAATTGAATATCACATGTGATATGAAAGTTATATCATATATGACATGTAATATCATATGTGATATAATATGTATATCATATGTGATTTTACACTAATATCACATTTGATATTACATATCATATATGATTTAACACTAATATCACATGTGATATTCAAATTATTGTTTTATCATATATGATTTTTAATGCAAATTCGATAACGTTAAAAATGAAAACTTAAAAAAGTGAAAATACGATTTTTTTGTCGAAAATATATCAAAGTCTTTATCTATAAAAAGATAATTAAATCTTCGTCATGATATATATTTTTTTTTCGCTTAACGATTAAGCTGTTTGAAAGATATTAATATTTGAAAAAAATGATGAAAGTGGGTTTTTAAATTGTTGGGATTAATCTTGTCATTAAATCAAATAAAAATGGAGGGTGAAGATTGATCCTTTAGATATAAAGAATCTTTTTGTCTTAAATGATCTTAAATCTATTATATTATGAGGAGATTTATTTTACATACCAATTGAGCTCATCTCCACAATCTATCTAAAAAGAAATCAATAGCTGAGATTAAAAGCATTTTATTATTTCACATATTTTTTATAATTTAAATATCTCTTAAACCGTTAATCGTTAAGTAAAAATAATTACACAATCGCGACAAACATTTAATTATCTTTCTATAGACGGACACTTTGATATACTTTCGAAAAAAGAATTTTTTTTTGTTTATTTCACGTTTTTTCGTCTTTTTTTTTCCGTTTTTCTTCAAAATTGGAATTTGTATTAAATATTATATATGATTTAATATTAATTTGAATATCACATGTGATATTAGTGTTAAATCACATATGATATGTAATATCATATGTGATAATAGTGTTAAATCATATATGATAAATCATATATGATAAATCATATATGATATACATATCATATATGATTTAACACTAATATCACATGTGGTATTCAAATTAGTGTTAAATTATATATGATTTTTTCATGAAAATTTCGATGCGTAAAAAGAAAAAACTTTAAAAAAGCGTGAAAATATGATTTTTTGTCGAAAGTATATCAAATCTTTATCTATAGAAAGATAATTAAATCTTGTCGAAATAGATATATTTTTTCGACGGCGATTAACTGTCAAAAATATATATATTTGAAAAAAAAGTATGAAAGTGAGTATTTTAATTGTTGAAATTAATCTCATCTATTATATCTAATAAAATGGAGGAAAACAGAGGATCTTAAATCTTATGAGTTGAGATCATGTAAACTAAATTGTCATAAAACCAATTAACCAATCGCGTTCGTCCAGTTTTTTATTTTCACTTTTTTTAAAACAACGTATCTTTGCAAACGGTAAATCTTGTTACAAAAAATACATAGTGATGAGAATTAAATTATCTTTCTATAGATATCGTTGTTATATCTTTCGTGAACTTTTTTAAAAAATTTCGTCAGGAAAAATCGCACGTGATTTGTAAAAATCGCGTGTGATTTTAAAAATCGTGTGATTCGTAAAATCAAATCATATGATTTTAAGAAATCACATGTGATTCTCAAATCGCGTGTGATTTTCAAATCGCGTGTGATTTTTTGACTAATTTTTAAAAAAAGTTCGTCGAAAATATATAACAACGATATCTATATAAAGATAATTTAATTCGTCGAATAAGATAATTTTTGACGTAACGATTAACGGTTTGTGAGATATTTAATTTTCAAAAAAGGGTGAATATATTTTAATAAAAGAAATGAGTGGTATGATTGGTTGATTGGTTATGTGAAATATGAGTTATAATGAACTTTTCTAAATCTATCTACTATATAATGCGTTTAAAAGCAAACCTCATTCCAAACCTAACTCCTAACCAAAAATTAAGATAAGGAGCTCGATCGCTTGGATGACGTGTGTCAAATCTTATATTTCCGGCCTGGCTCCTAACCACTAAAAAGTAAGATAAGTGGTTTAATTATAAAGTGGCGTACGTAACTACCGATTAAAATTCATATTTATTTTCAATTGAAATATCTTTTATCTATTTATTTTTTTATAATCTAATTTCACCATATTTTTAAAATTTTATCTTTCTTTAATTCAACATCCATTTTGATATATTTTATAATTTTTAGTTTTAAAATTTTAGTGGGTTTATTTTATTTTAATTAATTTTTATAATTTTAACCTTTATTTCAATCAATCAATCTTAATTTGTCGAATATATTTTTGAAGTGTTTGACGTAAGAGATTGCGAGTATTTTATATGTGGGAATCTTGATGTAGCAGGAAAACTACAGAACCTAAACAAACACATCTGAAGTAGCATATCATTCAAGTGTTTGAAACGAATTCACTAAAGCGGATGAAGCAACATATAACTATCTTATCATGCTGTGTCACGATGGTGTCCGACTAGTCTTATATTATATGTCCAAAATAGTATACCAACTTATCCATGAGTGTATCTGATTTGACACTTGCCACATCCAAGACCGTCAAACTTATACTAAAGCCGTAATAGATTGACAAATGATTGGTTTATCATATTAAGCTTCATCAACTCTATAAAAATACAAGGTCCAAAATGCAAAAAAACATATTCAAACTAGTGGCTCTATTAATTTACGACCAGAATGAGATCACCTGAGCCACATAACACACGCACACAAACACACACTTTACAAGACTCCAAAAGACACCAAAGCACGACCATTGATAATCACCTATACGGCAATATACTTTTCTTTAGAAAACACACACAAACACATTAACTAGAATCTTTGTTATATGCATTGAGATATAACAAGAACTATATACGAATAAAAATACTAGTAGTACAAATAATAAAAATACTAGTACGTCATCAATGGGAGATAGCAGCTCAGGAAAGAAGGTAAGGAAGCCATATACTATAACAAAGTCTAGAGAAAGTTGGACAGATGAAGAGCACGATAAGTTCCTTGAAGCTCTTCAATTGTACGTTCAGTAAACTTTTGTCTGTTTTTTTTGTTTGTGTATTAAAAGTAGTAGTTTTAAGTTTTAACTATAGATTTGAAACTTATTATTATTGTTGTTGATGTTGTTATTTGATGTGAATACATTATAAATTGTTTAAGATGAAATGAAATCTGGATAACCAGGTAGGATTTGATCTATATATTGTTTTCAATGTTTTGTTAACTTAGCTTGCTATTTAATATTATAATATTTTAATACTTAGTTTACTATTTAATTAATATGATTGTATTTAATGATATTTAATACTTTTTTTTAATTAAAATAAATAAATTAAGGTGTTATAAATTAAAATAAATTATAATATATTAATACTTTTACTATTTAATTAATATGATTGTATTTAATGATTTTTAATATTTGTTTTTAATAAAAAAAAACAAGTTAAAGTGTTATAAATTAAAATACATTTAAAATATTTTAATACTTAGTTTACTACTTAATTAATATGATTGTATTTAATGATATTTAATACTTGTTTTTAATAAAAAAATAAATAAACTAAAATGTTATAAATTGAAATAAAAGGTTAATGAATAATGATAAATTGAACTACCAACTATACCTACCAGTATATATATACTTCATTCATAATTTGACAAGTGTAATACAATTATTTTTTATCATCATAGTCACGATCAATCTTTAACTTCCACCAATCACATTTGATGTTTGCTTGATTATTATATTGTGAGTTTAGAGCTAACATGCCTGAGAGATTATTAGGGTTGATGTAATGCTATGTTGCGGTGGTGATATAGTCGTGGGTCATGTCAGCGTCAAATCAATATACTGTCACCACCAAATTTACCATCAAACCTTCATAGTGTTACCGCTTTTCTTATCATCCACATATATATATCCACCTTAGACAAAAGTATATCCTTAACACTAATATACCCGGCCTACAATGTAACCCACTTACATGGAAGGGTGTAATGGTCACGACGCGTGGTTGAGGTGTAATGGTCACCACGCTTAAACAAAGCTCTTGTTACACATGGTCTTAGTTTGGTGCCAGGTGACAAGAGCTGAAATATGATTAACTGATTATAGTTATTGTCGTTGATAATGTTTATTAGATATATGTACATACTAAATATCCATATACTTCAATTTCTATGGCCATTTTTATGTAGTGGTCCACTATATATTTACAGCTAAATGTGTTCACCTTCAAGAACCAATATTGTAGAGTGGAATAGATATAAATCTCTGATATGTGTAATTTTGTTAATCAATGTCTATTGAAAAGAACTGTATATATACTAGCTATCCTTAGGGAGTTTCATACAAAGGACAAATCAGATTGTGGTTAGTCCTATGAAGTCCGGTTAAACACTTTAGATATGAACAGTCACTAGATGTGGCATATGGCAATGGTTTTTTATTTTTATACAGTATTTACGTTAGATAGCTAGGAGCACTTTAGATATGAACAGTTATAGCTCGTTTTATAAGTGACTGTATGGCAGCATTTACTAGCCGCGCACTTAGCTATTTTAGATTTCTTTTTTGTGCACAGATTTGATCGTGATTGGAAGAAAATCGAAGACTTTGTTGGTTCCAAGACAGTAATTCAGGTGCTTATTATATGGTTTGGTTATTCCATCTTTTGACAAACACACTATCCTCGTTTTAAAGTAGACAAATCCAATCTGCGGCATGTAAAGAAGGTTTTAATGACTGAGGTTATTTTGAAGCTTCTTAATTGTTCAATGTATATACTAGTTGTTTGTAACTGTACTCAAATGTTATATTCTTGACCATAGGTAAAACTTATTTCACCTAACAAATATACCGTAATTATATATTTAGTATTGGTACTTCTGAGATATAAATGTGAGTTCACTGCTTCCCTAATTTGATCGATAATGTGGCAGGTGTTCCCTTAACATCCTAAATTATCAATTCCTCACTTTTGGTGTGAGGCAGGTGGAGCGTTATGTTGTGGTGAAAGATCAATTTGTATCACTGAAAGACTTAGTTTTTATAATTGATTTAGAGGAGCAAGGTTAGGATTTCGGCTCCCTACTTTCTCTTTTCCTTCAAGTACAAGAGAAGTAGGTGATAGTAATAGCCCGTATGATTTTTTTTTTTTTTTTTGATCTAGAACCCTGTACGTAGTATCTGATGAGATCCATTTTTCTGTATGTACAACAACAACAATACCCAATCCCGCCGGAGCGGGGTATGGGGAAGGTGAGATGTAGACATAGTCACACCCCTACCCGAGGGTAAAGGGACTGCTTGCAGAAAGAATTCCGGCAAAAGTGTAGGTGCAAGTAAAAAGACTAATATTTCTGTATGTAATTTAGTTTAAAGGCTGCCTGCTAGCTGTAGATATTTAGGTTGGCTGGTTTTACCCCTTTGATAAACTTTTCCCTTTTTTGAAATTTGCAATTCGCTAAAGGGAAGTGATAGACCTTAACTATAAGTGAAATTAACAAACTAATGAAAAATCTTCTTAAATACCACTTGAAGAGATTAGTTATATTTTCAGATACGAAGTCACGCCCAAAAGTACTTTCTGAAGGTCCAAAAGAATGGATCAATAGCACACGTGCCACCACCCCGTCCTAAGCGCAAGGCCACACATCCTTATCCACAAAAGGCACCCAAAAATGGTGAGTATATAGAATATATTCCAAGTTTGTTGCTAAAATTTGTAAAATATCTGTTTTCAAAATCTATAAAACAATATTAATTTACTTCCGTGACAGTTTTATTGCCGCTTCAAGCTTCAATGGGTTATCCTTCCTCACTGAGTGGGCTTGCACCAGGATACTCTCCATGGGACGACACTTCCTTATTTATAAGCCAATCTGGTGAAATCATGCCATCGCAAGATGAATACGAACTCCACGGATTTGAAGGCATGCATGCATGTTTGTAATCTATCGTTTGTTAGGTTTATATGTACTAATCATCCAACATATAGAAGTCACACTGACATGTACATTAACATCGTTTTGTAGCTGATACTGGATCAAAAGGAGCAGGAAAGATTAGTAACATCAGTAGTAGTGGTATCGGGAGCTCAAGTAGAGAAATGCCAACTTCTGAAGTATCAAATCCAGGGGAACAAGCTTCTATCCCCCATGGTAACTTTCTTGTTATACATGTGTGCATATTTAGTAGATATATAATAACTTGTACTAATTTCATGTTCATTCTTCTTCTTATTTGTCATCTGGTAAAAGATTTGGGGTAAACTCCATTGAAATATGATCCAAATAGAATCTATAGACCTGCTGTTTATTCTGCCTTATTCCTGACGTCGTTATCATATACCTTTGTTCAGGTATACCCGATTTTTCTGAAGTATATAGCTTCATTGGAAGTGTTTTTGATCCTGAGTCTAAAGGGCATGTGCAGAAACTAAAGGAGATGGATCCTATAAACTTTGAAACAGTGAGTTAAGACTTGCTTTAAGCCATTTTTATATAGCGAGCAACAAAATTATATTTTCTGAACTAGATATATAGTTATTGTGGAAAATGTTTTGGGTGACTTTGTTCATTGTTGTAGACAATTGTGTGATGCTAAAATGGTTCATCTGCTTCAAATCTTCAATTCTCTCAGAATGAATACGATAAATGATAATCGATTTAGATTATACTTTGATACTGCATCTATATTTATTTTGGAAAGCGAAGATGAGATTGTAGTTTATTATGATTGATCATTTTTAATTAAAGTAGCTAGGTTTAATTTTATGAATGTCGGTTAATTTCTAATGTTGTTCTATTCGAACATGCAGGTATTATTGTTAATGAGAAATCTTACAGTCAACTTATCAAATCCGGAGTTCGAACCAATGGTAATCATGTCCTTTTCATGAGCCTGTAGGACTGTGTCCACTTCGTATAACAATTTTTTTTATTAAAAGTTTCCTTTTTCATGAAAGTCCTTTTAATTAATGCTTCAAGTGGCTGCTTCCTTCATATATATGATGGAGATCCTTGACAGACAATTAGCTAGAAGATATATGATGCCAAATACATAGATTTCTGAATAACTTCATGAGTTTACCACTAGGACAGAAAAAAGCATCAACTTACTAAAAGACACATATACGGAAAACCACGATTATAGTAGAACCAAAGAACAATAACATGCTTGTTTCGCCTTTTGGTTAGCAAAGAACAATGTTCATGTTATCCTTATTTATTGTAGCATGTATCATATGCTTATAACTTTGATATTAAGAAACCGCTTGGGCTGATTAGTACACGAGGTCCATTAAAAGTTCCCCTTCATAATATTTAGCCAACCGGCATGACCACTAAGGAGTCGGTAGCACCTATTGGAATTCAAACCTTAGATCTGCTGCTTCTTGCATCACGTCCAAGTGAGTTACCATTATGTCGACCCTTTGGGGTGTTTATTACAGGGGTTATTGCATAAAGATGTAACATAGTTTAGCCTGATTTCTGTTTTGGTAACCGTATTTGTTTTCAGCCATAACAAATCAGGCCAAACTATGGTATCCTTTTATGCAATATCCTTTGTTTTTGAGCATATAACATAACATCCATGGATTCTGTAAATATTAGTGATTCATTAGTCTTGACCGCTAGATGATCTTAATGGGTGCAGAGAAAGGTCCTGTCATCATATGATCTCAATTCCAAAAGTATAGGAGTTTCTGCAGGCAATGTTTATGAACAATCAGAGCAATGAGGTTGTTGTGTTGAACCATAGGCATCCCTCGTAATTACTATGTAGTATGTCTTTTCCTTTGATCTACCACAATTAGTTATATCTTCTTTATCTCTATCAATATCTTCATTCCTTGTACTATAAAACTTTAGTTAATTTCCTCCTAATTAACTTACCAAAATATAATCTAAAACGTCTGTTCTCTTGATTTATCAGGACTATAAGTGAGAACCCGTGTGAAAATCCGCATGGCGCGCTCTATGCATGGTGAAAACTGTACAAAGAAAGATTGGAGCATGCACAAGGATTCCTACAACAAAAGAAGTCCCATATGTGATATGTTTTGAAGCCCAAAGATCGAATGCGAAGATGGTCATATGGTTTGGGGCTTGTAGCCAGATATGAAGTGAATTTCTTGAAGGTCTGCACTTTTGGCACTACTAGCTTCATCTTGTTGTAATCTTTTACTTCTAGTTTTTGGCCTTTGTTTACCTTTTTTGTTCCGTGCATTGTATATTGTAAGAGTGATGTTACTACAGATTTTAAAGAGGGAAAGTAATAATGCCTAAGAAGTGGTTGCATAGCAATTTCTGGTCTATGTAGTAGCATTTGATTTGAGCTCTATTCAACATGTGTATTAACTTGCATGAAATAGGTGAAAGTGGTGATACAAATGTCATTAGTAATCAGTAAATCTTTTTATTTTTGCGACTTAATTCAGTAAGATGTATAAACCCTTTGCCATATATGATTGGGAGAATTTGGTACCCCGTGCTTAATACTACGTAGTACAACATTTTCTTAACAGAGGTACCCCAAGTTAACAAGTTAAATTAAAACTGCTCGAAAAAGCTGTCTCCCTTTGGCGAATTTTGGCGACTCATTCCAACCCTAAATGATCGTTCATTCCTAGCATATTTTGATCTCTAACTAATTACAAACCTGTAATTGATCTTTGATTTCACCTAGTGTTTAATCACTGTTTAGGACGAATTGTTATTAATCGGCCAAGATATCTTTTTATTGTAGGGTTTCATTCTTTTTAGGGTTTTCTTGTTGCTAATGATCCTTTGATTCGTTTACTAGGACTCTGAGTCGAATACTAATTCTATTTTGGGATGATTGATCTTTGATCAATCATTACCATAATTGCTTTGGTATATATCATTTCTAGGGTTTTTGTAATTTGAGTTCTAGGGATTGTTTCTAATTTGTTTTTTATTCATTGCCGAAGCATTCATTCTTCTCATTAATTGTTTTCGGTTCTAATTAATACTATAACCCTAATCGACTTAGGTCGATTTAGAGTGTATTAAGTATTGTGAATTCGTTGTTGGGTTGCAATGCTCGTTTTCTTCTTTTTGTTGCTAATCTTCTTAAGCTCTACTACTCGTCGTTGTTAGGGTTTATTTTTCGTTTATCTTGGTGTGTTGGTCATATGGTTGCTGGTTTGGTTTGATAACATTGAGGTGTTAAAGGGGGTCGAGAGCTAAGGGAGATGATGGTGGGGGACAGAATACGAAGAAGACCTCGAATACTAGTATGGTGTCGGTGCCTACTAGTGAGCTTAAGATTGGTGATGGTACTAATATGGACATGACACTTCATATTGTAAAGGAATATAATATCTCATCTTCAAAGGTTACAAAGGTGGGGACGAATTCTTTTGCAATTGTTCTCTCTGCCAGAAACACAACAAAGAAGGCTAACTTTCGAACTTTAGAGACTACAACTCTTGTTGATTCTTATTTCGTTGTTGGTATTCCTTTGTCCTTTGTTGAAAAAGTTAATAATAGACTTAGCAATTCATTATATGGTTATTTCATTGGAATACGAGGTGCTTTCCCGGTTTTTGAAAATTATGTATGGAATGCATAGGGAAAGTACGGAGTGCAGAACATTATGATGAATGCTAATGGATTATTTTTCTTAAATTTTTCGCAATGAAAGGGGTTAAAGATGTTCTTGAAAATTGGCCATGGATGATTTGTGGGATTCCAATCATCCTAAACAAGTGGAATTCTTGATTAACTTAACTAAAGAGGACTTGTCGAAAGTACCTGTTTGGGTTAAGCTCCACGATGTACATACAGATTGCATTTACCAACGAACATTTGAGTAAGGTTTGAGTGTTATTTCTACTGAAACAGGTACTTCTATGATGTTGGACTCTTATATGGTACTGTGTTTGGAATCATGGGGAATGAGTAGTTATGCAAAGGCAATGATTGAAATCAATGCAGGTAATGAATTGAAAGAGAGTTTAATCGTATCTATTCCAAATTTGGAGGGGTCGTGTTATACTTGTGAAACCATACACAGTGGGTACGAATGGAAGCCACCAAGATGTGATACAAGTAAGATATTTAGTTACATGTGTGAGCAATACCCAAAAACGGTTAGAATGCTCCTAAAGAAGAATGTGAATGATCAAGCTGACGGGTTTCGTGATGTGAGGAAACCGGTTAGGGCTGCTGGAAATAAGAACAACAAACAATTTGATAACAATGGTGGCTTAAGCTTAAGTCTAATTTGGTATACATACCCGTAGCAAGTAAAAATAGAGGAGTGGTGCTTCTACATCTCGGGGTGCTCCTACATCTCATGGTAAGGAAACTATAAGTACTTCAAATGCTCTTACTTCCTTAAGTGGTTTATGTGGAAAACTAGAAGGGGGGTTGAATAGTTTTGCCGATTTTAAGTTAGTTTCTAAAAACTTTAGATTCGATGTTATGTGAAATCTTATGGATGAAGATAAAATATATATCTAAGAGTAATGCAAGTAAAGAAAGTAAAGTAAGGGATAGAAATGACACAACCGATTTATAGTGGTTCGGTTACAAGGACACCTTCCTTGCCCTACTCCACTCCCCGAGTCACCTACTCGAGAGTTCAAGCACTATGTCAACAAACTCCTTCAACTTGGCGGAGAAGCCTTCACAACATTTCTTACACCTTTTTCCGGTACAAAGCTAAATACCGAGTCCGTAACACGGAGGACCAAACCAACACGACTATTACACAACAACTATGTGAAATATCAAGTACATGATCTTTGCTATAGAAATCTTGTGAAGGAACAAATCAATCAAGGACCCCTTGCTTGGATGACTTGTAGAAAGCTCGTGATCTCGCCTTAGAGAAGGACCTATATGAGAATCACAATAGAAGAAAGAAGAACAACTCTTTAGATCAAGTGATCTTTTGTTAGAAGAGTGTAAGAATATATGGGAGAGTTAGTAAGAAGAGGGGTGGTTAGAAATGAAGAAATGACTCTCTATTTATAGGCAAAATCTTGCCACTGTTCCACGGATCCCACGGATCCCTCCCTTAAGGGATCCGTCTAGTGTAACTCCAGGGATCCGTGGGACGCTCCTCTTTGCCCATGGGTTTTTTGGTTATGGGTCATGGGTTGGTCCATGGGTATTTCATTAGATACAATGTATCTAATAGATGCAATGCATCTAGTCAAATGGATATGGGTCAATACCATGGGTTATGGATATGCTCCATGGGTTGTGGTTTTTACCCATCCTAATAAACTATTACAACAAATGATTTATTACAACAATTTGTATTAAATGACTATATGTAAATTCTTTACAACAATAACATGTATCCTTATAATTTTACTTATGATAACATTATATTTGTTATCAACAAAACACAAAGAGATCGCTAAATATTAATAAAGCGTTTTACGGTTTATTTGTATTAACAATCTCCCCCTTTTTGTTGATGACAAAACATAATGTTATGATGAGTAAAACTTAAGATTAGATGTATGTTTTGAAAGCCTAAGTTTTACTTCTTCTCTCCCTTTTTGTCGAAACAAAAAGTTAACCCAACGAAGAAATAAAATGTGGAAAAATAGTCCACGTATCGCTAACTCCCCCTTGACGGTAGCTCCCCCTAGAATGGGGCGTCAAGTGAGAAAAAAAATCCTACAAAGAAAGGGTTAGTAGTAACATGCATAAATAATCTTGTGATTGACGAGAATCAAGATTGGGAGCCAAGGTATGTAAACAAGGCCTTGTAATAAAACAACAAAATTTAGTGGTACTAATGCCACATACAAGCATGTAAAAGTAAGAACAAGACGTGTTAAAAAAATGACTCAAAAAGAAAAATACTAAAAAGTAATAAAAATGACTCCTTCCATGCTTGCATAAGGTTTATAGATGGAAGTTATGGTGAGTAATGATGTTGATGCGATCAAGGATGAGGTTAAGTATGACTCGCATTTCTTCCCTAATCTCTATTGCAATATCCCTAGTGGATTGGCAATATTCACAATGTAAGTGATGTGGGTAATGAGTGCGAAAGTTTTCCGGGTGGCTTTGATTTGTGAGATGCGGAAGTTGTGGTGGAAAACTTGGAAAATATGGATCAAAGTCCGGAATGTTTGGTAGTGGTGGTGGAAAAGAACCTAGATGTTCTTGTAACATAATGGGAGCTAAAGGTGGTAAGGTTTCAAGGTCTTTGAAAATTGTGTTTGGAGAAGTGGGAGGTGTCAAAAAGACTAGTTCTTTTTGCTTTGTTTGTTGAGATCTTGTTGGAGTCTTAAAGAGTTCCAAAAGAGTGACCTTAGGTGGTGATTTGATGGGTGATGAAGTTGGTGTACTTGTTGGTGATGAAGGAGGTACTATAATGGAAGCATCTTGTGGTGAATGAGTTGTTGGTGATGAACCATCTGATGATGGTTTTTCTAAGCAACAGGGTCGGATGCTAATCTGTGCGGATTTCCTAGATTTTGATTGTGGTATTTTGGAAGGTGGGAGGACAAAATTTTGGATTTCTTGAAAAGGATTGTTTGCACTAGGTGATTCATCTATGTTGGAAGATATTTTGGATGACATGATGATGTTTGTTTGTGAGGTTGAGATTGATGAATATGCAAGCATTTTGGGAATCATATTTATAGAAAAATAATTCATTATAATGAATGCTTGACCCAAAATGTGGATTAAAATCTAATGATTAGATATGAATTTAAGGCATGTGATTATGAGAACACAAGCATTAAATAACATACTCCAAAAAAAATAAAAGAAATGATGAAACTATTTGAAGTTTTCATCCAAAGTGAGAAAAATAGAAGATAAAATTAGCTTATGTCTCATGGATCCCACGGATCCTTCCCTTGAGGGATCCGTCCAGCATTAAGGTGGGATCCGTGGTCTCTGGTGATTCGAGCACTAAAATTTTCCTTTTGGAAACATTTGTGCCTAGTGTGTGCCTATATGCAAAATATTTGGAGTTGCGGTTATCTCGACTCCTAAAAAGAAAGGAAAATAAACTAGAAGTGAAAAAGCACACTATTATGTGAGATAACCCGAGTGCTCCTAATTCATTGTTGCTTAAATAAATGTACCCGAAAACACATATTAGTTATGTGTCCTCTTTAGCATTCAAAAGACATGAGATGCAATGAAAACGAGTTTTTACTTTGTATTAATAATGAAAAAGCGATTTGTCCTAAACGTGAGAAATGGCTTTTATGAAAGTGATACGGGAAGAGGTATCCTTTTAGAAAAATTTTTGAAGAGAGGTTTCTATGTGTGAATAAACCGTTTATTCTTTGAAAGAGAAAAAAAATGTACGCAATTACGTCTTTGCAAAAGGTGCTTATCTTAAAAACTATGAGAAAACTATGAATTATAAGTAAAACTTATCTTGGGTTTTAAAAATTCTCGTATTGCTTGTGAGTTGTGCGTGAAATAGAGATCCTAGACTCAGAAAGAAAAAGGCTAGTGTTTACATACCTTGTAGAGTTTAAAAGCTAATTACGACGATTGTTCCATGAGGCCAAGACCAAGGCAAGTAGGATGAATTATTCCGCTTCAACGGTTTGGTGAGGGCGTCGGCTATGTTGTCTTGGACGCTACCTTCTCAATAGAGATGTTCCCTTTTGAACATTGTCTCTTAAGAAGTGATGACGAATCTCTATATGCTTTGTGCGAGAATGCAATACGGATTCTTGCTTAAATCGATGGCACCTTTGTTTTCACATAGAATGGCTATGTCACTTAGATGAATGTCGTAGTCAACTAACGCTTGTTTCATCCATAGTGCTTGTTGGCATGCTTTGCTGCGGAGACATATTCGGCTTTGGTTGTTGATATTGCCAATGTCGTTTGCTTCTTTGAAAACCAAGATGTTAAACAACATCCCATAAAAGTACATACCCACTTGTACTTTTTAGGTCAACATAATCACTGCATGGTCGAATCTGCATATACAATTGTTTTACTCCCGTACCCTTAGGATACCATAATCCTAATTGAGTTATACCCTTAATGTATCTAAATATCCTTTTGACGGCTTCTAGATGTGATGTTTTAGGATCTTCTTGAAACCTAGCACATAGACAAACACTAAACATGATATCTGGCCGACTAGCCGTGAGGTAGAGAAGACTACCAATCATGCCACGATATTTTATGTTATCAACGGATTGGCCGTCTTCATCTTTTGTGAGTTTAGTGTCGGATGACATTGGTGTCCTAATTGGTTTTGACTCTTCTAAACCGAATTTCTTTAACATCTCCTTAATGTATTTAGATTGATTAAAGAAGATACCATCTTCTACTTGTTTGATTTGTAGACTAAGAAAGAAACTAAGTTCTCCCATCATACTCATCTCGAACTCGTCATGCATGATTTTAGAGAAATCATCACACATGTCTTGACAAGTAGATCGAATATAATATCATCTACATATATTTGAACAATGATTATATGTGACTCTCTTTTCTTAGTAAAAGTGTGTTATCAACTAGCCCCATGGTGTAGTTGTGTTTGATTAAGAATGACTTGAGTCTATCATACCAAGCTTTTGGAGCTTGTTTAAGACCGTAAAGGGCTTTCTTTAGCTTATACACATGTTTAGGTTTTCAAAATCGATGAAGCTTGGGAGGTTGAGCTACATATACTTCTTCATTAATGAAACCATTTAGAAAAGCACTTTTGACATCCATTTGATAAAGCTTAAGATCATTAGCACAATCATAAGCAAGAAGTATTCTTATAGACTCTAATCTAGCCAGGGGCATAGGTATCATCAAAGTCTATTCCTTCTTGTTGATTATACCTTGGGCAACGAGTCTAGCTTTGTTTCTAGACACTATACCGTTTGCATCTAACTTTTTTATATACCCATTTGGTTCCTATTATGGTTTGATTACTAGGTGGGGGGACGAGTGTCCAAACATCATTAGAAACAAATTGATTTAACTCTTCTTGCATAGCCATTACCCAACTTTCATCTTTTATGGCTTCTTGTGTATTTTTAGGTTCTATGGTGAGACAAAACAAAACAAGATACTTTGGTTTTGAACTTGAGACCTTAAGGTTCTTTCGTTTAGCTTTCCTATGACCTTATCTACGGGGTGATCTTTGGACTCTTTAATATTTGTGATTTCATCATTTAAAGGTTCTTCTTCTTCGTTTATTTTTTTCTTTATTACAATAACTTCACTTTCGACAATCTCGTCATCGACAAGAGGTGGAGTAGGTTTGGGTGGACTTTCATCAAATTTTACGTTTAATGACTCTTCTACCTTCATTGTTTCTTTATTTAATATGACGTAAGCTTTGCTATTAGGAGAGTAACCTAAAAGATACCTTGATTGATTTAGGATCAAATTTTGTAAGGTAATCTTTAGTGTTAAGTAGAAAACATTTGCTACCAAAGACTCTAAAGTGATCTAACGTAGGCTTTTTGCCTCAAAGTAACTCGTATGGAGTTTTACCTAAAAATGGTCTAATTAAGACTCTATTAAGTATGTACGTTGAGGTATCAACGACATTGCACCAAAACTTTTGAGGTATGGATTGCTCATTTAGCATTGTGCGACTCATTTCTTGTAGGGTTCTATTCTTTCTTTCAACTACCACATTCGATTGTGGAGTGCGAGGAGCCGAGAAGTTGTGAGTAATACCATTAGCGTCACAAAAGGCTCCAAATTGCACTTCATTATCGAATTCCCTACCATGATCCGTTCTAATAGACACTATACGACTTCCTAGTTGTCTTTGGATTTTCTTACTTAATATTTCAAAATAGTTGAATGTTTCAGTTTTGTTCTTTAAGAATTTAGTCCATGTGTACCTAGAGTAATCATCCACTATAACCAAAGTGTAGTAGTTGCCTCCATAACTTTGGATAGTGGATGGACCAAATAAATAGACACTTAGTTGTAGACACCATGTTTTTAGCTGTGTGACTAGAATGGACTTGTTTTCCTACGTTACAAGCATCACAAAAGTGATGTTCATATTTAAATTTAGGTAGATCTCTTACTAGATCTTTGGATGATAGCGATTGAAGAAGTCGCATATTGGCATGACCCAATCTTCGATGCCATAAGGTCGAAGTATCATCCATAGAAGTAAGACAAAGTTTGTATTTAGGTTCATTACCAATTTTAATGACATAGACTCCATGTTTCCTAATTCCTCTACCTATGGTGATGCCGTTTTTTAATATCTTACTACCGGTTTCGTTGAAAAGTACGTTGCACTTTTTATCACATATTTGTCCTATAATTAAGAGGTTAAAGTTTAGGTTTTCAACGTGACACACATCGTTAATGGTTAGAGATTTGTTAGAAATCGTACCTTTACCGATGATTTTGCTTTTGCTATTTCCAAATACCACATTTCCTCCATTGAAGGATTCATATGTGGACAATAAATCTTTGTTTTCGGTCATGTGCCTCGTGCACCCGCTATCCTTGATCCACTCATCTGGATCTAAGTCGACCTTTAAGCACACCTAAGAAAACAATTAACTCAAAAGTTTGGTCCCCATTTGTTCATGTGTCCATTAGTGTTAAACATTCCATTCATGTTATACATATATGGATAAGGTGAATATGCGTTCCATGGTGCAAAGTTTTGAAATGGAAAACCATTTTGCATATTTGGATTCCATCCCATTTGATGGTTACTTCTTGGATAAACATTATTAGGTCTCCTAGATGTGTTTGGTTTTGAAAATGATGGACCTTTGTTTCTTATAAAGCTTTGATTATATCTTGGAGGTGGTTGTCTAATGGTAACATGAGTTGGTTTCTTCTTATTAACAATAACAAAATCGGTTCTAGAAGATGAAGCTACATTATTACCATTGTTTGCTTTGAGACCCACGGATCCCTGGTTGTACACTAGCGGTTCCCTTTTGTGGGATCCGTGGGATCCGTGATTCTGATGGTTTGTTTTTCTAGTGACTTTCTGAATTGTGTTTCTTTGTTTTCACTAGTTGACGCATTAAGTTCACGAAAGCCTAGACCTTTTTGATTATTTCTGTTTAACACTATATAATATCATATCTAAGGTTTTAGTGTTCATTCTAGAAATCTTAGAGTCTAGATGATCAACTAGTGTTTGAAGTTGAGCATAAAGTTCACATTCGCCACTTGCTATCTTCCCCTTTTCTAGGCGTTTAATTTTGCCTTTAGATCTATGACTTCCTTTTCTAAGCGTTGGTTTTGATTTTCAAAACTTATTTTTGTTGATTACTTTAAACTAATTTTGCAAAGTTTATCATATTCATTATGTAATGCATCATCATCTAAAGATGAGCTACTATAGTATTCGTGACATTCATTTGCCGATTACGCGGAATCCTTTCTTGTCGCGTCGTTCAAAGGGTCAAAGGAACTTCCTTTCCGTCGAGCAAGTTTTCAACACCCTAGGCGGTGAACCTAATCGTTGTAGTGTAGTATTAGGGTAAGCCACGGAATTGATATCGTTCTCTAGGGAATAGGAATGCTAGTGAGAAGTTACTACGCTAAGGTTGGGGTTGAGGAAGATTATTTTTATCTTTTATATTTTTTAGAAAATGGAAAGGTACGAATCTAGGGGTTTGGATTTGGGGTTGGTATTTCTACCGATTACTCTACTTATCTAATTATCTAAACTAAGAGGGTAGTCTATGTCTAATTATTGTGTGCTCATATGATGGTTTAAAGATGTGTTTACTTAGGTTTTATTACTCCTTAATTATCTCTATTGATGGTTTAATTGTCACGTCCTTATTTTTAATCGCGTTGTGTGTCTAAGGTCGTAGGGTATGCGTTATCCCTAACTCTTTGAAACTACCAAAGGTTATCGCCTACAAAGTCTCTAGGATTTATAAACTTTAACTCTAAGGTACTCTTCGGATGGTTTAGCCTACAACAACTCTAGGTGTTATAAACTAATGTTCACAAAGATTAATCAAGCATTAACTACACAACGGATGACCTATCGCATTACTAGATCATTAACAATTAAGATAAGAGACAACCAATCAATATTCAATAATTAAGTTTCATATTCCTAAGCAAACACACAAGTAAATTATGGGACATGGAGAACATGCAAGCATACACACAAGTAATTGAAGACATAATTAAATTATTAAAGTAAAACACTTATCTTGATGTAAGATAGGGTTTAGAACCTAAAATCTTGTACAAGACACCTTGGTTTGGTTTAGGTTTTACTCAAAAGACTAGACTACTCGAAAACTAAAAATTCGGATTCTATATCTAAGATTACATATGCGACGGCGTCACCTTTGATTTGTGACGCGTCGGGTCGCCGTCATTAGGGTTTCGTCTTGGCTACGTTAGTCTTGCGACGGCGTCACTTTATGCTTGTGACGCCATCCCTTTCGACCTCGGCGTCGTGCGGATCAAATCTAGGCCGTCGAGTTGCGACGACCTACTCTTTTAAAGCGACACCGTCACTTGTAAATAAGCAATTTGGCTCTTGGTAGTCACAAAGTGATGCGACGGCGTCGTCGCAGATAACACTGACGCCGTCCTTGCCAATTCAATGACTGAGTGTCTCGATTCTTAACTTTGGCCATTTTCTTGATATATTCGTGCCTTTTCGTCCTAATAAGTGTCGTTCAGCATTTTGCCTTCAAGATACCTAAAAGTGAAAAGGGCGATATTAAGTAATAACGGATACAAAAGTGATCAAATAAGGGCTTAAACGACCCTCAAAAGGTACATTTAAAACCTTATCAAATATCCCTACACTTGGTATTTGCTTGTCCTCAAGAAAATGTGCTTTTAGCCAATTAATTTATAAGTTAGGGGTCATGAAGCATTGGTTTAGAACAATCCACAACACATATAAGCCCATAAAAGTCATAACAAGCACGAAAATTACATACTAGCACCTCAAATGGGGTGTTTGGATACTCACATCTCTCGGGTGTATAAGAAATATAACAAGTTGGAAATGGAAGATAAACACTCATTAACCGGTCCTAGTACATAGATTACCATAGGCTTGAGACTAGATCAAACCTCCATCGCTTTGGCGTAAGCACCTAGGAAAGACTATCAAAGAGGTCTTTTAAAGGGTTGTAATGTTAGGCTTACGGTAGGGAAACAAAGGGTTTGGTGGGATAGGCTATTTAGTGGTGGCAAGTCAAAAATCTTTATGTTACAAGCATGCGAAAAATGGGGTTGCTAAGCCAAGACTCGACACTTTAGACTCTAGATAACTGAAACAAACAAACATAATTTAAAGATAGATGTAGGATGGTATATATATATATATATATATATATATATTTATATAACATATATATTTTTTTTATTTTTTATTTCTACACTTTATTTTTTTTTTTCTTTTATTTTTTTTCGATTTTTTTTTCATACACTTTTACTCTACCATCCTCTACGGTAACATCAAAATGATAGAGATTTATAGGCACATCCCTACACTTGAGTTTTATTACTCTAACACTAATTTGACCCGAATTGAAAAGATCAAAACACTTGGAGTACATTATTACGCAAATAAAGGGAATTTGAATTTAATGTTCCTTTTAGTCATTTCATAAACTTTAACTTTTCCCATGAGTCCCAATCGTCCCAAAACTGTCTACAAAGGATATGACTCGACTTAGCAACTTATGCAAGCAACTAGATAATTGAACTAAGGGTTTAGTGTGATAACAATAATGCACTAAAAGTGAGTGCATACAAGGTAGGCTAAGGCGATTTGGGTGTACATTTGGGGGTGGGGTGTAAACAATGCTCTTCATTGATATTCTGGAAAACCGAAACATCACGAGAACCGCGAAAAGGATAGGCTCTGAGGGGTTAACTATGGGTATCGTGTACTAAAGATGAGTACAACGCAAAGGTGTGGGGGAATTACTCAACCAATGTGGAAGAAGTAATTATATTACGGGTATTAAACAAGGGTTATCCTAATGCCTCTTATCATTTAGTTATTCCTAACTACACAAGTGTAGTCTTACTAGCGATCTCGGGATGCATCACAAAACAAGTTCTAGAATCTATTATACTACCGGTTCACACACTAAGCATTAAAGATGAATGCTTTAATTCCTACTAATCTAAGGGTGATCCTCGCATTTTGGGTGGAATTTAAGTGGTAAAGGGTTTTGTGCTAGTCATATAACTTCCTATCCATGAGGCGCTTTATTAAGACTAATGGCCCACTCCTATATGTCATGAAAAATTTTAAATTTGGTGCCAAAATTACCCTAACCGACATTTTCTCATGGTTTATTACACAAATGCAATTGGACAAAGCAAACATTCAAGGATAAGCATAGTTTCAAAGTTCCGTTTTATTTTCCTCCATACACTTAAAGCGAACATTGTTCCCAATGTTCCCCGAAAGTATCAAAGTTATGATAATGGAAGGTTATAAAAGATAAAAGAAACTAGTACTCCCCTGATTAGCTCGGTAGGATCCGTGTAAAGTGGTGGTTACATCTTTCTTCAAGAAGAACGTTTGCGTGAAAAGCTTCTTCATATCTTATGTATCTTCTTCTTGATAAATTAAACTGCACACTTGAAGAAAACAAACGAAACCTTCGTAAAATCGTGATAATAATATATATAAGACTCTACTAAACTAGGATATAATGCTTGTGGAATGGATGTTTACTGAATTTCTAGAAAATTAAGACATGGAAAATTCCAAAAATTATAAGTAGCTCAAAAACGAGAAAAAGTAATCGATTGTTTTGCTCCTTCGGACGCCGTCGAGTTGCGATCTGACGCCGTCAGTTATCGACAAAAAGCGGTGCGATTTTACGGAAAAAATTCGGAAAATTTACATCTTTAGAATCTGGAAAAATTTCGCAAAACATCCATTATGACTCGATACAAGCATTTGACTCGAACAAACACACATGTATATCTTTTAATTAATTGAAATTCTCATGTTTACGTTTCTTTTAAAAACGTGTGTAATCCTCCCTACACTTATCCTTTATGTAAAATACCTTTATATGTAATTAAGACGAGGTTAAAGACAAAATAAAGCCTTTTTACAAATTTAAACATGAGAATAAACAATCAATAAAAGATATATGACACAAACAAGCAAACAATATAGCATGGGTTGCCTCCCACGAAGAACTTTTCTTTATTTATGAGTCTTGTAGCTAGAATCGTAGTCGTGCCCCTACGTGACTTTATTACCGTCACCTTCTTCCTCATGACGGTCTCTATTGGGGGATTTCATGTTGTAAAAGTGCCCTATGATGCACCTTTCTAAGAGGTCGTCCTCTCCCCAATCGGTTCTATATTCCGGTCCTAAGTTCAAGCAATCCTTATAGAATCCGAAAATCTTGGCCATAACATAATCTACTCCTTTCTCCTTATCCTCCTCATTCCTATAATATACCGATAGTTTAAGTTCCTTTTCATCATTGGATAGTGATGAAAACTTCTCAATCTTAAACGGCATTTGGTAAGCTACATCATCGGTCTCATCCTTGAATCGCACTATTCCTAATGAGGGATCATAAGTCATCCCGGTGTTTTCTATGAAAGGTTTTCCTAGAATAACGTGGGACAAGCTAGGATTTATGGCCGTACTAATATCATCCACAATTATGAAATCCGTAGGAAATGTGAAACCACCTACATAGACGGGCAATCCCTTAATTCTACCAAGAAAATTGCATCTAACCATAGGATTATCGGGATCTTGCCTAGTTGGGATAGGCTTCTTCATTACCCAATTATAGTAGGTGCTAGTCATGATGTTTATTGGAGACTTGCGGTCAATGTAGGCCTTTGCCACGAAAAGGTGTCCTATGAAACATGGTATGTTAAGATTCCATCCCAAACTTGATCCTAGGGCTCTTCCTAACATACATGTGATGGAGGTCACGCACTAAGTGAGGGTGGCGAGATAGTTCTTCTTCCGTAGGAAATTTATTGAAATAGTCATTGTCTACTTCATCTACTTCCTCGGGTGTTTCATTCATCGGTGTTTCACTAACCTCAAGTATCGTCTCATGGTTCGCCGTCATTTGTTCTATTAGGTTCCACTAAGCGATAATATTGACGAATTGAACGTGCTTAGCTAACTTACTTGGGTCCTTAATCTCTACACGGAAGGCTCGGGAGTTGAGATAGCATTAACCTTCCTATCACTATTGGTCATGGCTTTCAAGAGGTTATCTATCTTCCTATCCATTTCGACTTGTTGTTGGTTAAAGCGGTCCGAGAGCTTAGCTATTTGAGCTTCTTGGGATGCGACTAGGTGTTGCAACATCCCTTCAATGTTTTGTTGGTTAGGGCCGTGAGATGGGGGCCATGAGAAATCATTGAAGTGAATTCTTTGGTTTGTACCCAATAAAGTCGGGCTTGCCCTTCCATGCTTCTCGGGCGTCATTAAAGTCCTAGGTCCGGGTGTTGTAGGGAATCTTCCTCCTGTTCCATTAATCTGCGAGGATGCGTAGTCAACGGAAGCTTGTTCGGGAATCGGTGCAAGTCGCGTGTTATGAGGATCACTACACGGCTCACACGAGGAAGAAACTTTGTTCACATGGAGTGAAGACTTAGGATTTTCGTAGGAGCTCATTAGGAATTTAACTTGATCTTCAAGTTCGAGCATCCTACGGTCGGAAGGATGTGAGTCAATGGGAGGCAAGGAGATTGCCTTAACGGTTTTGGGCAACTCACGGGGGTCATTCCAACTTTCATTGTCATAGAGAGCAAGGTCCTCTATTATACCCCATGATTCTTCCGCGGTGAGATCACTAAGTTCCACCGGCCGCTTGGTCAATGGATCGCTTGGTGGGGAAGTTGACATGATCATAGAAGAGTTGGACTTGGAGCCAAAGATCAATGCCGTGATGAGGGACTTTATGAAGTAAGTCCTTGAATCGAGTCCATGCTTCGTATAGAGATTCACCTTAACGTTGTTGGAACATCAAGATATCATTCCTAAGCTTAGTGGTTCTCCCCGGTGGGAAAGATTGAGCAATGAAGCGAGAGGTGAGATCATCCCAACTTGAGATGGAGCCGGCGGGAAGTCGCTCAAGCCAATTACTAGCTTGGTCCCGTAGAGAGAATTGGAAGAGACGCAGACGTGTGGTCTCCCGAGTAGTAGCATCGAGGTCGATGGAATCGACAATTTTAAGGAAATCCTTAAGATGCTGATTAGATCTTCGAAACGAAGTCCATGGAATGCACATCCATTTTGCACCAACCGGATGGTGTCGGATCACAGGGCCGTAGTTTGGGCTTGGTCGGGAAGCTCAATGGTGTTCCTATAGCCTAGGTGGCTTGGTCTCGAGTATTCACCAACAGTACCGCCTCTTGGCGGGTCATTTGGTGGTAGGTTGATGAATGGTGGTTGTTATCACCTTCGATGATGAAAAGTGATGGGGTTACGAACAAAAGTCACGAAGAAGGGGGATAGACTATGAGGAAGCTAAAAATGAGAAAAAGCTTACTTGATAGGAATCAAGCAAGGAAACCTAAACGAGGTGGACTCTAACTAGCTATTCTATTCCCGCAGCGGCGCCAAAAACTTGATAACACTACACGCGTCATTCGGGGTCAAAGGAACTTCCTTTCGTCGAGCAAGTTTTCAACACCCTAGGCGATGAACCTAATCGTTGTAGTGTAGTATTAGGGTAACCCACGGAATTGATATCGTTCTCTAGGGAATAGGAATGCTAGTGAGAAGTTACTACGCTAAGGTTGGGGTTGAGGAAGATTATTTTTATCTTTTATGTTTTTAGGAAATGGAAAGGTACGAATCTCGGGGTTTGGATTTGGGGTTGGTATTTCTACCGATTACTCTACTTATCTAATTATCTAATTAACTAAGGTGAGGGTAGTCTATGTCTAATTATTATGTGCTCGTATGATGGTTTAAAGATGTGTTTACTTAGGTTTTATTACTCCTTAATTATCTCCTATTGATGGTTGAATTGTCACGTCCTTATTCTTAATCACGTTGTGTGTCTAAGGTCGTAGGGTATGCGTTTATCCTTAACTCTTTGAAACTACCAAAGGTTATCGCCTACAAAGTCTCTAGGATTTATAAACTTTAACTCTAAGGTACTCTTCGGATGGTTTAGCCTACAACAACTCTAGGTGTTATAAACTAATGTTCACAAAGATTAATCAAGCATTAACTACACAACGGATGACCTATCGCATTACTAGATCATTAACAATTAAGATAAGAGACAACCAATCAATATTCAATAATTAAGTTTCATATTCCTAAGCAAACACACAAGTAAATTAGCGGACATGGAGAACATGCAAGCATACACACAAGTAATTGAAGACATAATTAAATTATTGAAGTAAAACACTTATCTTGATGTAAGAAAGGGTTTAGAACCCTAAAATCTTGTACAAGACACCTTGGTTCGGTTTAGGTTTTACTCCAAAAGACTACACACTCTGAAAACTAAAAATTCGGATTCTATATATAAGATTACATATGCGACGGCGTCACCTTTGATTTGTGGCGCTTGATCGTGTCGCCGTCATTAGGGTTTCGTCTTGGCCATGTTAGCTTGCGGCGGCGCTACCTTATGCTTTATATTATGCTTGATCTCGACGTCGTATGGATCAAATCTAGGCCGTCTGAGTTGCCACGACCTACTCTTTTAAAGCCCGACACCGTCACTTGTAAATAAGCAATTTGGCTCTTGGTCGTCACAAAAGTGATGCGACGGCGTCGCAGATTAACACTGACGCGTCCCTTGGGCCCAATGACTGAGTGTCTCGATTCTTGACTTTGGCCATTTTCTTCGTATATTTGCGCCTTTTCGTCCGAATAAGTGTCATTCCAGCATTTTGCCTTCAAGATACCTAAAAAGTGAAAAGGAACGATATTAAGTAATAATGGATACAAAAGTGATCAAATAAGGGCTTAAACGACCCCTCGAAAAGGTACATTTTAAAACCTTATCACATTCCTCGTCATTTGCCATGAGACAAATTTCTTCGTCCTCCTCCTCGCTCATTCCCCATGAACCGCTCACGAATTCCTTTTGATCATCGCATTTGGGACACTTACTAATAAAGTGTTTTGGGTCCCCACATTTGAAGCAAGCGTGATCATCCCTTGGCTTCTCGTCCTCGGAATCCTTTCTTGTCGTCATACGGTTGTTTGACGTATCTTCCCTTCCTTCTAAAGAACTTTTTGGAGTCCCTTACCGCCATGGCATACTCCTCGTCATCACTATCCGAAGAGGAGTCCTCTTCATAGCTTGAGACCTTCTTGGCTTTAAGGGCAAGAGAATTGTGCTTCTCTTTCACTTTTGAACTTCGAAATCTTTAGCAAGGACAAGCTCATAGACTTTTAAGTTTCCTATGAGTTCATCAAGGTTGAGGATTGTCAAATCTTTTGACTCTTCGATTGCCGTCACCTTAGATCTCCACTTGGATGGAAGTGCCCTTAGATATTTCCTAACATGGTTACGGCTAGAGAAAGATTCATCAAGTGCTTGTAAAGATGTAATTATAATATTAAAGTTAGCAAAAGAATGATCTATAGTTTCCTCATCCGATATTGAAAATTGTTCATATTGTTGAACAAATAAATATATTTTATTGTTTTTCACTTTTTGATTACCTTGATGAGTTACAACTAAAGAATTCCAAATTTCTTTAGAGGTTTTAAGCACGAGATTCTTTCGAATTCCTTTTTGGGTAAAGCATTATATAAAACCATTTTAGCTTCACTATTTTTGGAAAGCTTTTTCTTAATTTCATCGGTGAGTTTATCATGAGGTATGTTAACTAAAATTCCATCTTCATCTTTTGAAGTGGCTTCAAAATTGCCTTCAACAATGATGTATCGAAGATCAATATCTTTAGACTTCACATATGTTTGAATCTATTTTTCCAATATATAAAACCATTAGTTTCAAGTAGTGGAGGTCGTTGCATGGATTGCCCTTCCTTGTAATTTTCGAAACCATAGTGATCGAAAAGTTTTTAAAATACGGTTTACTTTAAAACTTTTATAAACTTAGCTCTTGATGCTAATTGTGGAAAACTAGAAGGGGGGGGGGGTTGAATAGTTTTGCCGATTTTAAGTTAGTTTCTAAAAACTTTAGATTCGATGTTATGTGAAATCTTATGGATGAAGATAAAGTATAGATATAAGAGTAATGCAAATAAAGAAAGTAAAGTAAGGGATAGAAATGACACAACCGATTTATACCGAGTCCGTAACACGGAGAACCAAACCAATACGACTATTACACAACAACTATGTGAAATATCAAGTACAAGATCTTTGCTACAGAAATCTTGTGAAGGAACAAATCAATCAAGGACCCCTTGCTTGGATGACTTTTAGAAATCTCGTGATCTCGCCTTAGAGAAGGACCTATATGAAAATCACAATAGAAGAAAGAAGAACAACTCTCTAGATCAAGTGATCCTTTGTTAGAAGAGTGTAAGAATATATGAGAGACTTAGTAAGAAGAGGGGTGGTTAGAAATGAAGAAATGGCTCTCTATTTATAGGCAAAATCTTGCCACTGTTCCACGGATCCCTCCCTTAATGGATCCGTCTAGTGTAACACCATAGATCCGTGGGACGCTCCTCTTTGCCCATGGGTTTTTTGGTTATGGGTCATGGGTTATGGGTTGGACCATGGGTATTTCATTAGATACAATGTATCTAATAGATGCAATGCATCTAGTCAAATGGATATGGGTCAATACCATGGGTTATGGATATGCTCCATGGGTTGTGGTTTTTACCCATCCTAATAAACTATTACAACAAATGATTTATTACAACAATTTGTATTAAATGACTATATGTAAATGCTTTACAAAAATAACATGTATCCTTATAATTTTACTTATGATAACATTATATTTTTTATCAACAAAACACAAAGAGATCGCTAAATATTAATAAACGTTTTTACGGTTTATTTGTATTAACAGTTTATAGAACGATGGTTCTTCAGTGGGGAGAAAAAACGGGAATATGGAAGATGAATAAGGAGAAACATGGGGAGGATATGGGACTTGAAGAATCTAACTGTTGGTGCAACATTCAATAAGTCTCTTTTATGTGTTAATGATGACAGATAAACTTTCACAACACATAAAATCACAAACATTAGTACAAAACCGATTCGGACTTTAACTAGTCATGTCGCGCTGGTGACGCGCTGGAGCGCCAGCAATGCGCCAGCCGTCTATTAAGAACGTCTCGATTTTTGAAAGTCGGTTTTCCCTTTACCCGACAAATGTAGTTCTTTCATTACATGTATTAATAAGATAATTGAGTTATTAGTAACACTCGAAACGAAGTTTAGACTTAGAGAGATGCCAAATCAAGACCTCCCGTTTTTGACAAACTGCCAACTCAATTTTTTTTTACCAAATGCCTTTAGCCAAGGCTAAAACTCTTTTTACAAACCTAGGACATTAATACTTTCAATATAACATCAAATGAAAGTATTCATATGATCATAATTCGTGCATACCTGTAACGAGTTTACTCCTTTATCGGTCAAACTAAGTCAAAGTTTCTTTGTGTAAATGCATCCTTTCCCTTTTTGGGAAGTGCTTTACCTATGGTGTAAAGCACTTAGATTGTTTGCATCAAGGTGATTAGGGACTATATTTATTGTTGCTTAATCATGGATTATGCCATGTTTAAGTTTGGATTATTTGAAAGTGTGACTTTCCTTTGCATCTTTCACTTTCCAACAAATAAATGTTTTACACACTTCTACATCAAACATTCTATGTCTCCCACATTCCCACACAACCTCATTTATTCCAAATCATTTTTACTTACTTCCTACTAAACATTTCCTAATCATTTGATTGCCATAAACATTATAGACAACATACCATACCACACATTCCTAAACATTAAACATTATCCTTCTTTCTCACTTGCAGCCTAATCCATTTTTCACTAAACTTTCTCTATACGCTTCTTCATCAAACTTTTACAACACACTTCCTTCTCATAAGATTGGGTTCAAATTTGAATTTGCCAACTCACACCACAAATATTCTCTTACACACTTGTGTACTTTCTTGACACAATCTTCTATATCTTCTTCGCATCCTTTCTCAACATTCAAATTTGAAATTTGAATATCAAATAAACCTTCCTCACTTTCTCAACATTCACATTACTAATTTGAATTTGAATTTGAGATACAAGCTCATTTCCATCACATCACCATCATCTTACAATCACACCTTTACAACTCAATTCCAATTCTATCACATTGGAAATTTGAATTTCAAATCTTCCTCTCTCAACATCTACACTTCCTCTCCAAGCTAGGTATATTCCTTGGCATATTATTTCTTCTTATCTCATTCCAACTCACCTTACTCAACCATGGTTAGTTTAACCTTACTCAACATTTAATTTTGAATTTCAAATGTCTACACTTTCTATTTCATCAACTTAGGATATTCCTTTGGATATTCTCTGTGACAACTATCTTATCTAATCTCACACTCAACCTCGAACAACTAGTTTTTGAATTTGAATTTTAAATATGAGAGGCAAACTTTTATCCAACATGCAATGTCCATTAGTTCTTCTTTTCCTCTTTAAAAATTTACAAACACCCCAAGACTTCTTTTAAGAACTTCACAAATCATTTTTACAAAATGACTATTTGAGTTGGTTGGCCTTATCATACTTTGAGTGTTAGAATGATATTAGAAAGGTGAAAAGTGAAGTGCACTTGGAAGATTAACAAGACCGGGTGAATATAAACCAAGCCGGACCAAATAGTGGCCTGGTACGTCGTTGGCGCTCCATCGCGCCAGGTGACTGAGGTCCATGGCTTGGTCTATAAATATCCCCTCTTGTCTTAGGCATTCTTCACCTATTGCAATTCATCTTTCTCTCCTACTTATTTTCTCTCAACCCTCTAAATCTACTATCTTATTATGTTCTAATTTCTTATCTTATCATTCTTGAAAAACACATCTCCGTAGGGAAAGATTCAAAAGAACGTAATCTACTCTTGTGAATTATGCCGAGGGTCTTTTTCTCTATTCTCTTTTTATTAGAATCGAGCCTCTAGGTTAGGTTAGGCTTGGTTCAAACTAAAACCATCATTTATTTCTTACAGGTGTATAAAGTCTTATATCTTGGTGATCACGCCTAGATTTGGGTTTGATATTTCCGGTGGGGATGTCTTTGTGGTCTTAGTGGTAAAGTCGAATCACGAGATTCTTGTGGGTGGTTTCCGAGGATAGAATACCGTTGGAAGTTCTTTTCTTAGTGAGCGTCAATCTTCGTGCATATTGGTGGAGTGAAGTTGTAGTGGTTTGTAATCCATCATAAGGATTAAACTTAGTAATAGTATCGGTGTCTTGGATTCACAATTGGATGTATAAATGGTATAAAGCCCCCATCTCGAACCTATATCGTGATATCTCTTTCACTTGCTTTATATATTGTGGTTGTAATTATTATTGTTGTATAACCACTATTTGATATTTGAGACTTGAAGTTGACAAACTTCGAAGAAGTCGAAAAGACCTTATTCATCATCCCCCCACGGCTCTACACTGACGATGATGAAGTGGAACTAGTTTATGATGAGACAACTTTATTTATGACATCACCTATCCCAAAAATGAGCATTAAGGGGTAAACACTCCCGTATTAGTTTAGCATCGCTTCAGACATACGGGGTTTGAATCCTGCCCCTAAACAAAAATAGGTTCGGTAGGTGATAAATGAGAACCAGTTGAATTTTTGTGCTATATTAGAGTCTCATGTTGATCTTGCTAGATTAGAGAAAGGATACTCGAAAGTGTGTTAGAGATGGAAGTTGAATTCAAATGCCAGCATTTGTGACAAAGGCTCTTGTATTATACTTGGTTGCAATGAGGATGTGGTTGATATTATGGTGTTGTCACAAATGGATGAAGTCATTTATACCCAGATTATTCTAAAAGCTGACAAAAAAATCTCTTTTTTGCTCTTTAATTTATGTAGGAAATCAGTACATTCGTCGAAGAGCTCTTTGGGACTCTTTGAATATGCATAAGTAGTTTATAAGAGGAAATTTGTGGGTCCTTATGGGCGAGTTCAATGTTGCCCTAAACTAGGAAGACACGTTCTTTTGCACCAAGAATTCAATCCCAAAAGCTACTAGATCAAGAGGAGAAGGTTCTATATCATCATACAAAGAGTGTTCAATCGGTTTGCACGTCAATTATATTATGTCTTTAATTTGTGAATCGTTTGTAATCTCTTTTGTATTTGCTACCTATATTATCGGCTAACACCTTTGGGTGTTAGCCATGTTATGACTATTTTGATTATGTTATTTAGTTTATTTAAGATTTGATGCATTATTCTAGATAACTTATGTTTTACCATTCAAATAGTATACTCGTTTACTTGTTTAACATTTAATGTTTATTGTCTAGATCATCATAGTGTAGCTCTTTAGCTATGTAGGTGGTCTGTATCACTATGGTTAGTATACATAAGATAGGGCAAAAAGCCGGATTGTATATGGTGGACTTTATTACTCGAGGAGTAGGAACCCGAGATTAGACAGATAATGCTAAAACACTTAAATTAATATAGTGCTCTTCAATAAAGTGATTGTGTGAGAAGAGTAGGTTTCACCAGGACTAGTGAGTTACCGCAGGTAAGTTGAATAGATTAGTTGACACCACTTATTGCATGATTGTAACTGATTAGACCGATAGATTGCTTCAGGAATATAGGTTGCATGCATAGGACTAGGTGATGCAGGTTTTACTGACCAGGTCTTAATATTTATAGTGTCTCGCTATACCTATGGTCTACCCTAGTGCACTAACGGGCAGTGTACCCGGTCGCGTGTAGTGTAGTAAATGGTAAAGCCGAGGTCGTCCCAAGAGCTATGTGTGTTGGATAATTACTAAGTCTAGTGTCACAGAATAATAATTGTTTCGATAGGGATTTAATTAATTAAACTACTAATGCAGAATAAAATAAAAGCAGATAAAGGGAAATCAATAGAGGAATAGTGGTGCTAACCTAGTCAATCCTCCTAGCTAGTTATGTCTCGTCTACCTACTTCCAATTACTTGGTGGGGTCAAATTTGAGAGGACAACATTTGGTCAATTCGCCTAACCTATCAAAGCAAAGATGCCACCACAGGAGAAATCAGGCGCCGTCATAAGTCATGTTGTTCCCGGTCCCTAAGCCAAGTCATTAAGTACCGCTATATGCTAGATTCATAATAGTGAGTGCCCTGTTAGGAACTTAGACACTACACCCCAATTCTTAAGTTCATCCAAACGATAGGTGATCGGTTGGTCAATCGCACAAGTAGAAAGGGTTGTCGGTTGGTCATATCTTACCCTTCCCGTCTCGATCCGCTCACCTAAGGTCAGTTGGTCATATCTCCTAGGCAATTGGCCTCTACCACCATTCAAAACTACCGAACCAAGGGTGACTACCAATGAACTATGCATGCATACACTTAGAAATAATTGTACGGAAGTAAAGGTAAACGCAAACAAAACAATTAAGGAATCATAACTAGGCTAGCACCAAAGGGTGCTTAGCCGCTTATATTAATCATGCAAATCAATTCAATATTCAAAGGTACGAAATACATGAATTGAAAGTAAAAGAAATATAAAATGCTAATGCTTATCATAATGGGTGACTTCTCCCTTGGAAACGACTCAAGTATGCTCCCCTATACATGCCTTGAGCTTTTTCCCACGTTCTCGAGTGTTTTGTGTGGAATGGGATGATTAGAAATCTTTGGAATTAGTGGGGTATTTATAGGCGGATAACCAATATAGAGTTACGCCGTAACCTTCTATTTCTTCGTAAATGCACTAGATATGCTAGTTACGACAACCTTATTAGTGGTTACGTAGTACTCTTCAATAAACTCGGTTACGTCGTAAGTGATGCGATAGTTACGGCGTAAGTATCATTGGCGTGGAACCTCATTTGACCTAATGGAGTTACGTCGTAACCTTTGGGAAGAGTTACACGTAACCTCTTGATAAGTTGGTATACGGGTCACGCAATAGTTACGGCAGTAATGTGAGAGAGGAGTTACGCCGTAACTTCTTCAAAATAACATCTTGTGATAAATCTTTAGTTATGTTTCCATTTCGCGTCACTTTAGCTCCAATGCTCGTAATTTACCTGAAAGTGGAAAACAATGGAAAACAAGCATAAATCCATATAAATGATATAAATAACGAGCATTATCGGGGGAAATTGACACTTAATATTCAAGATTATTTGATGTTATCACTAGGTAACCAAGAAATCTGGCCTAGTTAACTTAGATAGAAATGCTTGTCTATGCATTTCTGATGTCACCAATAGTTTATATTAAATCATTGCACTAATGAACTAATAAATAATAACTTAGTAGAAGTACCATGACTAGCACTTCCTTCTCTTTATTGATCACAACCACAGCATAATAGTAGTTTAATTAGTTTAATTTTACTTTTCTTGTTTTAATAATTTAATTACTCAAATCAAAACCAACCTTTAAAATCTGTAGAAATTCACTAGGTTAGTGTAGGCAAGATCTAATCATGCGAACGACTCGTACTTACCCAACTAGCTACATTGATCGGGTATAGTAACCGTTAGTTTTTGTCTATAGGTTAGTTCGGCAAAATATAAATTTAAAACTAGGTTAAATAAATAGACCTATAACGACCACATCAATGGGATACAATTAGATTAAGAGGGAATGGAGTACCTTAGTTTAATATTGTGTGGTCCTCCTATTGCATTCCAAAACATTTTTTCACTTGTGGCTGATTTTCTGGAGAAGTTTGAAGACTCAAGATAAGCTTAAGAAATGGGATGTTCAGCCATATACCAACTTAAAACTACTTAAGTGTCCATTATGCAACACTCAACCCGATTCTCACGTGCATCTGTTCTTTGAATGTCCTTTTCCTATGCAGTTTTGGGACTGGCTGAAATCATGGTTGGAAAACGTTTCATCAAGGCGGGATTGTTACACCTCAAAACCGGGTTTTAAGTATCTAATTATGAGAATGCCATTGGAATAGTTTGACTACAAATTTTAGTAGTTTGAATGTCTTACGTGATTAGTTAGCCAAACCTGATAGTCAATATAATGGTTAACGAATGTGTAATATGGTTATAGAAAATATCACGTGTTACAAATATAAGAGAAATAGACTTAAGGGACTAAAGTTATAAAGTGTTAAATGAGTTATAAAATTTAATGTGCAAATTAAAAGAGAAAGGACACAAGGGACCATAGTTGCTAATTGTCCAAAGATGAGAAATCTTAAATGTGAAGTAAGCTTCATACTTATCTCCCTGGGTTCCAAAATATTTTGGAAATGGGTAGTGTGTTTGTGTGTGGCAACACAAGAAAGAATAAAATGAGGGAAAGAATAAACATTCATGCTAAATGACTTAGGGATGATGATTATGCTCCTATATCAAGAGTTAAGCTTATAACTGTGATTTTTCTCAAGTAAGTAATCTTAATCTTGAGTTAATTATGAATTGAGAAATTAAGGTTCATGAACCCTTATTTGAGAATTGGGTAAAAGGTGTTTAAAAGCTAATAAACATGTTATAGTAATTATGAGATTAATTATACTTGATCAAAGTTAGTAATTTTATAGGATTAGTTATCATATATTCAATATATGATTATATGGTGATTAGGGATGTTAAGGAGGTGAGTTAATGGTTGTATAAACCATTGTTATAGTTATTTGATTGTGTTTTAAGTATTTATATTTAGAGTAAACTACACCATTCGTCCTTGTGTAATACGTTGACCATCAAGTTTCATCCTTTGACCAAAAAAATTGCATCGTTGGTCCTTAACTGCGAAACATTAGTCATCGTTGGTCCCTCACCCTAACTGGTTGGACTAACGGGCGTTAAGCCTTGTTAAGTGGAGGGTATTTATGTCTTTTTACCACCTAACATCATCTTCTTCTTCCTCCATCAATCCATCTTCATACCCATTCTAAACAAACACACTAACACCACCACCATTATCACCATAACCCATCACCAAACCCAAAATTCATTTCCAAGTCCTATTTTCATCCACCACACTCAATATCTTCATCCACCCACTCAAAACCATAAATTCAAAAGTATTTAAACTGGAAAACCATTTTCATCCACCACACTCAATATCACTCAATGTGTCCATCTGAATACTAACTGAACCACTTGACGTAGCAACCAATACTTGTCCTGAAGTATATGAGTTTGGATTCGTATGTGTCTCATCCAAATGATGCTTGTTATTTTGTTGATGATCAATTGGAGATATCACTTGAGAATCAAGTTGGGCACCATCAGATCCAGTCAAAGAGGAAGACGAAACATGAATCTACACAAGAGTAAAAATGTGAATTTCATATATCAATCTACCTAGTCCAATAAGCATCATCATGAAGAATATTTGACAATAAACCCTCACCTTCACCACTCACTACCAATCTTCATTATAAATATTCACCACTTCCACCACCACCTTCGAACATCAACCTCGCCACCGCCATCAACCCAGAGTGCCGCGCCTCCACCATCACACTCGACCATTTTTAGCATTTCATTTCATTTTTCATATCAAACACATAAACTACAACCCGTTTCTTGTATCAGCATCAATCCAAAACACAAACATCCTTGGAAAAATAATTTGAAGCACCGACACACCAATAAAACTTTTATGGTATTCTTTCTTTAAAATGAAACCCACAAAATCACAACCATTGATGTTATTCTTGACCCGTAAGGGTGTTTGTTGTTTGCTCGTTCACAGCTAGACCCGTAAGGTTGAGCTTGGTCTAATTGTTTGACCCACCACCGCTCATTTTCAGTCAACCACAGCCACCCCGAAGGGTGTGTTTGTTGGTTTAGTTTGTACCCGGTGAAAACATGACACCCACGAGGGGTGTTTAATTGTTGTCGGACCAAAAGAAACGACCCAAAGGTGTGTCTGGACCAAAAGAAACGACCCAATGGTGGGGTCGGTTGATGGGGGTTTGTTTGAGGAGCAGTGGATGGGTGGGGGTGTGATTCTTTTGGTGGTGAAGAGGAGGGAGGTGGGGTGGAGGAAAGTGGTGGTGGTTGGGGTGGTGGTGAGGGTGGTCGGTGGGAGTGATGATGGGTGGTGGGAAGTGAAGAGGAAAGTGTCTGGTTTTTTGGAGATATCTATTATTTGTAGGAGGGAGGTGGGGTGGAGGAAAGTGTCTGGTTTTTTGGGTTATGTTGGAAGTTGTTCACTTGTTTTTTTTTGTTGGGAAAAGACAAATATACCCTCCACTTAACAAGGCTTAACGCCCGTTAGTCCAACCAGTTAGGGTGAGGGACCAACGATGACTAACGTTTCGCAGTTAAGGACCAACGGTGCAATTTTTTTGGTCAAAGGACGAAACTTGATGGTCAACGTATACCACAAGGACGAATGGTGTAGTTTACTCTTATATTTATGATGATTTGACCTAGATTGCAAGAAAGGAGATTGTGAATGATGATGTTGATAGTGTTAAAGTATTGGTAAACTTAGCTTGAAACTAAGGTAAGTAAAATAATTATAGCATGATCTTATATTGAAACTAAGTGTGTCAAGTTATTCGTTATAGTTATGTGTTATAGTGAATGTAAATAGGTCAAAACGAGTGTTTGACATAACCTCGTAAAGTATATGTTTATGGGTCTTTTAGACCAAGTATAGTTATGAAATGATGTTTTAAGATGTTATTATGATTTCTCGAAGTCCTTGTGAAGTATCGGGTCATGGGGGTTGAGTTTTGGGTAAAAAAGACAAGTTTGTTAATACAAATAAGCCGTAAAAATGTTTTGTCGATAGCAAACGTAAAATCATTTTAACGAAACAAATAAAATACGTAAATGGTTTAATCTAATAGTTTCTAACGCACTTACGTTCTCACATAAAACACTAAAACAAGTATAAGTGATTTTATGTTTTAGTATTACATATGTACAACAACTAGTGTTTACATATTTGGGTAAAATATACACATAACTAGTATGTAGTATATTGGGTAATATAAATAGGTAGAAACTTAAGTATCATAACCCATTGACCAAATACATTGAATGTAGTTGGGTACAACCCAAAGTCCATGACCCATATCCATGGAGCTTGACCCATAACCCATTGCATGACATCATGCTTATGTCATATATGGATAATATCCATAACCCATGGTATTAACCCATACCCATTTGACTAGGTGCATTGCACTCATGAGATACATTGTATCTAATAAAAGACCCATGGATCAACCCATGACCCATGACCCACAACCAAAATACCCATGGGCAAAGAGGAGCGTCCAATGGATCCCTAGTTTTATACTAGACGGATCCCTTGAGGGAGGGATCCATGGGATCCGGGGAACAGTATCATTTTCTCTCTATAAATAGTGAGCCATATCTTCATTGTTTCTCACCCATTTTCTCACATACTTTCTCCTTGAGTTAAAAACTCTCTAACCTCAGATCCAAGTGATCTATGTTTGTAGTTTTGTTTTTGTGTGATTCTCTAGGTTCCTCTTAAAGGGGAGATCGCCACCTTTGAAGTCAAGCAAACTCAAGTCCATGAGTTGCCATGCTTCCTCATCATCAAGACTACTGAAGTTATCTTGTTGATGGTTCTTTCTCTAAGAAGTGTAGTGTTGAAGACATTAGTGAAAGATGTCTCAAGTGTCGAGACGAAGACATTAGTGAAGGGTGTCGATCGTCCGTATTGTAGGCATTAGTGAAGGGTGCCTAGAAGTCAAGTCACAAGACATTAGTGAAGGGTGTCTTGAAGATCTAGTTAAAGGCATTAGTGAAAGGTGCCTAAGATGTACATTCGATATGGTGTGTTTCGATGTACAAGATAGATTAGTATTGGATCCAAGGATATTGATATCCTTGATGATGTTGTAATAAGGAGTTGGTCTCCTTTTGGGATTAGGTGTTGTGTAGTGTTGGGTAGTAGTTCCTCCATTGTAATGGAACTCGGTACTTAGCCTAGTATCGGATAAAGGGTAGGCGACGTTGTGGTAGGTGTGTGTTAATACAAATATCGTCATTAAACGTTATTTATATTTTTGATCTTTGCCTAAGTTTTGTTAACGACAAAAGTAAATTTAATTTATAAAAGCTTAAAGCTTGTCAAGTTTATTAGATATTAAAACAAGCTTTCTCAAACAATATATTCATCATTCAAGCATTTACATTTGTGATTAGTAATATCTTGATATGACTCTAATCATTATGTATGATAGTAGTTTGTAGAATGTTTAGGTTCTTAAAACCAAACACTACTTATGCATTTGCATATTTCTATAAATAGTAATACAACATTTGACATCATGTATTACATCATGGAGATCATTGGAAGATTTCATTAGATATTTTGTGAAGATTTGTACTCTTCATATCTTGCACAATCTTACTTAGATAGAGTTGACTTTAGGCAAGATTTGATATCTTGTTTGTCGATCGGCGGTACCAAAATGTACACGGACGGAACCCTTTCTAGGGTCCGCGGTCCGTGGATCGCCCTGATGGTTTTGGCTATAAATAGCAATGCCAAGCCAAGTAGTTTATCATCCCTTTCTAACATACTCTCATACATATCATCTCTCTAACCTTTCTAACTCGGTTTCATATCATATTAGTGATCTCTTTGTAGCAAAGAAGATCAAGTCATATTCAAGCTTCAACGAGAAGTTGGAAGTCTTGTTTGTTTAGTGTTGTATGATCTAGTGTTGATCTATACTTCATTGTTGTATCAAACCATCATAATCTTGTGAGTGTGAGTGGTTAGTATTTTAGTCCTCAAAATACATTGTGTGTGGGAGTAGTTGTACCCTTGGAAAGAACTCGACATCTAGCTTAGTGTCGGAAATAGTGTAGTTAAGTGTAAAGGTTTCTCCACGGTGAAAGGAGCTTGTTGACTAGTGAAGTTAAACTCTCGAGTGTGAGACTCGGGAGTGGAGTAGGCAAGGAAAAAGAGTCCTTGTAGGCCGAACCACTATAAACAACTTGTTGTGGTTTGATCATTTCTTTCCTTATTTACTTATTACATATTGCTTGCATATTTCATTAACATACTTAAGATCAATATCAATAGATCTTTCAATAAGTTTCAAAACAAAGTTTTTAAGTGGTAAACTATTCAACCCCCCTTCTAGTTTTCTACAATTGGTATCAGAGCCTCGTTGCTCAAGAATTTCTAAAATATTTTGTATTTTATAAACTTGAAACGATCCATGGATTCTGAAAACTTTAAAGAAGGGCAATCTATGCAAAGACCACCACTCTTTGAAACCAATGGATTTATCTATTGGAAAAACCATTTTGAAACATATGTAAAATCAAAAGATATAGATCTTTGGTTTATTATTGTTAAAGGGGATTTTAGTTCTACAACAAAGGATATTTCTGTTGATGAACAAAAGAAATTAGTTGCTAAAAATAATGAAGCTAAAATGATGCTTTATAATGCTTTACCTAGAAAAGAATATGAAAGAATTTTTATGTGTGAAACCGCCAAAGATATTTGGGAATCTTTAATTGTTACACATCAAGGTAATTCACAAGTCAAGGATAACAAAATTGATCTTCTTGTTCAACAATATGAACAATTTGTTATCCCCAAGATGAAACCATTGATTGTGGCTTTGCTCGCTTTAACACTATTATTACATCACTTAAAGCACTTGATGAATCTTTTCGTAGTAAGAACTTTGTCGAAATTTCTTAGAGCACTCCATCCCAAATGGAGAGCTAAAGTGACCGCTATTGAAGAATCAAAAGATCTCTCAATAATGTCACTAGACAAGCTAATCGGCAACCTCAAAGTTCACGAAATGGTAATGGAGAAAGATTCGAGATCATCAAAGGAAGAAAGGAGAAGATCAAATCCGTTGCTCTAAAAGCAAAGGCGGAATCAAGCGATGATGGTGAATCTTGCTCGATAGTGAAGATGAGGAGTATGCCATGGCCGTTAGAGATTTTAAGAAGTTCTTTAGAAGAAGAGGAAAGTTTGTAAGACAACCTCGAGAAGAAAAGAAGCCATTCAAAAGATCGGGATGATAAGAAGATAAAGGTGAAAGAAAGTGTTTTAGATGTGGTGATGCAAGTCATCTCATAGAGAATGTCCCAAGCCACCTAAAAGCAAAACTCAACGAGCTTTTGTAAGTGGTGCTTGGAGTGATAGTGAAGATGATGAAGAATCAAGCAAGGAAGAGATCGCTCTAATGGCACATGAGTCAAATGAGGTACTTTCCGACTCTTCTTATTCTTCCATAGATGATGACACTTTGCAAAACAATATAATCAATTGTGTGAGCTAAGTCTAAAATCATAACTAAAAATAAATTTCTAAAAACTAAAAGGAGTTTTTGGAAAATGAGGTATATGAGTTAAAAGAAAAGCAAACGACTAGAAAAAGGAAAAGCAAATGACAATGATTGTAAATCATGTCAAGAGCTTAATCTTGAAATAGAAAAACTAAAGCTCACACAAGAAGTTTTAATAGAAAATAATTCTAAGTTTAAAAGGTTTAACAAAAACATCGCTATTGCCGATGAAATAGTTAAAATCCATAAAACACCGTGAGACATGAATGGGATAGGATTTAATGAAGTTTTAATTCCTAAGAGTCAAAACAAAGCGGCCGAAAAGGACGAACATTCATCAAAACTGCTGCAGACAAGACGGACTAGACGGAACCAAAAAAGGGTTCCGTCTGTTGAACAAAATGGTACCGTGGGTACTTCAACAGTAATGTAATGTTTGTAATACGGACCGTAATGAATTTGTTAAAGTAACAAAGAAAACCAAGGATAATGTTAAACTAAAACCAGCCATTATATCGAGTAGGACTTATTAAAATGAATTTAGATCAAAACTACTCAACAACGACATAAAACACCTTTGCCAAACGCCTTTCCTAAGAGCAACCACAACGTTCAACATAACTACCAACACAACGGTTGGAATCAAAACTTTCCTAGACCATATCAAACTCAGATTACATGTCATGGAACCCTTATCCATCATTTCCATACATGAATCAAATAAATGGTATGTTTAACCCAAACGGACCCATGAGATATTGGGGACCAAATGTTTGAGTTATTTGCTTCTTAGGTATGCTTGAAAGTTGGATTGGAACCCGATGAATGGATAAAAGATAGTGGATGCTCACGACACATGACGGGCAACAAAGTCTCTTCTCATCATACCAAGAGTATGACGGAGGTAATGTCACTTTCGGTAGCAATCTCAAAAGCAAAATCATTGGCAAAGGTACGATTGCTCATAACTCTCTAACTATTGAAAATGTTGCTCATGTAGATAGGTTAGGATTTAATCTACTTAGTATTAGCCAACTATGTGATAAAAAGTATAAAGTACTATTTGATGAAAATGGTAGTAAAATACTAAAAGATGGTATCACCATAGCTAAAGGAGTTAGGAAAAATAACATATACGTCATGAAAATAGATAAAACATATAATGACAAACTTTGCCTAACAACATTAGATGATAGCTCATCTCTTTGGCATAGACGCTTAGGTCACGCTAATATGAGACTTATACAAAACCTATCTTCAAAAGAGCTAGTTAGAATTTGCCAAAACTAAAATATGACCAACACTTTTGCGACGCTTGCAAAATTGGTAAACAAACACATAGTAGTCATAAATCTAAAAATATGGTATCTACATCTAAGTGTCTAGAATTATTGCATATGGACTTGTTTGGACCATCCGCTATAAGAAGCTATGGAGGCAACTTATACACTTTGGTCATAGTAGATGATTACTCAAGGTTTACTTGGACGTTATTTTTGAAAACCAAAATGAAGCTTTTGATAAATTTGAAATACTTAGCAAGAAAATTCAAAATCAACTAGGTGTTAAAATTGTGTCGATCCGAACGGATCATGGTCGTGAATTTGACAACGAAACTCAATTTGGAAACTTTTGTGATACAAATGGTATAACACATAACTTTTCCGCTCCAATAACACCTCAATCAAATGGAGTAGTAGAACGTAAAATAGAACAATTCAAGAAATGAGTAGAACAATGCTTAATGAACAAAACATTCCTCAAAAGTTTTGTGTAATATGTTGACACTTCTACATATATTTTGAATAGAGTCTTAATACGTCCTTTCCTAAACAAAACACCATATGAGCTTTATAAAGGTAAAAAGCCAACTTTAGGATATTTTAGAGTCTTTGGATGTAAATGCTTCATTCTTAATACTAAAGATTATCTCACCAAGTTTGACCCAAAGTCTTATGAAGGTGTATTTCTTGGTTATTCTCAAACTAGTAAAGCTTACATTGTCTTAAACAAAGAAACAATGATAGTCGAGGAATCGTTGAACATAACATTTGACGAAAGTCCACCTCCCTCTAAGACATCACCTTTGGTAGATGATGACTTAGTTGAAAGTCAAATGATAGAAAGTCAGAATTAATTAAAAACAAGGAAGATGAACCATTAAATAAAGAGATAGTAAACATCAAAGAATCTAAAAGTCATCCATTAGAAAAGGTCATAGGACAACTTAATCAAAGAACCTTAAGGTCACAAGCCCAAAATCAAAGTAATTATTTTGTTTTGTATCCACCATTGAACCAAAAACATAAATGAAGCAATAAAAGATGAATCATGGGTAATTGCCATGCAAGAAGAGTTAAACCAATTCGTTAGAAATGATGTTTGGAAATTAGTTCCAAAACCTAAAGATCAAACTATAATTGGAACGAAATGGGTTTTTCGAAATAAAATGGATGAAAATGGTGTAGTATCTAGAAACAAAGCTAGGCTTGTTGCACAAGGTTATAATCAACAAAAAGGAATTGATTATGATGAAACTTATGCACCAGTAGCTAGACTTGAATCTATTAGAATATTACTTGCTTATGCATGTGCTTATGACTTTAAATTATTTCAAATGGATGTTAAAAGTGCATTTCTTAATGGGTTTATTAACGAAGAAGTATATGTTGCTCAACCTCCGGTTTTACCGACTTTGAGAAACCACATCATGTCTTCAAACTCAAGAAAGCATTATACTGCCTTAAACAAGCACCAAAAGCTTGGTACGACCGACTTAAGACTTTTCTTATTGATAACAAATATACTATGGGATTAGTAGATAATACTCTTTTACTAAGAAAAGGAATCACATATTATCATTGTTCAAATATACGTTGATGACATCATATTCGGATCAACTTGTCAAGAGCTATGTGATGATTTCTAAAATCATGCATGACGAGTTTGAAATGAGTATGATGGGTGAAGTTAAACTTCTTTCTAGGACTTCAAATTAAACAACTAGAAGATGGCATATTCTTTAACCAATCTAAATATATAAAAGACATGCTTAAGAAATTTGGTCTTGAAGATTCCAAACCAACTAAGACACCCATGTCTTCGGACACTAAACTCACCAAGGATGAGGAAGGTGAATCCGTAGATAACACTAAATATAGAGGAATGATTGGTAGGCTACTCTATCTTATGGCTAGTAGACCCGACATTATGTTTAGTGTTTGTCTATGTGCTCGCTTTCAAGAAAACCCAAAGGCATCACACTTAGAAGCCTTAAAAAGGATTTTTAGATACATTAAAGGAACAACGTTTAGGATTATGATATCCCAAAGGAACGGGTGTAGAAACCATAGTGTATGCCGACTCGGATCATGCCGGTGACTATGTCGATAGAAAAAGTACAAGTGGTATTTGCACTTTGTTGGACATTGTCTCACCTCATGGTTTGCAAAGAAGCAAACGACTTTAGCTATCTCAACCATCAAGCCGAGCACGTCTCACCGAAAAGCATGTCAACAAGCTCTTTGGATGAAGCAAGCTCTCGAGATTACGGAATTCATCTCAACGATATTGTTATACTTTGCGACAACAAAGGAGCCATCGATCTCAAGAAAAATCCTGCTCAACATGCTCGCATAAAGCATATTGAAATCCGTCATCACTTTCTTCGCGACAATGTTCAAAAGGAAACATCTCAATCGAGAAAGTATCCTCCAAGACAACATTGCCGACATCTTAACTAAACCTCTTAAACGAGAACCTTTAATCTTCTTAGACTTGGTTTGGGGTTAATGGAACCAAACATGTAGGATAAACATAGCCTAAAACATTAGAATAGTCAAACAAAACAATTTTGTTTTGTATCGCCATCGAGCCACGGCACCAAACGACAACACGGACGGAACCAAAATTTGGTGCCGTCTCGTCCGTGGTGTCTCTACAAAACAAAAATTTTTATACAAAACATCTTCTTCCTCAAAACCCACTTTACCAAAACGTAAACATTAAACCAAACTCATTATTGACACCTTCTCACTCACTAATCATGGAGATAACATCATTGTAAGTATCCTAACTACATTTTATCTCTTAATTCGAGTCTAGGATTCTTATTTATGCACAAAATCATCACAAATCATTACATGGGGTTTTATGTATGCTTTTATACCAAATATGAATTCAATTGGCAAATTGCATAACTAGTCATTGAAATTAGGTACTACATTATCATATTGCATAAACAAAATCATGCTTCCCACTAATTAATAGATAATGACTATAAGGCCTTATTCAAATAACCAAACACCCCATGTCAAAAGTTTTGAAAAGCTTCTCACTTGTAGGAAAACAATTTTTCATTGTTAATACAAATAGAAACGTTAAATTTTCATCACTTGCATGCTCTTGAATACTAAAGGTATTGCATAACTAATATGCATTCCGGGTATATTCAAATGAAGCCACATTGAATTAGGAGCATTTGGGTTATCTCATGGTATTTGCCAAACACCCCACTAAAACCATTTTGTGCATAAAATGAGTCGAGATAACCGCAACTCCAAATCGTTTTCATATAGGCACACACTAGAATTAAAAACGTTAAGTTTATTCTCATTTTTAACATGTTAATTCTTGCTCCTAGGAATAACCATGGTAGCCGCAAGATTCTATGATCACAAGGACACCCTTGGCTACATTCCCAAACATCACAAAACCAAAGGACTCACCAAGGAACAAGTAGAAATATTTAGGAGTCTAGAATCAAGGTATTTCCATGAGGTAGAACCATTCACTCATCTTTCATTGAAAATACCAATCTCCGTGAAGAACTAGCCGCCATTCAATTCGATTGTCTTCTTAACATCGATGAACCAATTTGTCCTAGGTTTGTGTTAGAGTTCTATGCTAGTGTGACCGGTTTCAGTGATGAAGATGATGATGAGTTTAGTCTTAGCTTTAGAATCAATCAAAATGACTACACCATCTCCTTAAATAACTTTGCTCAAGTGCTAGGAATTCCCAACCGAGGGACATGTGTCTACACGGATAAGTGGTCACTCACCGCCTTGATGCAATCAATGATCGCTCTCTTCCCTACATAACACCTTTAGCAAATAAGGATGTCATCCGTGAACACCTATTTATCCCAAGGAGATACAACCCGAGTCACCCGAAAAGGAAAGAAGTGAACCGAGATCCATATGGAATGGAGCTCAATGAACTTAAGCTCGAATTTAGAAATGGGAAGAACTACTTAGAGCAAACGTCATTAGCACCATAGGAATAGGGATCACATCAATGCTTGTCTTTGCCACATGCTCTACAACTTGTCCACCACAACCATTCAACTTAGCCTACTACATCGCTAGGAGAATGATTGATATTCCAACTCAAGGATCGGTTGCTCTTCCATACGGGATGCTTCTCACCCGTCTCTATAGAGCCTTTGCACCAATTCCACCAAGCCCAAAAGGGATGCACCTTCACTATGAGCTCATCCTCACATCTTTGTGCCTTTGAGTGATGCTCGAGTTGCTAAGATAAAAGGCAAGAGAGCAAAACCTCCAACTCCATCATCATCATCATCAAATAGCTCGAGGATGGTCTTCCAAACTCTCGCCTTCCACCTCATGAGTATTACACATCTCTTCCCGAGATTGAGAATGAATCGTGAGTTCAAGCAAACCAAGGGGATGTTCAAGTGCCTTGGTAGGATGATGAACAAGATTTACAAGAAGTTGGATAAATAAGGGTACTTTAAGGAGTGTTTGGAACAATACATTATCGTTAATGTTTGATACAATTTGGTTGTTTTTATCTTGTAGGATGATAATATAACTTGAAACAATGATGTATGCTAACAATCTTATGCGGGGATAGCACAAGTATGCTATCAATTTTACCCATTTTCACTATAATGTGAAAATCAATTGCCTTGCTCAAAATCTATGCTCCACTATGTTTATGTATGTGTTATTTACTTTTCCTAACTAGAAATGTTTAATGTCACATGTTTTGAGCAAAATTTGTGTTTCGAAATGTCCCCGACACTTAAAAAAACTCGTCCAAATTTTTAGTCTCACGGATCGACGGCACCAATTATTTTGGTACCGCCCTTATAAGAATGGTACCGCCATCCTGTGCAGCGGACAGACTGCACCCTTTTTGGGTTCCGTCCGTGTAAAATTTTGGTGCCGTGGATCCTCGGGTAATTTTATGAATTTCGTTCTTTCGACATTCCAAATTACCATCCAATGCTTGTAAGTCAATCTTAACTAGTTTATACCCTTATTAGAACTAGTATAACACACTTAGGCATATAAGAAATCCACTTCCCACCAAAATTCAAAATTTGAAAATTCACCCAAGGAGCCCTTTTATAAAGGAAGGAACCAAATTTTGGTACCTTGCAATCCAGTGGGTAATCGATTGTTAGGATCTTACAATCATTAGAACACATTTATTGCATATCTTTGCTTCTTCACTCCATCCTTCTTGTATGGCTTGACTTGGGTGATATGACTAGCATTTAACCCACTTCCAAATCATTAGGAACCTCATCCCTTCTATGGTTTAACATCAAATCAAACACATTTCTCCATAATTTTCACTTCTATAAATTAAGAGGTTTTACCATGATCATCTTCACACCTTCTTCATTCTTACCATCAACTAGCAAAACACAAGTCAAAATGACAAAATCTTCACCTTCCACCAAGCCTTGCAAGAAAACCGCTAGGATTAGCGTAAGGCCTTGTTGTTTTGTTCAACTTGAGCTCTTCATCCGAATCCTCACCACTCACAATCTCATCTCCCATTAAGGATGACACAAGCCAACCTTGGCTACTCCTACTCAATCACCCATTGTCATCACCACTCCACCACCTACAAAAACACCAACCTCACCTCCACCGCACCCTCCAAACATCAAAACACCATCACCACCAAAGTCTCCAACCCTCATTCCTTTGGAGTTATTCTCCACACCTCCCACTTCTCCAAATCCTTTCTTGAAGGACTTGGAAGATTTGCCTCCTAGGCCCAATCATCCACCACCATTGCCATCATTTGGCACCATTGAGCGGATCGCTCATGAGTCTCCTAGACCATCCTTGACCCAAACGCCCACTAGGGCCAAGACCTCTTCTTCCACCCCATTCACAAAGACATCCATGGTCCTTTGTACGGGATCAACCACTTCCTACATCAATGTCCCCACATTGAGGACATTGAGGAGTCCATGTGGGATGATAATCCCACAAGAGAGGAGATTCAAGCCGAACTCCAACATCTCCACCAATTCAAAAATATGGTGGATTCTCACTAAGTGAGACTATGCAAATGCAAAATGCTTTGCTAGCCTCCATAATCACCAACCCAAACACCACCACCAACATCAACACATCTACCATTCCACCACCACAACCTCATCAACCATACTACCCACCTAGGCATGGTTGCTCAACTTGTGAGCAAACCGCCTAAACCATTGATCGGACCGGGTAATGGTCCATGAATTCCAAGAAGAAATGAGGTTCATCCTCAATCACATCCTTGAGCGACTCAACGCTCTTTCTCATCCACCATCTCATTAGAATGGTCCTAGACTAGCTTTTATTTGTTTTTTTATTTTTTTTTTTCTAGGATTTTTACTTTATTGTACTAGAAACACTTCATTGTGTTCTCTTTTCATGGTTTTTAAATCATGAAAAATTTTAACTAATGAATGGTGTTTTCTATATTGTTGGTGCTTATTACATAGTGTTTGGAAATGCTTGTGAAATGATGATTATTACTAACAAATCTTTTTGTAGCTTTTTCACAATCCATGTATCTTCCCATTGGCACCCAATTTAGGGGGAGCTTTGATCAAGGGGGAGATAATGGCTCGGGCTCATTATACATTCCGCATCGCATCTTCTTTTTGTTGAGACAAAAAGGGGGAGAAATATATAGAACTTGGTTATATTTGACTTTTCTGAAAAGTCAAACTGCATATATTGACTTTCTAAAAAAGTCAAACATGATACCTCATTGGTAATACTTGATTTTCTGAAAAAGTCAACTGCATACTTTGACTTTCTGAAAAAGTCAACATCATGCCTCAACTAGTGAAGACTTTGACTTTATGAAAAAGTCAAACATCATACACTTGCATTATCATTTCCTTTTCAAGTTCTAAAACTAATATTTTTATAACTCTTACACAATCTTTGTATCTTTTATAAAATAAAATTTATATTTTGTCCTCAACAAAAGGGAGATTGTTAATACAAATATCGTCATTAAACGTTATTTATATTTTTGATCTTTACCTAAGTTTTGTTAACGACAAAAGTAAATTTAATTTTATAAAAGCTTAAAGCTTGTCAAGTTTAATAGATATTAAAACAAGCTTTTTCAAACAATATCTTCATCATTTAAGCATTTACATTGTGATTAATCATATCTTAATATGAGTCTCAATCATAATGTATGATAGTAGTTTTAGAATGCTTTAGTTTCTTAAAACTAAACATTACTTATGTATTTGCATATTTCTAAAAATAGAAAAACAACACATGACATCATGTGATGCATCATGGAAATCATTGGAAGATTTCATTAGATATTTTGTGTAGATTTGTACTCTTCATATCTTACACAATCTTGCATAGATATGGTTGACTTTGGCAAGATCTTGATATCTTGTTTGTCGGACCAATGGCACCAAAAATGTATAACGGACGGAACCCTTTCAAGGGTCCGCGGTCCGTGGTGCCACGATGGTTTTGGCTATAAATAGCAAAGCCAAACCAAGTAGTTTTTCATCCCTTTCTATCATACTCTCATACATATCTTCTCTCTAACCTTTCTAACTCAGTTTCATATCATATTAGTGATCTCTTTTGTAGCAAAGAAGATCAAGTCACATTCAAGCTTCAACGAGAAGTTGGAAGTCTTGTTTGTTTAGTGTTGTATGATCTTGTGTTGATTCATACTTCATTGTTGTACTAAACTATCATAATCTTGTGAGTGTGAGTGGTTAGTATTTTAGTCCTCAAAATACATTGTGTGTGGGAGTGGTTGTACCCTTGGAAAGAACTCGACATTTAGCTTAGTGTCGAAAATAGTGTGTTTAAGTGTAAAGGTTTCTCCACCGTGAAAGGAGCTTGTTGACTAGTGAAGTTAAACTCTCGAGTGTGAGACTCGGGAGTGGAGTAGGCAAGGAGAAAGAGTCCTTGTAGACCGAACCACTATAAACAACTTGTTGTGGTTTGATCATTTCTTTCCTTATTTACTCTTTACATATTGCTTACATATTTCATCAACATATCTAAGATCAATATCAATTGATCTTTCAATAAGTTTCAAAACAAAGTTTTTAAGTGGTAAACTATTCAACCCCCCTTCTAGTTTTCTACAATTTACAATCCACCCCCAAATGTTACACCCAAATCGCCTTAGCCCACCTTGTATGCACTCATATTTAGTGCATTATTGTAACCATTGTTTAAACCCTTAGTTCAATTATCTAGTTGCTCGCATGGTTTCTCAGATGAGTCATATCCTTTGTACACAATTTTGGGACGATTGGGGCTCATGGGTTAAAGTAATATTTTATAGAGTAACATGAAAGAACGTTAATTTCAATTTCCCTTTATATACGTAATTAAGTACTCCAAGTGTTTTGATCTTTTCAATTCGGGTCAATTATTGTTAGTGAAATAAAAACTCAAGTGTAGGGATGCTCTTATAAATCTCTTTATTTGAGGATGCTAGAGTAAGAATTTGTGAAAAAAAAAATCAAAAATAGAGAAGTGAAAAAAAAAAGAAAAAGAAAAAACATATGGGCTACCATCCTACATCTATCTTTATGTTTTATGTTTTGTTTCAAGTTGTTATCTAGTGTTAGTGAGTCGAGTCTTGGCTTAGCAACGCCGTGTGTTACATGCTGTTAATACAAATATCGTCATTAAACGTTATTTATATTTTTGATCTTTGCCTAAGTTTTGTTAACGACAAAAGTAAATTTAATTTATAAAAGCTTAAAGCTTGTCAAGTTTATTAGATATTAAAACAAGCTTTCTCAAACAATATATTCATCATTCAAGCATTTACATTTATGATTAGTAACATCTTGATATGACTCTAATCATTATGTATGATAGTAGTTTGTAGAATGTGTTAGGTTCTTAAAACCAAACACTACTTAAGCATTTGCATATTTCTATTAATAGTAATACAACATTTTGACATCATGTATTACATCATGGAGATCATTGGAAGATTCCATTAGATATTTTGTGAAGATTTGTACTCTTCATATCTTGCACAATCTTACTTAGATAGAGTTGACTTTAGGCAAGATTTGATATCTTGATGTCGATGGCGGTACCAATTGGGTACAGGCGGAACCCTTTTAGGGGTCCGCGGTCCGTGGACGCCTCGTCCAAATTGGCTATAAATAGCAATGCCAAGCCAAGTAGTTTATCATCCCTTTCTAACATACTCTCATACATATCTTCTCTAACCTTTCTAACTCGGTTTCATATCATATTAGTGATCTCTTTTGTAGCAAAGAAGATCAAGTCATATTCAAGCTTCAACGAGAAGTTGGAAGTCTTGTTTGTTTAGTGTTGTATGATCTAGTGTTGATCCATACTTCATTGTTGTATCAAACCATCATAATCTTGTGAGTGTGAGTGGTTAGTATTTTAGTCCTCAAAATACATTGTGTGTGGGAGTAGTTGTACCCTTGGAAAGAACTCGACATCTAGCTTAGTGTCGGAAATAGTGTGCGAAGTGTAAAGGTTTTCTCCACGGTGAAAGGAGCTTGTTGACTAGTGAAGTTAAACTCTCGAGTGTGAGACTCGGGAGTGGAGTAGGGCAAGGAAAAAGAGTCCTTGTAGGCGAACCACTATAAACAACTTGTTGTGGTTTGATCATTTCTTTCCTTGCTTACTTATTACATATTGCTTGCATATTTCATTAACATACTTAAGATCAATATCAATTGATCTTTCAATAAGTTTCAAAACAAAGTTTTTAATCGGTAAACTATTCAACCCCCTTCTAGTTTTCTACAATTGGTACGAGCCTCGTTGCTCAAGAATTTCTAAAATAACTTGTATTTTATAAACTTGAAACGATCCATGGATTCGAAAACTTTAAAGAAGGGCAATCTATGCAAAGACCACCACTCTTTGAAACCAATGGATTTATCTATTGGAAAACCGTTTTGAAACATATGTAAAATCAAAAGATATAGATCTTTGGTTTATTATTGTTAAAGGAGATTTTAGTTCTACAACAAAGGATATTTCCGTTGATGAACAAAAGAAATTAGTTGCTAAAAATAATGAAGCTAAAATGATGCTTTATAATGCTTTACCTAGAAAAGAATATGAAAGAATTTTATGTGTGAAACCGCCAAAGATATTTGGGAATCTTTAATTGTTACACATCAAGGTAATTCACAAGTCAAGGATAACAAAATTGATCTTCTTGTTCAACAATATGAACAATTTGTTATCCCCGAAGATGAAACCATTGATTGTGGCTTTGCTCGTTTAACACTATCATTACATCACTTAAAGCACTTGATGAATCTTTTCGTAGTAAGAACTTTGTCGAAATTTCTTAGAGCACTCCATCCCAAATGGAGAGCTAAAGTGACCGCTATTGAAGAATCAAAAGATCTCTCAATAATGTCACTAGACGAGCTAATTGGCAACCTCAAAGTTCACGAAATGGTAATGGAGAAAGATTCGAGATCATCAAAGGAAGAAAGGAGAAGATCAAATCCGTTGCTCTTAAAGCAAAGGCGGAATCAGCGATGATGGTGAATCTTGTTCCGATAGTGAAGATGAGGAGTATGCCATGGCCGTTAGAGATTTCAAGAAGTTCTTTAGAAGAAGAGGAAAGTTTGTAAGACAACCTCGAGAAGAAAAGAAGCCATTCGAAAAGATCGGGATGATAAGAAGATCAAAGGTGAAAGAAAGTGTTTTAGATGTGGTGATGCAAGTCATCTCATAGGAGAATGTCCCAAGCCACCTAAGAGCAAAACTCAACGAGCTTTTGTAAGTGGTGCTTGGAGTGATAGTGAAGACGATGAAGAATCAAGCAAGGAAGAGATCGCTCTAATGGCACATGAGTCAAATGAGGTACTTTCCGATTCTTCTTATTCTTCCATAGATGATGACACCTTGCAAAACAATATAATCAATTGTGTGAGCTAAGTCTAAAAATCATAACTAAAATAAATTTCTAAAACTAAAAAGGAGTTTTTGGAAAATGAAGTATATGAGTTAAAAGAAAAGCAAAACGACTTGAAAAGGAAAAGCAAATGACAATGATTGTAAATCATGTCAAGAGCTTAATCTTGAAATAGAAAACTAAAGCTCACACAAGAAGTTTTAATAGAAAATAATTCTAAGTTTAAAAGGTTTAACAAAACATCGCTATTGCCGATGAAATAGTTAAAATCCATAAAACACCGTGAGACATGAATGGGCTAGGTTTTAATGAAGTATTAATTCCTAAGAGTCAAAACAAAACGGCGAAAAGGACGAACATTCATCAAGCTCTGTCAGACAAGACGGACCGACGGAACCAAAAAAGGGTTCCGTCCACAGTAAAATGGTACTGCTGGTACTTCAACAGTAATGTAATGTTCGCAATACGGACCGCATGAATTTGTTAAAATAACAAAGAAAACCAATGATAATGTTAAACTAAAACCAGCCATTATATCGAGTAGGACTTATTAAAATGAATTTAGATCAAAACTACTCAACAACGACATAAAACTTCTTTTGCCAAACGCCTTTCCTAAGAGCAACCACAACGTTCAACCTAACTACCAACACAACGGTTGGAATCAAAACTTTCCTAGACCATATCAAACTCCAGATTACATGCCATGGAACCCTTATCCATCATTTCCATACATGAATCAAATAAATGGTATGTTTAACCCAAACGGACCCATGAGATATTGGGGACCAAATGTTTGAGTTATTCGCTTCTTAGGTATGTTTGAAAGTTGGATTGGAACCTGATGAATGGATAAAAGATAGTGGATGCTCACGACATGACGGGCAACAAAGTCTCTTCTCATCATACCAAGAGTATGACGGAGGTAATGTCACTTCGGTAGCAATCTCAAAAGCAAAATCATTGGCAAAGGTACGATTGCTCATAACTCTCTAACTATTGAAAATGTTGCTCATGTGGATAGGTTAGGATTTAATCTACTTAGTATTAGCCAACTATGCGATAAAAAGTATAAAGTACTATTTGATGAAAATGGTAGTAAAATACTAAAAGATGGTATCACCATAGCTAAAGGAGTTAGGAAAAATAACATATACGTCATGAAAATAGATAAAACATATAATGACAAACTTTGCCTAACAACATTAGACGATAGCTCATCTCTTTGGCATAGACGCTAGGTCACGCTAATATGAGACTTATACAAAACCTATCTTCAAAAGAGTTAGTTAGAATTTGCCAAAACTAAAATATGACCAACACTTTTGCGACGCTTGCAAAATTGGTAAACAAACACATAGTAGTCACAAATCTAAAAATATGGTATCTACATCTAAGTGTCTAGAATTATTACATATGGACTTGTTTGGACCATCCGCTATAAGAAGCTATGGAGGCAACTTATACACTTTGGTCATAGTAGATGATTACTCAAGGTTTACTTGGACGTTATTTTTGAAAACCAAAATGAAGCTTTTGATAAATTTGAAATACTTAGCAAGAAAATTCAAAATCTTCTAGGTGTCAAATTGTGTCGATCCGAACGGATCATGGTCGTGAATTTGACAACGAAACTCAATTTGGAAACTTTTGTGATACAAATGGTATAACACATAACTTTTCCGCTCCACGAACACCTCAATCAAATGGAGTAGTAGAACGTAAAAATAGAACAATTCAAGAAATGAGTAGAACAATGCTTAATGAACAAAACATTCCTCAAAAGTTTTGGTGTAAACGCTGACACTTCTACATATATTTTAAATAGAGTCCTAATACGTCCTTTCCTAAACAAAACACCATATGAACTTTATAAAGGTAAAAGCCAACATTAGGATATTTTAAAGTCTTTGGTTGTAAATGTTTTATTCTTAACACTAAGGATTATCTCACCAAGTTTGACCCAAAGTCTTATGAAGGTGTATTTCTTGGTTACTCTCAAACTAGTAAAGCTTACATTGTCCTAAATAAAGAAACAATGATAGTCGAGGAATCGTTGAACATAACATTTGATTGAAAGTCCACCTCCTCTAAGACATCACCTTTGGTAGATGATGACTTAGTTGAAAGTCAAATAATTGAAAGTCAAATTAATAATAACAAGGAAGATGAACCATTAAATAAGGAAATTGTCAACATAAAAGAATCTAAAAGTCATCCATTAGAAAAGGTCATAGGAAAACTTAATCAAAGAACCTTAAGATCACAAGCTCAAAATCAAAGTAATCATTTTTGTTTTGTATCCACCATTGAACCAAAACCATAAATGAAGCAATAAAAGATGAATCATGGGTAATGGCCATGCAAGAAGAATTAAACCAATTGTTAGAAATGATGTTTGGAAACTAGTTCCAAAACCCAAAGATCAAACTATAATTGGAACAAAATGGGTCTTTCAAACAAAATGGACGAAAATGGTATAGTATCTAGAAACAAAGCTAGGCTTGTTGCACAAGGTTATAATCAACAAGAAGGAATTGACTATGATGAAACTTATGCACCGGTAGCTAGACTTGAATCTATTAGAATATTACTTGCTTATGCATGTGCTTATGATTTTAAATTATTTCAAATGGATGTTAAAAGTGCTTTTCTTAATGGGTTTATTAACGAAGAAGTGTATGTTGCTCAACCTCCGGTTTTACCGACTTTGAGAAACCACATCATGTCTTCAAACTCAAGAAAGCATTATACGGCCTTAAACAAGCACCTAAAGCTTGGTACGACCGCCTTAAGACTTTTCTTATTGATAACAAATATACTATGGGATTAGTAGATAATACTCTTTTACTAAGAAAAGGAATCACAAATTATTATTGTTCAAATATACGTTGATGACATTATATTCGGATCAACTTGTCAAGAACTATGTAATGATTTCTCTAAAATCATGCATGACGAGTTTGAAATGAGTATGATGGGTGAGTTAAACTTCTTTCTAGGACTTCAAATTAAACAACTAGAAGATGGTATTTTCTTTAATCAATCTAAATATATAAAAGACATGCTTAAGAAATTTGGTCTTGAAGATTCCAAACCAACTAAAACACCCATGTCCTCGGACACTAAACTCACCAAGGACGAAGAAGGTGAATCCGTAGATAACACTAAATATAGAGGAATGATTGGTAGCCTACTCTATCTTACGGCTAGTAGACCCGACATTATGTTTAGTGTTTGTCTATGTGCTCGCTTTCAAGAAAACCCAAAGGCATCACACTTAGAAGCATTAAAAGGATTTTTAGATATATTAAGGAACAACGTGTTTAGGATTATGGTATCCCAAAGGAACGGGTATAGAAACCATAGTGTATGCCGACTCGGATCATGCCGGTGATTATGTCGATAGAAAAGTACAAGTGGTATTTGCACTTTTGTTGGACATTGTCTCACCTCATGGTTTGCAAAGAAGCAAACGGCTTTAGCCATCTCTACCATCAAGCCGAATACGCCTCACCGGAAAAGCATGTCAACAAGCTCTTTGGATGAAGCAAGCTCTCGAGACTACGGAATTCATCTCAACGACATTGTGATACTTTGCGACAACAAAGGAGCCATCGATCTCAAGAAGAATCCTGCTCAACATGCTCGCACAAAGCACATTGAAATCGTCATCACTTTCTTCGCGACAATGTTCAAAAAGGAAACATTTCAATCGAGAAAGTATCCTCCGAAGACAACATTGCCGACATCCTTACTAAACCTCTTAAACGAGAACCTTTTAATCTTCTTAGACTTGGTTTAGGGTTAATGGAACCAAGCATGTAGGATAAACATAGCCTAAAACATTAGAATAGTCAAACCAAAACAATTTTGTCTTGTTTCTGCTACTGTAGCCACGGCACCAACGACAACACGGACGGAACCAAAATTTGGTGCCGCCTCGTCCGTGGTGTCTCTGTACAAAACAACTTTATACATAACATCTTCTTCCTCACAACCCACTTTACCAAAACGTGTAAAACTTAAACCAAGCTCATTATTGTCATCTTCCCACTCACTAATCATGAAGATAACATCATTGTAAGTATCCTAACTACATTTCATCTCTTAATTTCGAGTCTAGGATTCTTATTTATGCACAAAACTATCACAAATCATTACATGGGGTTTTATGTATGCTTTTATACCAAATATGAATTCAATTGGCAAATTGCATAACTAGTCATTCAAATTAGGTACTACATTATCATATTGCATAAACAAAATCATGTTTCCCACTAATTGATAGATAATAAATATAAGGCCTTATTCAAACAACCAAACACCCCATGTCAAAAGTTTTGAAAAGCTTCTCACTTATAGGAAAACATTTTTCATTGCTAATACAAATAGAAACGTTAGAATTTTCATCACTTGCATGCTCTTGAATACTAAAGGTATTGCATAACTAATATGCACTCCGGGTATATTCAAATATAGCAACATTGAATTAGGAGCATTTGGGTTATCTCATGGTATTTGCCAAACACTCCACTAAAACCATTTTGTGCATAAAATGAGTCGAGATAACCGCAACTCCAAATTGTTTTCATATAGGCACACACTAGAATCAAAAACGTTAAAATTTATCTAAATTTTTTAACATGTTAATTCTTATCCTTAGGAATAACCATGGTAGCCGCAAGATTCTATGATCACAAAGACACTCTTAACTACATTCCCAAACACCACAAAACCAAAGGACTCACCAAGGAACAAGTAGAAATATTTAGGGTCTAGAATCAAGGTATTTCCACGAGGGTAGAACCATTCACTCATCCTTCCTTGAGCATACCAATCTTCGTGAAGAACTAGCCGCCATTCAATTCGATTGTCTTCTTGACATTGATGAACCAATTTGTCCTAGGTTCGTATTAGAATTCTATGCTAGTGTGACCGGTTTTAGTGATGAAGATGATGAGTTTTGTCTTAGCTTTAGAATCAACCAAAATGACTACACCATCACTTTAAGTGAATTTGCTAGAGTACTAGGAATTCCCAACCGAGGAACTTGTGTCACACGGATAAGTGGTCACCACCGCCTTGATGCAATCAATGACCGCTCTCTCCCTACATAACCCGTTTAGCCGATAAGGATGTCATCCGTGAACACCTTTTAACCCAAAACGGATACAACCCGAGTCACCCGAAAGGAAAAGAGGTAGACCGAGATCCATATGGAATGGAGCTCAATGAACTTAAGCACAATTTAAGAAATGGGAGGAGTTACTTAGAGCAAACGTCATTAGCACCATAGGAAATAGGGATCACATAAACGCTTGTCTTTGCCACATGCTTTACAACTTGTCCACCGACAACCATTCAACTTAGCCTACTACATAGCTAGGAGAATGATTGATATTCCAACTCAAGGATCCGTTGCTCTTCCATATGGGATGCTTCTCACCCGTCTCTATAGAAACTTCGCCCAATTCCACCAACCCCAAAAGGGATGCACCTTCAATATGATCTCATCCTCACATCTTTGTGCCCTTGAGTGATGCTCGAGTTGCTAAGACTAAAGGCAAGAGAGCTAAACCTCCAACTCCTTCATCATCATCATCAAATAGCTCGAGGATGGTCTTCCAAGCTCTCGCCTTCCACCTCAAGAGTATTACACATCTCTTCCCGAAATTGAGAATGAATCGCAGAATTCAAGCAAACTAAGGGAATGTTCAAGTGCCTTGGTAGGATGATGAACAAGATTTACAAGAAGTTGGACAAATAAGGGTACTTTAAGGAGTGTTTGGAACAATGCATTATCGTTAATGTTTGATACTATTTAGTTGTTTTTATTATGTAGGATGATAATATAACTTGAAACAATGGTGTATGCTAACAATCTCATGCAGGGGGATAGCACAAGTATGCTATCAAATTTTACCCATTTTCACTATATTGTGAAAATCAATAAGCCTTGCTCTTAATCTATGCTCCACTGTGTTTACATATGTGTTATTTACTTTTCCTAACTAGAAATGTTTAGTTTAACAAGTTTTGAGAAAAATTTTCAGATTTCGGAAATTTCAGTTTTTAGGAAACTTTCTGTCCAAATTTCAAGACTTGACGGATCGACGGCACCTTTATTTTGGTACCGTCCTTTATGAATTTTGGTACCGCCATATTCAGAGTAGCGACCAGACGGCACCCTTTTTGGGTTCCGTCTGTATGATTTTGGTGCCGTGGATCCTCCGTAATTTTCAATTTCGACTCTTTCGTAATTCCAAATTATCTTCCATCACTCATAAATCAATCTTAACTAGTTTATCTTGTTATTAGAACTAGTATTATTCACTAAGGGATGTAAGAAATCCATTTCCCACCAAAATTCAAAATTTGAAAAATCCACCCAAGGAGCCCTTTGGCATAAAGGAAGGAACCAAAATTTTGGTACCTTCAAACCGTGGGTAATCAATATTAGGAAATTCCACTCACTAGAACACATTTATTGCATATCTTTTCTTCCTCACTCCATCTTCTTTGTATGGATTGACTTGGGTGATATGACTAGCATTCAACCCACTTCCAAATCATTAGGAACCTCATCTATTCAATGGTTCAACATCAAATCAAACCTTTTCTCAACAATTTCTTACCTCTATAAATTGAAAGGCTTTACCATGATCATCCTCACACCTTCTTCATTCTCACTTACTATCTAGCAAATCAAAACCCAAGATAAAATGACTAAATCATCACCAAAACCTTGCAAGAAAACCGCTAGAATAAGCGTAAGGCCTTGTTGCTTTGTTAATCTTAGCTCATCATCCGAATCTTCACCACTCACCATCTCATCTCCCATTAGAGATGATACACACCTACCTTGGCTACACCCACTTCATCACACATTGTGATCACCACTCCACCACCATAAAAGCACCTACTTCACCTCCACCGCACCCATCCAAACATCCAAAACACCCTCACCACCTTCACCAAGGTCTCCCACTCTCACTCCCATGGAGTTATTTTCAACTCCACCAACATCACCAAATCCTTTCCTAGAGGACTTGGAAGACTTGCCTCCTAGGCCAAGTCATCCACCACCATTGCCATCATTTGGCACCATTGAGCGAATCGCTCATGAATCACCTCGGTCATCCATTGACCCAAACGCCCATTAGGCCAAGACCTCTCCTTTTCCACCCCATTCACAAGGACATTCATGGTCCTTTATACGAGGATCATCCACTTCCATCATCAATGTCCCTCATATTGAGGACATTCCGAGAGCATGTGGGATGACAATCCCACTAGAGAGGAGATTCAAGCCGAACTCCACAACCTCCACCAATTCAAAGGCATGGTGGATTCTCACTAAGTGAGACAATGCAAATGCAAAGTGCTTTGCTTGCATCCATCATGACCACTCCAAACATCCCCAACACCACCAACACATCCACCATTCCACCACCACAACCTCCGCAAACTTTCTACCCACCAAGACATGGTTGCTCAACTTGTGAGCAACGGGTCAAACCGTGGAACGGACCGGATTATGGTCCATGACTTCCACGAAGAAATGAGGTTCATCCTCAACCATATTCTTGAGCGCCTCAACGCTCTTTCCCATCCACCATCTCTTTAGGATGGTTTTAGAATAGTCTTTTATTTGTTTTTGTTTTTAGGATAATTTTTTCTTTTTCTTGTACTAGAAACACATCATTGTGTTCTCTTTCATGATCTTTACTCATGAAAAATTTTAACAAATGAATGTTGTTTATTATGTTGTTGGTGTCATTACATAGTGTTTGGAAATGCTTGTGAATGATCATTATTACTAACAATTTTTTGTAGCTTTATTTTCACAATCCATGTATCTTCCCATTAAAGCACCCAATTTAGGGGAGCTTTGAACAAGGGGAGATAATAAGCTCGGCTCATTACATTCAAGATAGCCTCTTCTTTTGTTGAGACAAAAGGGGAGAAAATATAGAACTTGAAATTATTTATATTTGACTTTTCCGAAAAGTCAAACTGCATACAATTGACTTTCTAAAAGTCAAACAGAACCCTCATTGATAATACTTGACTTTTCTTAAAAAGTCAAAGCGCATACTTTGACTTTCTCGAAAAGTCAACATCATGCATCAACTAGTGAATTCTTTGACTTTCATAAAAGTCAAAATTCATACACTTATATTATCATTTCCTTTTCAAAGTTCTAAAACTAATATTTTTATAACTCTTGTACAAACTTTGTCTCTTTTATAAAATAAAATTTATATTTTGTCCTCAACAAAAGGGAGATTGTTAATACAAATATCGTCATTAAACGTTATTTATATTTTTGATCTTTGCCTAAGTTTTGTTAACGACAAAAGTAAATTTAATTTATAAAAGCTTAAAGCTTGTCAAGTTTATTAGATATTAAAACAAGCTTTCTCAAACAATATATTCATCATTCAAGCATTTACATTTATGATTAGTAACATCTTGATATGACTCTAATCATTATGTATGATAGTAGTTTGTAGAATGTGTTAGGTTCTTAAAACCAAACACTACTTAAGCATTTGCATATTTCTATTAATAGTAATACAACATTTTGACATCATGTATTACATCATGGAGATCATTGGAAGATTCCATTAGATATTTTGTGAAGATTTGTACTCTTCATATCTTGCACAATCTTACTTAGATAGAGTTGACTTTAGGCAAGATTTGATATCTTGATTTGTCGATCAAGCGGTACCAATTGGGTACAGGCGGAACCCTTTTAGGGGTCCGCGGTCCGTGGACGCCTCATCCCAAATTGGCTATAAATAGCAATGCCAAGCCAAGTAGTTTATCATCCCTTTCTAACATACTCTCATACATATCTTCTCTAACCTTTCTAACTCGGTTTCATATCATATTAGTGATCTCTTTTGTAGCAAAGAAGATCAAGTCATATTCAAGCTTCAACGAGAAGTTGGAAGTCTTGTTTGTTTAGTGTTGTATGATCTAGTGTTGATCCATACTTCATTGTTGTATCAAACCATCATAATCTTGTGAGTGTGAGTGGTTAGTATTTTAGTCCTCAAAATACATTGTGTGTGGGAGTAGTTGTACCTTGGAAAGAACTCGACATCTAGCTTAGTGTCGGAAAATAGTGTGTTAAGTGTAAAGGTTTTCTCCGCCGTTGAAAGGAGCTTGTTGACTAGTGAAGTTAAACTCTCGAGTGTGAGACTCGGGAGTGGAGTAGGGCAAGGAAAAAGAGTCCTTGTAGGGCGAACCACTATAAACAACTTGTTGTGGTTTGATCATTTCTTTCCTTACTTACTTATTACATATTGCTTGCATATTTCATTAACATACTTAAGATCAATATCAATTGATCTTTCAATAAGTTTCAAAACAAAGTTTTTAATCGGTAAACTATTCAACCCCTTCTAGTTTTCTACAATGGGTGGTTCACCTTAGTGTGAAAGAACGTTGGTTAGCCTAGTATCTTAGGAAAAAAAGTAGGCAACGTTGTGAAGGTTTCTCCACCATAAGGAGTCGGTGTTGTGTAGTGATTACGAACTCTCGGTAGGTGACTCGGGGAGTGGAGTAGGGCAAGGAAGGTGTCCTTGTGGCGAACCACTATAAATACTCGCGTTGTGGTTTTGTGCTTCTTACTCTTTATCATTTCATTACATATTTATATTTCTATATGTTTGTTTATCAACATCCAACACACATCCAAATAGATTGACCTAAGTCGATCTAAATAGTTTAAACGAGTTTTAATTGGTAAAACTATTCAACCCCCTTCTAGTTTTCCACAATTGGCATCGAGCTTAGTTACCAAGTTTCTTGAAGTATATTGTAATTTAAAAACTTGATATGATCCATGGTTAATTTAAAACTACAAAGAAGGTTTTCATAAAACAAACACCATGTCTTTTAAAACTCTTTGTTTGGATGTTGATTAGATGACAACATTTTTCTTATTATTTATTTTTCATTTAATTGCACTAATCCTCTTTGTCATGTTGCTTAGTCAAAGCTCATACCTACCAAGCCATAGGAATCGCTTGGTAACAAGAATATCTTCCTAAGAAGGTATCTTAAACACAAAGGAGCCGGAATTATCTCTCGACATTTGTTGTGTCATTTGTAAAGACATTCCTAAATGCATTAGAGGTTTGACTTTCTACTTATCTCTAAATGACATTAGCTTGTTAATTAAGTATGCTTACATAGGTATTTATATGATTATCTTTTGAGCATATACATGTATTACATGTAGCTTCATTAGGAAGCCTTTTCTCACATCGTGTTACTTTTTCGTCTAAAGTCGTGGTATATAAAACTTGTGTTTTATTTCACTTAATCCAAAAATCATATCTTTCTAATAATAAAACAAAACACAAATCTCAAAAATTCCTCCTTCCCATAATAAACCATCCGTCATCCACTATATCAAATCCTACTTTTCAAATCTTTCATTTTCAAAAAAAAATTACCTCTCATTCAAAACTTCATCTTTCTCTCATCTCATCATCTCAAACCAAAACTTAGAAGGTTCGTCATCTACATGGTTTACATCGCCTCGTGTGTTGGGTTTTGGTTCCTTGAATCAAGAATTATTCTAATCTTTGGAACCACGGACATAGTTGATATAACCACGGACGGAAGAATGTAACCACGGATGATGACAAACCGCGGCTAGTAGTATTGTGTAACTCTTGATAGATTATTGTAACCACCGCTAGTCTTTCATAGTCGGTTTAGTATTTTGTATTAGATAAATATGGAAAAGATATTTATCTTGTAGGTTACGTATTGTATAATGTAAAGGACTCCTTAGCCTATAAAAGGAGGTCCTAGGTTAGATTAGATGTACGTATGTTTTATATCTAAGGTCGATACACTTCAAGGTTTTAAAACCCAAATCTTGGTTAGAGTATTCGTATTAATAATAATATTGAGGTGTTGAATGTTTATTGTTCTTCTTCTTAAGATTAAGTATTAAATTCGCGTGATACTTAATAAGCTTTTGTTCCAAGTTAGTTTCTATATTAGATCGTTTGCTCAACTGGGATCAACAAGTGGTATCGAGCTGTGATCTAGAAAGCGTAACCAAGAAGAAGTTTTGTTAAGCTTTATTCAAGTAGTAGAAACTCACATGGTGATCGCTTCAAAGGTACCCATGCTCAAGCATGGTGAGTATCAATCTGGAGAATGCGAATGAGGCAATACATTCGTATGATTGATTATGCTATCGGGATGTCGTTGAAAAGGAGACACTCTTCCTAAGAAGGGTGAGGATGGTCAAGAGATAGCTATTGTTAGTGAAATTGATAAAGCTAAAAGGAAGCGGAGATCAAAGCTCACGATATTCTCTCCATGGGAATACCCAATGACTATGCTTTGGACTTTGAACAATACGAGTCCGCTAAAGATTTATTGGATGCTCTTGAAATAAGGTTTCTTTGGTAATGAAGCTACTAAGAAGTCAAGGATGAATATGCTCAAGCATCAATTTGAAACCTTCAACGCTCTTGGTGGAGAAAAGATTGATGGCACATATAATAGACTTCAAAACTTATCACTAATCAAGTCGATGAGATTATAAGGTTCTTCAAGAAGATATTAATTTGAAGTTCATTAGGAGTTTATCATCCGAATGGGCTATTCATACAATTGTGTGGAGAAATAAGGTGGACTTTGATAAGATGACTCGGACAATCTCTTCAACAACTGAAGGTTTATGAGTGCGAGAATAACTTTGCTAATGCATCCTCGCTAAACAAAACATTGCTTTTGTTTCCACTAATCACATGATGTAACCACTGTTGCATATGGAGTAACCACGGCTATCGCAAACAATACCACCGTTAGTGATCTTGTCGATGATGGTGCAATTTGTGCTTTTCTATCGATTTAACTACAAGTGTTAATGTTTTGAATCAAGATCTAGATCAAATTGATCCCGATGATCTTGATGAGATTAATCTTCAATGGCAAATGGCAATGTTAACCCTCCAAGCAAGGAAGTTTCTAAGGAGAACGGAAGGCAAAGTTAAGTATGATGGTCAAAGGAGAGTGGATTTGACAAAAGCAAGATGGAGTGCTTTAAGCGCAAGAAGAAAGGTCACTTTGCTAGAGAATGTCGAGCTCCTAAGAAAATTGAAGTCATTAAGAAGACCACAAAGAGAACTCGCCGCTTCTTCACCTTGGTTGCTCAAGATGGGATTGGTGATTATGGTGGAGTGATCGATTGAAGAAGGTCCCAATGCGACTTTTCTTGCTAGTGAAGCTTCAAAAGAGCATAACTTTGCTCTTATGGCCTATGCTTCATCTTCTCGGTTCGATTCCGAGGTATCTAATGATTTTAAAACATCTACTTGTTCTTTTAAATCATGTCATGATAACTTATAATCTCAAAAGCTATCATCGAGAGTATGAGGAAAGAAGTAGAAAGACCGACTATGGACAACTTAGGTTATAGAGTTGGTCTAGAGAGTGTGGAAGAAGCTTAAATCTTGTATTAAATGTGAGTTTGAGTATGTAGATAAGATCAATATACTAGGTGGTGAATTTGATCTTAAAGATAGAGAGATTATGTAGGATATTAGTTTTCACATACACATCAAACCATAACACAAAGTGGCGTATAAATGGAATTCTAGAGAGAAAGTTAGAGGTTTAGGGAACTTAGTGAGAGAAAGTGAAAGATATTATTATGAGCTCAACTCTCTACCTTGGGAGGTAGAGAGTATTTATAGTCTTACATAAGCGCCACACATCGGGTGTGGATCGGGCATACGGTGGGTAAAGACCCGTCCGTCCTCCACGGTGTTACTTAACTAAATACTACTTAACTTAAAAGAACTACGACTACGAGCTTTCTAACGATTACATATACTTGAGGTGACCGACTCTTTAATACACGGAATTTCTAATTCCTAACAATCTCCCCAAGGAGGTCACCTCAATCATGTACCAAAATTACATTGAATACAAATAGATATTACATTAAAAATTGTTCTTGCATTCTTGATGTAGTCCTTTGCTCTAAGCTCGTAGTCATTGATTCTTCACATTGCATGTTTGGTTACTCCAAGTGGAGGTCTTTTCTTGATCCACGTGATAATAATTTTGAGCCGACTTTTGAGATCATCGACAATTAAAAATCTACGAGACATCCATTGTGGTGTAGGTATTATGTGATGTTGTGACTTTCGGACCGACATGCTCACATTACGGATCATGATATCTTCTCATCGAGTGGCGGAAGCTTTTGTTGATTCATGATATTGGCGGCGTAGCGAAGCATGGAGTGAAAATATCGAGTCATTGATGCACTAATCATGATTTCTTTTGAGATGAATGTGTTAAGTGAGCATGCGGCTATGGATTGACCGCTTCATTACGATCATTTGCAAGCGTGGGGCGTACACGCATACAACGATTAGCAATAAATCGCGCGAAAGTGTCTTTGATCACTTCGTTGAATTGAGGTACTACCGACCCGCGGTTCCCGTTGATCGATACATGTCTTGCTGTGATCGGTATAATTCGAAGAATTTCCTTGACGGGGTTTCGCATTGCTCTAGTTGTTCTCAAACCGGGCGTCTCAAAGAAGACAACACGGAGTGAGTGAACCGGTAATTTAAGTCCAGCGATTGATGAAAAGAGATTTGAAAAACAATCGTGTATTGCTCAATAGAAATTGTTTTTGCAATACAACGAAGGTTTTATTGAAAATCAATTATCAATCATAAAAACACCTTTTGATTTGAAAAATTAGTACACGGTCGATGTGCTAAAGAAAAGAGTTTTTAAGCACAAAGACCGGTTTTTCAAAGGTATCCGTCAATCCATAACTGAACCGGGATTGATTCAAGAGATTGAATCGCCCCATTGTTTACATTCGGTTGTCACATGGTTGATCTATATAATAGATCTCACATGCCACCTACCGAGGAGCTTGTTTGATGTTGGCTCGAAGGCTTTCCATCTTCATAGTGAATATGTATACACATCACTCGGATGTTACGGCAATACCACAAGGATAATCGTGGGACTCAAGATATAATCTCTCTTTCCACATTGTGTGAAGCAGAGAGTCTTCATTGAAAGTGTCCTAATGAGATTTATTGATGATCTCGTGGCTCTAGACTCAATATGTGCATATTTGGATCTGTGGGAGACTAGGGAGAGGTCTCCTTCTTCAATATCAACAATCTCTAAGAGAAAGTCGATAGATAATGTCGGTTCCCGTGAGAATGAAACAAGTCCTTTTAAGAGGAACTTGAGTGGTTTGGAAAGTTGAAGTGCGGTCGTCCTTTGGGTCCATGACGTCTTGTCTTCAATACCGATGTTACCATCGGTAGCATATGAATTGAACCGGTTTACGCCCTAAGGTTGAATAAATGGAGGCTATTTGTTTTCACCCTTTTCTCATTCAATTCTTTTAATTCTTCAACCCCTTGATTGCTTACGAGACTTCATAGCTAGAACCTTGTTGGGTTTATTCGATACTAGCTCGGTCTTAGTCCGCACTCTTCCCATATCTCATTTTTCTCCTTTTATCATCATACCTAAGGACTTCTACACTAACTAGTGGATTGTCCTGGGTAGATCCCTCCGATTACGGCGGATCATGGGAACACATACCTAACCTTATCATCCTTATATCACCGTACATAAAGTAAAGTTGGTCGGTCAATTTGGTATTGTTCATACGCCATTGGAACCAATTGAAAACCATTTGAAAATCAATCCGGATACTTGTGATATATTATCAAAACATTTTGTACTGAATTGTTTTGATATTTTTAGAACAAGTGCTCCCCTCAACATGTGCATCAAATGTTTGAAATCGTTTTGCACACGGAGGCAAGAGGAAGAATTTACTTCTTTGATTACCATTTTCTAAAGATATCAACATCACTTCACGATCAAATCAAGAAGATAAAGCATTTCCGGGAAGGATGAGGTTTTCATAAGTTTGCTCCCCTCAATATGTGCCTCGAGATTTGAAAAGAGTTTTGCACATACTAGAGGAACACACATTGAGATAAGTTGATCACGTTTCAAATCATAGGTTTAAGATAGATGCTCCCCTCAACATGTGCATGGAAAATTTGAAATCGTTTGTCACATGTGGGAAGGATAGCATGTACATCCTTATAAAACCATTTACGAATTATCGGTTTAAATCCAATTTAAATCACACATTCTCCCCGATCACAATTATCAAATCATTTGAGATTTGTGATCTCTTATTGATTTAAATTGATTTTGAAAGCTTTTAAGGGAATTGTGACTTGATTATGAAAGCGTTTTAAGCGATAAGGATCGGATTTTAAGACTTTAAACTCCATTGATAAAACATGCATGTACATCTTTTGAAAACAATTTAATGCCAAATAACTTTTTAATTTAATTGAAATCATTCTCCCCTCAATCAATGACATAGGTTGTTGATTGAGAGATAGAGATTTTGACAAATAAGTCACGATGATTATCAAAAATAGAGACCGAGTTATTTTTCAAAGCATTTAGTTTCAATGAGATAAATGTTTATAGAATCGAGCATGGAATTTTGAAAGCATGATAAAACATGGCTCTGTTCTTTCTTTAAAATGACGGGTTCTTTTGCTGAAATGACAATAAACCATTATTTCTCTTTCTCCCATATATATATATATATATATATATATATTTTTTTTTTTTTTTAAAGAACGAACAACATCTAAAGTCCGTGTCATTCTTTGAATGACAACACAAAAACCGTAGATATTATCGAACCGAGAAAAACATGACAAATTGACAATATTTTTGAGGATTTTTGAAATTTTTGATTTTATGGATTTTGAAGGTTTTATATTTTCTATTTGATTTTGAAGGTTTTATAATTTTGTATTTTGTTTTCGAATAGATATATACAAGAGATAGATGAAGATAGACCTTTACTCCTCGTCTTCCTCACGAAGGCGTTTGAGTGTTTACGGTTGAAGGCTTTTCAAGCCAAGGCGTGGAAGAATAAACTCAAAGCGTTCTCTTGGAAGAGCTTTGGTGAAGATGTACGCTAGCGATATTCGGACCTCACAAAATAGAGTTCCACCACACCTTTTCCACTTGTTCCACGATGAAATGATGTCGAATGTCGATATGCTTTGCTCTTGAGTGTTGAGCGTTGTTGCATGAGAGAGCAATAGCACTTTATTATCACGATGCGGAGGATTTTGTTGAATTCAAAGCCATAGTCGGATAATTGAGATCTCATCCATAAGATTTGAGCACAACAAGATGACATGGCTATGTATTCAACCTCTGTAGAGGAAATAGAAGTACTCATTTGCTTCTTTGAAGACCGACTCACAAGCTTATCACCCAAAAGCGAGCACCTCGGATGTACTTGACGAGTATCTTGACACCTGCATGATCGGCATCTGCATAGGTACATTAGTGACATGCGGTGTCCTTGGTACCAAAGACCCATATTGATGGTTCCTTGGAGATACCGAAAGACCCGTTTAAGCGCTTCAAGGTGCTTTTAGTAGGCAGCACGGTATCTAGCACACATGCAAGCAATGAACAAGATGTACGGTCTACTAGCGTTGAGGTACATCGGGATCCAATCATACTACGATATTTCGTTTGGTCAATCATGATCCACGAGTGGTCCTCATCTAGTTTGGTTCGATCAATCATGGGGGTGTCAGCGAGGTCACTTGAATCAAATCCAAATTTCTTTAAGATCTCGGTTGCATATTTAGATTGATTTATGAAAATGCCTCGGGACTTTGTGAAATTTGTAATCCCAAGAAAAATGACATTTGTCCCATCATTGACATTTGAAATTTTGAACTCATTTCATTTGAAAAGCGATCACATTCCATTGGGTGCATCGAGGCAAAAATAATATCATCAACATAAATTTGAACATGAATTAAATGTTTGCGACTTCACGGTGAACAATGTTGGATCAAGCTGCTCCTTTGCTAAATCCGGTTGATAGAAGAAACTTTGTGATGTATCATACCATGCCCTTGGAGCTTGCTTTAAACCGTAAAGGGCCTTCTTCAAGCGATAAGCGTGAGTAGGATGCTCTTGATTTACAAATCCTTGGGTTGGGCGGCGTGAGCGACTTCTTTAAGGTCTCCGTTCGAAATGCCGTCTTCACATCCATCGATAGACTACCATGTTCTTACTAGCGACATTAGCGGAAAAATTACGATTGCCTCGATTCGAGCAAGCTGGAGCAAAAGATTCTTCAAAGTCAATACCCTCCTCTTGGCGGTATCCTTTAGCAACTAATCGAGCCTTGTTCTTCAACACATCACCATGCTCATCAAGTTTCACTTTGAAGATCCATTTAAGAGCAATAATCATAGCACGATCTGGGCGGTACTAACTCCCATACATCAAGTCGATCAAACTCATGAATTTCATCTTGCATGGCATTGAACCACTATCTTCATTCATGGCGGTTTAACATCTTTTGGTTCGATCTTAGATAGTACGGAGTTGAAGAAGCACCATAAGGCATCGGTAGCAAGTTGTTTCCGTGTTGATACGGGACGAGAGGATTTCCAATGATGTTGTCAAGTGGATGATCGTGAGTCCATTTTCTAAGGTGTTCATGTGGCGGTTGTTGAGGGGCCGAGGTAGCGAGTCGATGTCTCTGAAGAAGATGGTTACGATGATGATTCGAGGAGCAAATATGTTTTCAAATGGAGCATCTTGAGGGTAGCAAAGGGATTAACTTCATCATTGATGCGAAGCAGTTCCATGATGTACATTTGAAGAATGATGATTTGTTGATGAGGCGAAGGATCGTGATGGCGCTTCTTGACTTAAAGATATTGAGGCGAGGATTGACTTCATTCACGGAATATGAGCGACCTCTGTTGTAGGGATCGACACCTCATTAGTACTTGGATCATAAAGTTCATCAAACATAGGATCAAACAATTTCTTTAAATCATCTTGGATGGAGGTACATATGGAGTTTCTTGAGAAGAGTTTGGAACAAGGATGAACCAATGGGATTTGTTTTGAAGTGCGGGTCTGGCTGGATTGTCCGAGAGCCATTTGACGGTCGACTCATCAAGCGTAGCGTGAATTGTTTCCATGATATTTCGGGTTCTTTTGTTGTAGATTCGGTATCCCTTTTGTTTGGTGCATATCCTACAAATACTCCAATGTCCTTTAGCTCTAAGTTTGCCTAAGTCTTGACCCTCATTAGTTGGATAACATAATGCACCAAACACACGAAGGAAAGAGATTAGGTTTTACTGTTGTGGACAAGTTCATATGGAGTTTTCCATGAGCAGTGTGAATCGAGGAGCGATTTTGTGTGTAGCATGCGGTGGCAATAGCTTGACCCGGAGAAACATTGGAACCTTTGAGTAAATCGGCATTGTTCTAGCGGCTTCTACAAGAGTTCGATTTAGTCTTTCAACTACACCGTTACGTTGAGGAGTTCGTGGAACACTTCTTTGATGGGTGATTCCAATGCTTTCATAAAATTCACTAAGTTGTTTGTTGACAAACTCGGTTCCATTATGCATTACGATAATTACGGCGGTTTTGTTAAGTCGAACTGCGGTTGTTTGATGAGTTTGATGATGATATCGGGAGTTTCATCCTTTGTCCTTAAGAACTTGACCCGGTGAATCTAGGTAATCATCAACCACAACTAACACATATTTCTTCCCAAAGATATTACGCACCCTCATTGGTCACATAAATCCATATGAATCATATGAAGAACTTACGTGACGAGTTAGTAGGTTTGGGTTTATGGGCATACTTCTTGCTTTTTCCCAATTGACATCTTTGAACAAAGATGATCCTTTTCGTACTTGAGTCTAGGTAAACCTACAACTAAGTCCTTTACGGTGAGATCATTGATGGTGCGAAGTTCGGTGATTGAGGCAGCGATGCCATAACCATGACTTTGTTTTAGAAGCCTTTGACGACAAGCAAATTGGAGAAGACTTCATCATATCTTCGATAGAGATGGTGTATAGATTTGAACCACGTGAACCTCTTAAAAGTTCCTTACCATCAAGTTCTCTAACGAAGCGGTATGTTTTCGAAGGCTACTTCTAGATCGAATCGCGAGAATTGACCAACAGAGAACAAGTTGTGACCAAGACCTTCTACATAGTAAACCACGGAGATGACACTTTTGCCAACAACATAGTCTCCATAACCCATGATAGCACCGAAATGATCATTCCGAATCTAAGTGTCGATGAATTTGCTCACGAAGTTCATGAGCCGTGACCGGTGCATGATCATATGCTTGGAGCGACTGAGTCCGGTACCACGAGCGATTTGAGCGATCTGCGGTTGAACACGAGACAAGAATGGATAAGCGGATAATTGGGATCCCCATGCAAGAATGGGTTCCATTTGGTTAGTAACAATGGTTGGAACACCGCATCGAAATAGAAGCATTCATATCGAGAAAATAAGGCAATGGAATCATTGTGAATAGATGCGATACTAGTGTACGTATTAGCCACATTCACGGTGTGCTCACTTCTTAAGGAATAGTTCTACCGGTGAGGCATCCATTTTCTAGTGGGCATTGTCGATTAGTCTTATGACCAACGGTAACCAATAATAGCCTATCTTACTAAATGTTCTTCTGTGGGTTTCCTTTGTTTTCTAACTTTCTTTCGTTTTGCCTTTTAGCCTTCTTAGCATGAATTTTAGCATTAACAATATTAGCTGGACAATTAACATCATTAGGCAAAACATTAACACCACATTCATGATTAGAAGCGAATTCAAGCGGACATCAATACAAGGTTTGCAAATAGTATCGAATTGAATTAATTACGATGCGCCTATGGCTAATACTAGAATCAACACGATTCGTTTTATTCGGTTCAAACTTAAAGTTCCTAGATTGTTCTTCTACTCTTTTCGATTGCACATTCTTAGCTTGCGAGGTCCTATCATTCCTTGTATTGTCTTGAGACTTTGACTGCTCCTTTAATGTCATGATTACTCTGTAGAGGAATGGGAACATTAGTTGGTTTACTACTCTTTGCATCACTGTTTAGATGTCTTTGGGATCTGAACTACATGCGAGCACACTAAGGTTCACTTTCTTAAAACTAAATCTTGGGATTTGTACTCCTAGAAGGCACACTTGAGTTCTCTTTCTTAGCATTGTGGATCTGGAATCGAACTACTTAAAGGCACACTAAGGTTCACATTCAAAACATTGGGAATCGAATGAATATCATACTTGGCATTAGGCATCGAGCATGGAATCAAAGGATTAACTCTCTCACCTAATGACTTTGGGCATATTGTGATCAAGCATTCTAAGATTTCTTGAGATCGTTTGGCATATAAGCATGCATGTCCAATTGCATTATCATGAGGTTTCTCTAACTTATCCTCTTCAACAATCTCACGAGACATTCTAGGCAATCCTTAAGGGATGAGAAGTATGTTTGAGCAACAAGTTTGTTGTTCACGAGATGAGGAGGACATATTTCACGAGACAAAGCATATTTATTACAAAGTGACCCTTTGATACACCATTCTCCCCATTGGTCATAGGCATTTTCCTTTTACGACTCTTGATTCTCAATTTCCTTTTGCAATGAAGCTATTTGTTCGTTATTTTTATTCTGAGTGACCTTTATTGATTCAAATAACTCATTGAAATGACGTTTAACCTTTTCATTTTCTTCTAGAAAACTTTCATTTTCTTTTGTAATGCATTTACTAGGTTTTGAAGATGAAACGTTTGAGAATCTTGAGAGTCTAAAGGAGGAGGCATTTGGGAGCTGTCATATTGTTCGTTTGACCCTTTAATTGAGAGATTTGGGCTTTCAACTTTACGATCGTGTTGCAATGAGCTTGAATCATTCATCACGTTTGTTAATTTGAAAAGCGCATCAAACTACGGAGCATCGAGGATGTCTTGATATTTGAAGTTTTGACATTTTCTTTAAGATGTTGATATTTTAGTTGTAAATTAAAATGCTCAACTTCTAGTTTAGAAAAATGTTTAACCAAATTGTCGTGATCATCGGTTCAATTTTCTCGTTTAGTTTAGAATTAGTTTTTCAAGCTCAATGACACGATCATGGGAGACTTTCGAGGCACTTGAGATAGTTCATGAAATTGGGAAGCATTAATAGAGCAATTTGAAGCGATGAAAAACATATCTTGAGCAACACATTCGATAATAAGAGTCTCATTTAATGTATGCAAGTTCTTCCTCTCAATCTCATTATATTTTAGTGCGCTCATAGTCACTAACTTCAACTATCATTGCATCAAATTCCTTTTCCATTCCCTTAATATCGGTTTCTATCCCTTTTAAGACTCTCAAAGTGATCTTTTAGAAGTTTAAAGAAAGGCATGACCTCGATTAAATAACATTCTTTCATTTGCTCAAAACCCTTTCTCCTTGATTATACCGGTGGGTGTGATCCTTTTCTTGCAAGTTTTCTCAAAATCAACAAATAGTTGAAATATAACATATTGGCTAATTAAGGTCTTGCTTTTAGTGGCAATTGTTCTAGGAACAAGATGCATTGGTGTATTAGGAGGATACACAGTCGCTCTAGGCATTTTCAAAGGGAGGTTTGTTTCAACAATATTTTCGACTTTACCTTATCTAAATCCATTTTCGAGAAAACTTGTTCGGGAGTCAACAATGTCGAGGCTTAAACTTGTTCAAGGAAATCCAGTTTTCCTTCTTGTAGTCATGGGGAGTGATAATTACTTTTTCTCTTTGCATTTAGGATCATTTAGTTTCTTATTCATCTTCTCCTAGTGATTTCATCTAATTTCTTATCTTCCTCGGTGCACTCAAAGCAACTAGGTTTTGTCTAGGTTTAAGAATCTCATTGCCATCATAGATCACACTTTGAGTTGCTTTTGCTATCTTTCCGTACTCGGGGTTGGGTTTATCTATAATGGGAACACTATGCTTATCGCTTAGAACTCTATGCTTAGTGATCATGTGAGCGATCTGAATGGTGTTTCCTTGTATGTACAACTTGTTTTCAAGTTTGTTTTCAAAGTTTTCAGATTAGAAAAGTCTCTCAAGAGTTTTGATTCCTTTGCATTAAATTCTTGCTTAAGCATTTTCACATTTTCTTGAAGTTCTTGTTTTGCTTAGCAGTTTTAGAAAGCTTTTCTTGCAAGGAATTTAATTCTTGTTTTAATACTTCTTCTCTAAAATTACTTTTCTAATGATTATACGCACTTGGTCATCCATTTCACGCTCACGAGTGGTCAACTCAAATTTTGCACGTTGTTCATAAATAGCAACACGTTCTTTATAGGCATTTAGTTTAGAAATTATAGAATCATCGAGGGGCGCATGCGGTGTATTCATCAAAACATAGTCATTGTTGATGCGGAAGATGCATCACTTGGTACAACTTCACTTTCACTTTGTTTCTCATATTGATCATATGGGACAATATTGATATTACCCATATTTTCAACATTTGATTCAAAAGTTTGATTGATTGTACTTTGTCATGCATCTGTTGCACATCGGCATCATCGTATAGTTTTAATACCTACGAGATGAGTTTGTCTTTGGATGAGCCGACTTGTGGTGAAGAAGAGACCTTGGGAGAAACCATTGGAGAAATGCTAGCCATAAAAATTGTGTGTGCGATGGGTCCATCATCCACATCAGTCGTATGCATCACAATCGGCGACTTGAAAGGCATTCGATGATTGTGACCTATCTCTGAATAATTGCTCATCCACATCGCATCATAGGTCTTGGCATTGCCCTCGACTAGAAACAACAATTCCTCTTCATCCAAAGCGGCACCATTATCACGAGCTTGTACAAGCGACATCTTATCTCTGAAGTAATCGGCATTTTGTGGGCGCTTTGGAGATGTGCGGTTCCTTGCAATGTGTCCCACCACCACAGTTATAACATTTGATCGGCTTAGCTTGACCTTGATTACCATTCCTTCCTCGATTACGATTACCAACATAACCTCTACCGACTCCACCTCTTCCACGATCATCTTGTCTTTCTGGCTGGTTGCACCACGATCCTCCCATCTTTTTGGTAGCTTGATTGTGTGGGTTAGATCTTTGTTACGAGGTTGTTGTTGGTTTGTGGGAGAGAATTCATGTTTTGACTAATCGGAAGAGCTAGTTGATTAATGAAGTTACCAGCGTGTGCATCGGCATCGACTTGTTTGAACATAGGATCGGGAATGAGTTTGTGATTACCATTACCCATGGGTATGACTTGTGAGGCTTTGGTTGTGATTCCGATGTTTGAGTAGAAGGCGGTTGAGTCATTAGGCGAGCTTGTCTCTCCACAGTTGGTTTTGAGCGATTAAGAATCATTTTTCAAACATAGCATGTCTCTCATTACGAAGGAGGAAGGCATAGAGTTGCTCATAGTTTGTATTCTTCAATCCTTTAGTGAGCTTCACGGAGGTGACAAACTTGTGCCATTCGGGATTCATGTTGTTCACAAATTTTGAGTTTCGGTGAATGTTAGGCATAGTCATTCGATGTTCCTCATATCATTCACCAACTTATGAAATCTCACATAGTACTCATAGACACTCTCATCGGTTTCATCTTGAAGTGTTCAAATTCGTCATAGAGTTGTGATTCTCTGTCTTCCATAGTTAATTAGAACACGAGAGAAGCATCTTGACATTATCCCATCTTGCCTTTGCTTGGTGTTGTGATTGATCGACTTGTAGATGTCTTTAGGAAGACCTTGAAGAACAATGTTAGAAGCCACGATATCGCATCGAATCTCTTTTCTCCTTATCATCAAGCTCATCATACATTTTTGGTGCATCCATTCCGTAAATAGGGTTCCATCTTCATTAGTATCAAGTATATCTCTAGTAGTCTCAACTCGGTCGGTCCTTCATCGATGGATTTGAGAATGTTGACACCATTTTCCTTTCCAAGGCAGTACAATCGATTCGTTGAGCCCAAGAATCGTAGTCGATTCATCAAGCATGGGTGGGCGAGTATCGAACCATTGCTTGAACATCCTCGGCAGCGATGGAGATGATAGTGGAAGCGTTGGTAGACATGTTAACAGTTATACGGGATTTTATAACTCTATGATTAAGCCGGAAATAGATTCTTTCACGGTTTTACTAAATCAAGAGAAAACCGTAAAAAATCACCCAAGTCGCTAGAAGATAATGCACCAAGTCGCTAACACCTAATTCGCTATACCACCAAGTCGCTAAAGTCCCAAGTCGCTAAACAAAGGCAAGTCGCTAAATAGTAACTCGCTAAGCCTCAAGTCGCTAGCAAAATTTTGGCGTGATTAAGCTAATCAAGTCGCTAAAGATTCAAGTCGCTAAATAGCAACTCGCTCTTGACCAAGTCGCTAACACCAAGTCGCTACCGTAGTGGAGGTCCACTACTTGTCTTGTAAGTCGCTAGGCCTAAGTCGCTAGCTCCAAAAGCGCAACTCGCTACAAAATTGTAAAGCAAGTCGCTACTAAGAAACAAGTCCGTAAGTCAAGTCGCTAGCAAGAAAAACAACATAAACATCACTTTTCAATCCAAAACAACCCAACCAAGATGATTCAAGCTTACCAAATGAAAACCTAAACACTTGTGATGATTCTAAACATAAAAGTACTAACAAAATCCAAGCTTTAACACAAGAAATCAACCAAATGATGCACAAACCACTAAACTTTTCAAACTCAAAACCACCTAAAACCACTAGAAATCCAAAGATGTGCAAGATATGATCTAACCATGGCTCTTGATACCAATTGTAGGATATTAGTTTTCACATACACATCAAACCATAACACAAAGTGGCGTATAAATGGAATTCTAGAGAGAAAGTTAGAGGTTTAGGGAACTTAGTGAGAGAAAGTGAAAGATATTATTATGAGCTCCAACTCTCTACCTTGGGAGGTAGAGTATTTATAGTCTTACATAAAGCGCACACATCTGAGGTGGGTGTGGATCGGGCATACGGTGGGTAAAGACCCGTCCAGTCCTCCACGGTGTTACTTAACTAAATACTACTTAACTTAAAGAACTACGACTACGAGCTTTCTAACGATTACATATACTTGAGGTGACCGACTCTTTAATACACGAGAATTTCTAATTCCTAACAAGTGTGGCTGTCAAAAGGAAAACAACATAGAGCTTCTTGTAAGACCAAAATTGTAAACACCATAACACAACCACTGTTTATGCTTCATATGGACTTATTTGGACCTACTTTTGTTAAAAGTTTGAACCATAAGCGATGTGCCTAGTTATCACCGATGATTATAGTAGATTTTCTTGGGTATACTTTTTGGTCGCTAAGAGTGAGACTAGTGAGATCCTCAAGAGTTTTATTACTAAGATAGAAAATATAGTAAACCATAAGGTCAAGGTAATCGGATGTGATAATGGGCCGAGTTTAAGAATGATGTGATAAATCAATTCTATGTAGCTAAGGGTATAGATAGAGCAGTTTAGTGTTGCTAGAACACCACAACAAAATGGTGTGGTGAAAGGAAAATAGAACACTAATTGAATTTGCTAGGACCATGTTGTCGAGTCTAAGTTACCAACTACCTTTTGAAAGTCAGTAGGAGCGCATGTTATGTCGAGAACATAAGTAAGGTAGTGAAGCCTCAAACAAGACCCCTATGAACTGTTACATGATAGGAAGCCAATGATTGCATTCCTAAAACCTTTTGGGTGTCTGTTACCATCTTGAATACCATAGACTACCTAGGCAAGTTTCAAGAAAAAGGCGATGATGGATACTTTTAGGCTATTCTTCAAATAGCAAAGCCTTTAGAGTATACATAGGAGGACTAGAATTGTTGAAGAGAACTTACATGTTCAATTCAGTGAAAAGACTCCTAGTGTTGAGACCAAAGGACCAGACTGGCTGTTTAACATTGATATGCTAACCAAATCTATGAATTATGAGCCTATCATTGCAGGAACTTCCACTAATGTTAATGCAGGTACACAAAAGGATTCTGATGCAAACACAGATTCTAAGGAAGCTGATTCTCCAAAGGAATTCTATTTGGTTGAAAAGTGGAAAGCTGGTACTGTCTCACCAATCATTCACAAGCACGGTCCCACTGCTGATGATGTGTTGGATAATGGAGGCAATGTTGATCATCATCAAGATAAGGATGAGTTGTTGAAAGATAACTCAGTGTTGGTAGAAGAAATTGAAAAGAAGAAGAGGAATTCTGCAAGCACTGCTAAGCCATCTGAAAGCACTGCTAAGCCATTTTCTACCACTGATAGGTCAAGTGAAATCCCGGCTGCAAGTACTGGTGATAGTACTTTATTTGGACCACATACAAAGCCATTATTTGGTGATGAGGAGTATCCATGATCCTAATATACCGCTTTGATTGAGATTGATACTCCCTGCGATGATGAAGACATGGATGATTTCTTCAATCTTGATTTGTCTAATTTGGAAGCGTCATTCATGAAAGTCCAATCACCACTACAAGGATTCACAAGATTCATCCCAAGGAACAAATACTTGGAAACTTGAATACTCAGGTTCAAACAAAGCGGGGTTAAGAACATCGAACCCTTTCACGAACATGGGTTCTTTGCAAGATCACTTCACAAAAGCAGTCATAAAGATGCGCAAAATTGCTGTTTGCTTGTTTTATGTCTCAAAAGGAGCCCAAGAGAGTGGAAGAAGCTTTATCGGAAGAAGGTTGGGTAGAATCAATGCAAGAGGAGCTTTACAATTTAAGCTTCAAGAGGTTTGGACATTGGTTGATCTTCTAATGGTAAAAGAGCAATTGGGACTAAATGGGTGTTCGAAACAAGAGGATGAAAGAGGAATTGTTGTAAGAAACAAATCAAGGTTGGTTGCTCAAGGATACACACTGGCGAAGGTTTGGATTATGATGAAGTGTTTGCTCAGTTGCAAGAATAGAGGCTATTAGATTGTTTTGGCTTATGCTTCATTCAAGAATTTTGTTGTGTATCGATGGATGTTAAAAGTGCATTTTGTATGGCACAATTGATGAAGAGGTTTATGTTTGTCAACCTCATGGTTTTGAAGATCCTGATCATCCTAATAAGGTTTATAGGGTGAGAAAGGCTATGTATGGGTTGCATCAAGCTCCTAGGGCATGGTATGAGTGCATGTCTACTTATTTGATGGACAATGGGTTTAAAAGAGGGCTGATTGATAAAACTTTGTTCATTAGGAAGCACAAGGATGATATTCTATTGGTTCAGGTTTATGTGGATGATATCATCTTTGGCTCAACTAACAAGGAGCTATGCAAGGATTTTGAGAAACTCATGCATGATAAGTTTCAGATGAGTTCTATGGGAGAACTCACTTTCTTTTGGGGCTCTGGGTTCAACAAAGGGTGATGGTATTTTCATTAGTCAAGACAAGTATGTAGCAGATGTTTTGAAGAAGTTTGGGTTTCAAGATGTAAAGAGTGCAAGTACACCTATGGAGACTCAGAAACCTCTGCTACCAGATGATGGAAGTCCCAAAGTTGATTTGAAGTTGTACAGGTCCATGATTGGATCTTTAATGTATCTCACAGCATCTAGGCCAGACATTATGTTCTCAGTATGTGTGTGTGCAAGATTTCAAGTCACACCTAATACCTCACACATGAATCCTGTTAAGAGAATCTTTAGATATCTTAAAGGTCATCCTAAATTGGGCCTTTGGTACTCTAAGGATTCCCTTTTGATTTGGTGGCCTACGGATAGTGACTATGTTGGTGCTAGTTTGGATAGGAAGTCTACTTTGGAGGATGTCGGTTTTGGGAAGCGATTAATTTCTTGGCGGTGTAAAAGCAAACTATTGTGGCAAATTCTACAACCGAAATTTGAATATGTGGGCTTGCTAGTTGTTGTGGTCAAGTTCTTTGGATTCGAGAATCAATTCTTGGATTTTGGGTACAATTTTATGCATACTAAGATTTACATTGATAATAACGATACAATTTGAATTATTAAAATCTGTTTTACATTCTAGAACTAAACATATTGAGATAAGGCATCATTTTATTAGAGATTGTAATGAGAAAAGGTTGATTCAAATGGTAAAAATCCATACTGATTTCAATGTTGTTGATCTTCTCACCAAAGCTTTTGATGTGGGGAGGTTTCAGTACCTTGTTGTTAGTATTGGAATGATTAATCTCTAAACTCTCAAATTGTTTTGTACTAGTTTGTATAAGTATTGGACTGTTATTATATAATCTTAGTCTTGCTATTCTTGTTTCTAACCACTGATAGTTTTGTTCAAACCACTGCTTGTTGTTCTGTGTTACTACTAACCATTTTGCAGATAAAAGAAAGTTCATTATAGAAGCTAAAAAATGCGAAGTTAAATTGTTCATTCATTCATCAAAGCAGTTTCTGACTTACGACTTACAATGAAACTTCAAGTGCAAATTAAAAGACTATTTCTATACATGATTTCCTACTACTATCCTTAGCTGTTGGATATGCATGACAAGCTAAGGATCAAAATGGGAAGGATGGATTGATGAAAACGAAGATGATGAAGATGAATACATTAGATGAAGCACAAAGGACATAGTCAGATCACACATTCATCTGTTGGTTTCACCAAAAAGCATCACTCCATTTTCTTTTTTCCCTTCCCCCTTACGTTATGTGAAGTTACACCACAACTTGGTGCAGGAAGACCAAGAAACACCTCTCTGTCCTTTGGGAGTGGTGGATTTCTTGCTCGTGGTCTTGGTAAGGGTTGGGATGATGAAGGTTGGGGGTTTGCAGTTCTCTTCTTTGAGGAGTCATCAGAGTCCTCAGACGCCTCACTTGGATCCACCACACTATCATCTTCAGATGATGGAAGAAATGGAGATTTTCTTGGTCTTGGTTCTTGTGGAGGAAAGTAGGACTGCCAAGGGTCAGAATCTTCACTTGATGATGATGATGAGGAGGATGTTAGATCAACGACTTCTGGTTTATTCCAACTAGGGTTCCACATGGTGATTGCAGTTGATTGGGGATTTTGGAGAAATTAGGGTTTTGATATTGATGGGTGTGTGCGTTATATGAGATTAGAGTTCTTTATATAAGCAGAGGTAAGGGTTATGGACGTAAATGAGGGGCAGATTAAATGTGGTTGAGGAGTTAATGAGATTCTTGGGCGTTGGACTACTATTAATCCTAGAAGTTGACCATATTGACTTACCTGTTCTAAACCACGGATAGGTCATTTGGAACCACTTCTGGCTCTTTCTAACCACTGACAACAATAATATTCTTCTCTGTGTTTGTTTTTTGTTTTTGTCTTGCATGTATGAAGGATTTGTGTACATAGGAGCTGGTGTTAGCTGCTTGTGTTTGTTAAAATTAAAAAAAAATTATGTAATCCTTCTTATTTTTGTGAGATCTCTCTTATTATGACACAGATTTACTTGCTCTAACTCTTGGACATTTGGTTAAAGTGCTACAATGTATCTAGTGATGGTGTGTTTCTAACCGCGGATAGCAGTTCTGAAACCTCAGATAGCTTGTTGCTTTGTTTTGGATACTACAGGGGCTGTTTGGTAACTTTGGCAAAAGTATATTATCTCCCCAAATCACGGATGGATCATTTATTTGATCTTCAAACCACTTCCAATTGGCGCTCAACATTAACCCTAATCACTTTACTTTGCATAATTCACAAAAACCACATCATACCCATCATTAATCACAATGGCGGAAACATATTCCACCACACATAACCTAGTTGCTATTCTCACCAAAAACGATCGATCTGAAGGTTTTCATCCAATGATTGATTTCCTTGTTCACAGTCCTATTCACTATGCATTAACTGTCACACCAACCATCCTTAAAGCCTACATACATCAGTTTTGGAGGAATGCTACGCTTGAAGAGGTTGATGGAGTTGCAGTGTTTAGCACTGTTGTGGATGAGAATGTTATTTCTGTTGATGAGGAGATCACAAGGAGAGTTTTAAAGTTTGATGATGCTGATGGTATTGATAATCTTTCGATCTTTGAGATTGTGGTGGTTTAGAAAGGTTAGGATATACTGTACATGGGGTGATAAGGTACAATTTTTAAGAGTTTGTTTTCACCATAATGGAAGTTTCTTGTTCATACCTTGTTGATGTGTATGAGTAATAAGACCCTTGGGTTTAATGACTTTCCTTCCAAAATTACTCTGCTTCATTATTTGTTTGTCCGATGGAAGAAGGTTCAATTGGTCTAGGATGATTTATGAGGGGTTAGTACAAAACATTAGGAAGAAGGGTAAATACTATTTGTATCCTAGGTTTGTTCAACTTATTGTGGAAAGCCAAATTGATGAACACATTGAGCATTCTAGAGTATGAAGTACATCATATGCTTCCTAAGGTTTTGCACATATGAGGAATCGAAGCCTAATGTCTGATTAGAGATGTTCCTTTGTTTCCACATGCTTACTTTGCCCTCATCGATTACGAGTTTGATGAAGGTTTGAATCTCGACCTCGATCAGCTGAACCCAGCTGTTAGTACACCTCAAACCATTGTTAGTCAAACCCAAACCATCATTACACCTATTGTATGGACTAGGAGACAGAAGGGCACTAAGCTACCTCAGTGGTGTTAGTGGTGTTGTTAATGAATTTGTCACATGGGTCGAGGTGACATGCTTGGAAGGATTCCACTTCTTGGATTCATGCTTAGATCCATGCTACAAGGTGCATTGGTGGGGATGGTGGAAACATAAATAAGACCCAACCTTTGGCAACTTCTAATGTGGAGAGTTCCTTGGAACTTAACACAGTGGAGGAATCAATTTCGTTTTTTATTTAATGGTTTTATAGGTGAACATGTATTTTAAGTCTACTAAAGGGTGCATAGATGATCGGGCACGATTTATCGATGCTATGTTTACTATATCCAAGGATTCACCTCTCGAGATTGTTTTGATGTGATTTAAAGATTAACACATTTCGAAGTGATGAGGATAGTTTGGAGCAGCAAGATCATAACATGAATTAGCGGATCCTAAGCTTTCTTTCCTTGGTACATGATGACTTTTCCAATGAACCACCTCTCGGACCGAACCCGTTCACACGGGTCGAAGCTGGGAGTATATTCTTGAACGCGTTTAATGAATTGGCGGTTAAATGTGCCAAAATGGAGGAAACAATCTCAAGTCTTCGTGGAGTGGTGTGTTTGAGGTAAAGATATTAGGAGATTGAAGCACGGGGTGTTGGTTTTGGAAAAGTCCAAAGACACAGGGTTCTATTTTGAAAGCTATGCGAAGAAAGAAAAGAAGGTGGACTTCTCCACTCGAATATGGTGGATGTATCCAAGCAGGGAGGAGTGAAGGCATGAATTCGTGGGAGGTCATTGATGGATCTATGGAAGAAGATGTTGATAGTGGAGATCAAGAATTTTGGTATCGATAAAGATGGGAATGAGGCGGTTCTTGAAAATTTGAAGAATGTTGTAGAAGATGAAGTAGTGCGAGACACAACCAGCGATGGTATGTGCGCAACCACGGTTAGTACTCTTCTTTGCTGCGATTTCAGATATGGCATTTGTACCTACTACTATCATACCCACTGCTATCATAACCACTTCCACTGTTATTACAACTCTCTCTGTATCACCACCTAAAACTAAAGAAGTTGAGAAAGAAGCTGCAAGTACATTGATAAATCTAAGTAAAACCTCATCTATTTCTACACCCATTATTGTACCTGTTTTATCTGTTCAATCTACTGCAACTAAACCCAAAGGAAAAGTTTAGTTATTGGTGAACCTTTAAGAAGAAAGTGGTTCAATCGATATTGGAAAAGGTAAAGGGTTGCGATGACTGAGTGAAGTTTAAAAGTAAAGCGAACAAGAAGCTTATGATGCGTAGTATGCAAAAGTATTATAGGCGATGAACAAGCGACTTTAGAGAAAAGGAAGCAAGATGAAGAAGAAGCTAGTCGAGATGGTTAGCTACATGGTATGAATCACAAAATTATCTTTAAGCTTACGAATTAATAAATGATGAGTATCTTGCACAAGAATGGGCTTTGTTGGATGATGAGGAAAAAGCTAGACTTTTGGGTGAATGGGCAAGGAAGGTCGAGAAAGAAAGGAAGCAAGTTATAAGAAAGAAACCTCCTTGATTGCACGGATGAGGAATGTATTGATGAAGATTATTAAGAATTGAGGCATACATGTTCACGATAATCTTAATAGGTGTTCTTTTGAAAGAATTTATGAGCTTTATGAGAGATGTATGAGGATTAATAATGATGATTTACGTCCAATGAATTCTAAAAGGAAGAAGAGTGGATTAAAAAGATGAAGAGTGGATTCAAAGCAAAGAAAGAGAAAATCGAGGTTGAGGAGACATCGATTCTAAAAGACCGAAAGTAGTTGAAGATGTTAATCAAATTATTTCTTATGAGTTTAAGCTTAAAGTTGGAAGTGTAGGAGTTTGGAAAATTCAAAGACTCAACAATGAAGTTTATGAGTATAATAAATTTTCACAGATGCTTGATATTTTGATAGAGATGATTTGATGAATCGTTGGATACTTTACAAGAATAAGTTTGGTGAAGTACATCCAAATGATTATCATGAGAGGCGGTTTATCATCATTTGAAGATTTTATTTGATCCTACTCATGATGAACACGAATGGAAAGGACTCTACAATGGTCAAGTTACTAGATGGTTTTATATCAAACTTGTGGAGTTCATGTTTTAACATTTTCGGAGAAGTTATTCATATGCTTGTAGAAGGTGATTATCCTCGATTGAATAAGTATCCAGCAGTTATTGCTCGGATGTTAAAGCCTGGTATTATCAAGATGTTGTTACCCTATGATGGTCAACCTTACAATTTGTTCTTTGAAGTATGAGAATATTCTTAAATCTAGTAAGTGTTTGGCTACATCCTCCAATTCGGATGTTTTGAGCTTAAAAGAAACTTGAGAATTCATTGGAATGTATCAAGTTTAGGGAGGATTGTTGGGTTTTGGTTCCTTGAATCAAGAATTATTCTAAGCAATGGAACCACGGACGAGTTGATATAACCACGAGACAAAAGGATGTAACCACGAGATGATGACAAACCGCGGCTAGTAGTATTGTGTAACTCTTGATAGATTATTGTAACCTTTGCTAGTCTTTCATAGTCGGTTTAGTATTTTGTATTAGATAAATATGGAAAAGATATTTATCTTGTAGGTTACATATTGTATAATGTAATGGACTCCTTAGCCTATAAAAGGAGGTCCTAGGTTAGATTAGATGTACGTATGTTTTATATCTAAGGTCGATACACTTCAAGGTTGTAAAACCCTAATACTGGTTAGAGTATTCGTATTAATAATAATATTGAGGTGTTGAATGTTTACTGTTCTTCTTCTTAAGATTAAGTATTAAATTCCGCGTGATACTTAATAAGATTTTGTTCCAAGTCAGTTTCTATATTAGATCGTTTGCTCAACTGGGATTAACATCGTGCTCATCGCCTTAACACTCATCGCTCTTGTGTTCCCTATGATGAAGTTCACATACGGAGACATATACTTTGTGTTGTTAATCTACATTGGGGTTATATACCCAATCCTTTGTATCATTCTTAGCATTGAAATGAAATATTATTAATAGTCTAGTTTATATAGGTTATTATTATCATAATGTGTTTGTCATTTCTTTTGATTTATATCTTTCGTATTCTTTCGTGATACATTAGAAACCATGAATGCATGCTAAGAGAAAATGTAGGCTAAAACACATATCTTGGTATAAAACTATTAAACTTATATTTCTATCAAAAATGCATACATTATTACTGATCCATGGATCCCGGCAGAAGCATACTAGCGGATCCCTTATAGAAGGAACCGTCTTACGGATAATGATTTTCCATGCAAAATAAAAACCACTTTCTTCCTAAAAGAAATGTTCTACTAGAATGTCAAACATTAAGTGAGTTAAATGTCATTTTAATAAACATCTTGTAAAAGCGTTATGGAATCATTGTTTTACCGTGTCGTCACATCCTATTAACTTCTCTTCCCTATAGGTTTCGCTATGTCGCATGAATATGAGTTTGATTTTTCACTCACTAGCGTCTACACTCCTAACATCTCTCTTGAGCCCAACACACCGGCAATCATGTCCGTGGGTTCAATAATCTCGAAACCGTCACTTCCACGAAGGACGATTGTCGACAATCCTCTACAATCTGAAGAAGGTATCAATACTTCCTTCCGAACCATAGGATTGGAATGTCTTCGAAATTAACGAGAAAATATGTCCAAGGTTTGTATTGGAATTCTTCCATCAAGTCGAACTCGTTCGTAACGAGGATCGTTCTCTATCTCTTTGGTTTTGGATCAAAAACCAAAAGTTTGTTTTAACCCTTGGGCAATTTACTCAAACTCTCCGAATTCCAAATCATGGACAATGTGCCTTCACCGAAGATTGGTCTCTTGATTCTCTCTTCAACTTTCGTGAAGAAAATAGTCCATATTGTTCTCACATACCCTCCCCGGAAGATTTGAATCGCATAATATGCAAACCTCGACCATATTACTCCGATCCAAACATTATCTTTACACGGGACATCCGAGAAGAGTACAAACCTCTTGCACTCATCCTACGTGAAAATGTTTGGAGTCTTAGGGGAAATCGAGAAATCCTTCCCGCTTGTTGTGCTCACATAATGTATTGTTTGCTAACACAACAACCATACAATCTCGCCTACTTCTTCGCAAGGCGAATTGTAAATCTTCAAGGCTCCAAGAACAAACTCGTCCCCTATGGAATGTTCTTGACGCGCCTTTATCATAACATCATGTACTTCCACCCTTAATTTTAAAGTCCGTTGTACGTACTTGTGAACAAGATGATGGAACCTCTAAACACATCTCTCATGAAGACTTTCTTCATTCCTGAATCAGCAAACACTCATCAACCATTTGATGATCCTTCTAGCGAAAACGCTCAAGGAACTTAGTAATCCTTCAAATAGGATCAATCCTTAGTATTCATGCTTTATCAATGTAATCCAATTTCTTTCATGAAATAAAACATTTTACATTTGATATCTTAGTGTTAGAACCTCTTTAACTAACCCTGAAATTTAATGCATTGTCAAAATCATTGCATACCTTTAGTAAAGGTTCTGCTTAGTAGATAGACGGATCCCAAAGGTTGTGCTATACGGATCCCTACTCTTAGGGAACCGTGGGATCCGGCAAACAGAAAATGCAATTGCAATCATTGTATTTCAAACATGTCCTTATAACACTTCACACTAAGTTAGACATAGTGCCTTAAGGCAAATTGAGTCCTTATCAAGTTAAGTAGATCCTTCGTACTCATACATAACTCATCTATATCACACTCAAGACGCTTATAGATCTATCGTCTCATGTAAACCCATTACTCTTCCGCTCTCAAGCTCACTCATCATTTCTCACATGATCCCTCACATCTAGCTTTGGAAATCTTTCAATTATGGCAAAATTGATCATAATCATCCTTATCTCAAAATTGGTCGAAATTTATCAAATTCTAGTTTTTTCCATCTTAAGCCTTTAGGATATTCTCCAAAACATTATCCTAAGTCACTATCTGATCTCTAGGATCATTTAGCTCCATTTGACACTCTCAAAATCTTTAGTGTCATCTTTGTTCATTCATTGGTACTCATGAAAGTTCCAATTTCTTCCATAAAAGGCAATCATTAGCTACATCAATCATTACCCTTAAGTACTTAAGCACCTCTTCATTTAAGACACTTAGATGAACTGAAAACACTCAAGAAGAAATAGGCATTAGACCTTACAAAACGTCATTGCATCTTTTCAAAGCTGCTGAGAGATAGATCCCTAGGATTAGCCTAGGCGGATCCCTCAAAGGAGGGAACCGTGGGATCCGTATGACATATTTATGTCAACTCTAGCCAAAACAATCATTTCAAGCTCGTCTTGCTAACTTGAACACTCCATCTCATCTTAAATGAGTTCCTAGATTAGTACAACCCTGAAGTTGACTCTTGTGCATGTTAATCATCAGATTCCAATGAATTTTAGTGGCTTAAGTCTTGAATGCACTTGCCAAATCCCTTGCTTTATAAACCATATTGTTAGGACTTCTAAAGTCATCATCTTCATTCTCATTTTCAGCACTTAGAAATCTTTACAAACCTATTGAAATCATCTCATCATGAGGAAAACTCCAAGTGGTAATTCATCAACCAAAGAACCACCCAAGAAATTTGCTCGTGTTGTACACGAAATCTCTTCAACCGAATCATCTCCGGTCAAGTCCACAAATGCAAGGATTTCTCCTCCACCAATCAAAAAAATCCCTAGAAGGATAGTACCTACAAAACTACATATGCCAAACACCACCATACATTAGTGAAGGGTGTCTTAAGTGTCGAGACGAAGACATTAGTGAAGGGTGTCGATCGTCCGTATTGTAGGCATTAGTGAAGGGTGCCTAGAAGTCAAGTCACAAGACATTAGTGAAGGGTGTCTTAAAGATCTAGTTAAAGGCATTATTGAAAGGTGCCTAAGATGTACATTCGATATGGTGTGTTTCGATGTACAAGATAGATTAGTAGTGGATCCAAGGATATTGATATCCTTGATAATGTTGTAATAAGGAGTTGATCTCCTTTTGGGATTAGGTGTTGTGTAGTGTTGGGTAGTAGTTCCTCCATTGTAATGGAACTCGGTACTTAGCCTAGTACTGGGATAAAGGGTAGGCGACGTTGTGGTAGGTGTGGTTCACCTTGGTGTGAAAGAACCCGTGGTTAGCCTAATCTGGGAAAAAGAGTAGGCAACGTTGTGAAGGTTTCTCCACCATAAGGAGTCGGTGTTGTGTAGTGATTACGAACTCGAGTAGGTGACTCGGGGGTGAAGTAGGCAAGAAGGTGTCCTTGTAGCCGAACCACTATAAATACTCGCGTTGTGGTTTTGTGCTTCTTACTCTTTATCATTTCATTACATATTTATATTTCTATATGTTTGTTTATCAACATCCAACACACATCCAAATAGATTGACCTAAGTCGATCTAAATAGTTTAAAACGAGTTTTAATTGGTAAAACTATTCAACCCCCTTCTAGTTTTCCACAAAGTCAAAAAGTGTTATGCGGGTCAAATGACCTTTAGTCGCGGTTGTAGAATACAGCCGTGCAACTGTGAGGCTTCTAAGGCACTTAGCCGCGGTTGTGGTTACGCTAAATGCGTTTCAGATTTTTGTCAAACGTCAAAAAATCATATCTTTTTAAAATGTACGTCGTTAGAGGTCGTGTCACCCGCCGTTTTAAAGGTCTTTGTGTCTAATTTCATTTAAAAATAGTCTCAATGGCTGGGTTGTAATAGATTTTTATCAGTTTATTAAAGAGTAACAGAATGTACGTTATAGTCTTGTCGTTTTCGTAAAAAGTTTTAATTTTTGGTCAAATCGGGCACGGGGCGTAACAAGGATGACATTGTAGCTTGGATTCAGCCTATGTCACATAAAAAAACAGCTCTAAATATAGTTGGTAGACTTATAATTGATGTATCCTCATACTTCTTATGGCAAGAAAGGAACAATCAGATGTTTAAGAAAGGGGAAAGGCGTGTAGCTCAAGTTAGAGATGCAATGGTTGAAGTAGTGAGGCTTAAGTTACTCATGATTGGGCTAAAAAAGACTGCTTCTATTTCTAGATTGAAGACTCTTTGGAAGTTGCCTATTGATCGTGGCGAGTAAGATAAAAGAAGCACAACGCAGCTGTGTTGGTGGTTGAGAATTCCAGACTTGCATTTTCTTATCCTACTTTTATTATGTCTCGTATTCTTAGTGGAATCATGTCTTGGATATGTCAAGTATGTAGTTAGCTTTTATACTTTGGTTTGAGATTAGCTCATCCCACTCTTCTCTTCGTAATTATTGCATTTAAAATATTCATCAGGGTAAACATTTTACTTAAAAAAAAGTTAATTAGTTAAAACCTAAGGCAAATGTGCATCCAACACTCCAAATGTGAAACTATAAAGTTAATTAGTTTACCACAAACATTAACATATTAAACATTAAACAACATCAAGTTTACAATTTATAACTTAAATGTGTTTCGGTGTTTAAGAATGCAAATAATTCAAATAACATATCAGTATTTTTAGAAATTAGAAACGCAAGATCAATACAAGCAAAAGATAGAAACATCATGGAAGGTTATTTTCGACATGACCTCATGGTAATGATTCCTAAAAAAGACTAGTGCTCAAGCCATTCAAGTGAACATGCAAGGAAAAAGTCTGGAAACATGTAAGGAAATACTAGTTAAGTCACAAATCCGGTCATGAGGATACATCGGTTAGGTCAATGTATATCGCATACACGTAAGTCACAAATCCGGCTCTTCCATGTAACCTTAACACGAAAAACATCATCGGTTTAAATAGTATGCTAACAATCACGAATCCGCCTCTTTCATGTTTACTTTTCCCTTATTCTTTCTTTATTGAGATAAATGTGGGCCCAAAACACTTAGGGTGCGTTTGGTATGCGACTCGGAATCACTATAGGTATGACTTTGAATAGAAATAGGTATGGGATTATGAGTTTCGATTCTAATGTTTTTGTTTGGTGTGAAATTTAAGGGTATGAATTTGACATTTTAGTGGGCCATTCAAGTACTATTAGTGGATATTTTAATAAATAATAAGCAATATTGTATGAATAATAAAGAGTGGAAATGACAAATTTTGAATATTTGAATTAATTATTCATCAATCTCGAGAGGAGCATGGAATGCTTTTGTCATACCACACCATATGACCAGGTATGTAGAAACCTTTATTTGATGGTGTGACCACACCCTTACATCCATAACAAATACAATAAATGACTTTCAAAGCCATACCTGCATATCAAAATTCTCATACCAAACGCTTAATTATTCTTTCTTAATTGAGAAACTCATAAATGTCTCTCTTTTCAATTAAAAAGCTAATTAAGACACTCAAAGCTAAATCACTTGATTTAGTAAACAGCTCCTAACTTTATGAGTGATTTTCCTTAGGGGCTCTTAGGGAGGGAGGTCTTGAGTTCAAATCCTGCAAAGGGTTTGAATGAGGGATTTTCCTTCAAGGTAGTCCTTTAATGAAGGGGTTTGGGCACAGTAACCCTGGGTTCAAATCTTGGAAAAAGCAAGGTTTACCCTTATTAATTGTCGTGCTTTCAAGCGGATTAGTAGGGGTTTTCCATGAGTATTGAAATAAGCATTTCGCTCGAGGAGCTCTCTAGCGGACCGGTTTAGACAACGTAGTCTAGGCCTCCATTGTCGAGCCATGACACGAAGACTTTATAAGAAATTCACCTTTCAAAAAAAAAAACTCCTAACTTTATATTTAAATCAACATAACAATGGGTTATTGCCTTATTGGTGTCTCAAGTGAGTATATTTGATGTCACCAATAAATACTTAAATGTAAATTTAGTGATATAATTACATTTTGTTCTTAAGTTTTAGAAGAAAGGAAAATGAAAAAATAAGAAAGAGAAAAAAAATAAAAATTAAATGAAGCGTTGGTAGAGGAAAGGAAAATGAAATTAACCATAATTCATGTTCTTGAGTTGAGGAAAAAAATCTTATTCAAATTGCACATGCTCTTAATTATTAGTGTCAATGTTTTTTTTAAAAAAAATGAAAAAGAAGAAGAAGAAGAAGAAAAAAAAACTAAACTAAATTGTATTACTCTTTATACAAAAAGGGATGATTTTTGTTTATAAAAAAGTTTCTTTGATTCTTCTCCCAACTTCCTTTTCCTTTCTTGAAAAAAAAAAAAATAATAAAAAAATCAATGATCTTATATTTTAATAAACAAAAGTTCATTCTAAATCAGCATTATAAAAATCTAAATCTAAATCAGCTTTATAAGAAAACTAAAAAAGCTCAGATTTTAAAATACTTGAACAGTGATTATGATAAGAATAAAAAAACAATATTAAAAGATAAGTGAGTAAAGTCCAAAAACTCCAACTGAGTGCTTGAAATTCGTGTAGGCCCCCGCATGTTTCTAGTTGAGTTGATGATGGGCCTCTGAAACACACAGCTTTTCGTTACATAATCATACTCTTCTGTTTATACTCCAAAACCATCTTTTTTGTTTTGTTTTTTACCCTCTAAATTATTAACTTCCTTTTTCATTAATATCTGTATTTGATTCACAATGCAGTCACTTTCTCAGTGACTCGAATATCCTGTTAAAAACCCTTTTCAACTCCTATATTTTAGCAGAAACCAAAATGGGGTTCTATCATTTAATGTTTTTATATGTTATTCTTCACAACTGCATGGAGTTCACCGGTGCCCAGATGCCAGGTTCTTCTTTTTTATCTTTAGATTATTATGCTTATGCATGTTTATGATGCATCTATTTGCATTGAGTTTATGTCTTCTTTTTTTTTTCTTCAGATGAATTTATAGTTGGCTTTTTCTATTCTTACTTGTTTATTTTTACTTTAAAAAGTTAGCATGTTTTATTGGTTCTTAAAGTTTTTTCTTCTAGGATGTTCCCCTTTTTTAGTGAGCACTTTTTAGAAGCTTTTCTTCTTGGTGTTTTATTTTGTTAAACCCAAATGAAGAATTTAATGTCTTATGCATATTCATTTGTTGTTCTTTGTGAATGTTGGGATAGTGAGAGTATCACATAGAAGCCAGTATATTCATTTGTAGTGTTTTTGCTGTGTAAATAGAGAAATAAAAAATTTTGATCTTTAGTTGAGTAGTTAAAGTCAAAATTAGTACCTTGTGTATTACTTGCATATGGTCAATCTCAATAGAGATTAGGTCAAACCTAAGAGGTTAAATGTCAAACTGATTGAGTGGTTGGTTAGTATATAGATTACTTTCATCGTTCAAGCATAGGAGTATTGTGAAAATTGAACGGGAGTCACAAAATGGTTGATGAGGAATGAAGGTTAAATTGGTAGTCGTAGGTCTCCGTAGGGTGTAAAACTTGTATGTGTAATTATACTACTCGTATATGTATTTTTCTCTTCCGGAACTTGTTTTGGCCATCTATCATTTATATGATTGTGCGACTCAGTTACAAGAAATTTAGATGTGATTAGTACTCACGAGTTATTATCAATTTTAACAGGTTTTCTAAGTATAGATTGTGGAGGCGAAAAGGATCACACAGACAAGCTTGGGATAGAATGGACTCCTGATGATCAGATCATATACGGAAATACTAGTAAAATATCCACAGAAAATGAGAATAGACGGCAATATCAAACACTCAGATATTTCCCTGCAGACGATCGCAAGTATTGTTACTCACTAACCGTGCAGGCTAGGACTAGATACCTTATAAGGGCGACATTCTTATATGGCAACTTTGATAACAACAACATGTACCCAAAGTTTGATATCTCAATGGGGCCCACTCATTGGGCAACTATTGTCATATCAGATGCTAATACTATAGAGTCTCAAGAACTCATCTTTTTGGCATCAGATACTACGGTCAGTGTGTGTTTATCAAATTCAACAACCGGGCTCCCGTTCATTTCAACACTCGAGCTTCGACAATTCAATGGTTCAGTCTACCTTACACCATATGAGGAACAATTCTTTCTAAGCGTCTCGGCTAGAATCAATTTTGGAGCTGAAAATGAAGACCCAGTTAGGTATGATTTATGTCATAGTTTGACTTTAAGGGGCAAACCAAGTACTCTTTTTTTCAAACGTGAGATGAATTTATCAAATGTCTAGCATAAATCATTTTGTCTTTTGAGGGTCAAACAATGTGCTTATCGACTTTAAGACTAATATGAACTTTGCTTCAAAAATGATATGGATTTATCAGATGTGACATAATATTTTTGGGAAGTAGGCTAGTATAAATCTAAGATGCTTATAAAATCTGTCCTGTTTCGTTTCAGATATCCTGATGATCCATTTGATAGAATATGGGAATCTGATTCGGTGAAAAAAGCAAATTACCTTGTCGATGTCGCTATTGGAACCAAGAAAATTTCAACCAAATTACCGATTGCTAATGGAAAGGATGAATTACCACCTCAGAAAGTGATGCAGACAGCTGTTGTTGGCCAAAACGGAGCTTTAACATATCGTTTAAACTTGGATGGATTCCCAGGCTATGGTTGGGCTTACACTTACTTTGCTGAAATTGAAGATTTAAATCCCAACAAAACCCGAAAGTTCAAGCTAGTCCTCCCTGGTGCACCGGAATTAAGTAAATCTATTGTCAACATCCAAGAAAATGCTCAGGGCAAATACCGTGTTTATGAGCCGGGATATTATAACATAACACTTCCTTTTGTTTTGTCATTTAAATTTGCGAAAACATCTGATTCTACCGAGGGCCCTCTTCTAAATGCGATTGAGATCAGTAAATATCTCGAAATAACTGATGGTTCTTTTGATGGTAAGCAAGGACTATATATTTTGTAGTAAAATACTAGTGAAAAAGTAATGATCAAGGGGCATGTTCGCCTTTTTGTTTTCAGGGGCTGCGGCTGCTAGCTTAGTATCAGTTTACAAATCTCTAGATTGGGCACAAGAAGGCGGTGATCCATGCTTGCCAGTTCCTTGGTCATGGTTGGAGTGTAATTCAGACCCTCAACCGAAGATTATCTCAGTGTAATTATTTTATCTCTGTCTTTTGGGGTTGGTTAAATTGTTATCTTAGTCTTTTTGAAGATATTAAGAATTTTTTTGCAGCAAATTGTCAAGTAAGAACATAACAGGAAGCATCCCTTCAGATTTGACCAAGTTTAGCAGCTTGGAAGAGTTGTAAGTTTCAATATACATATGAATCATTGTCTTTAACTATTTTTCAAATGTCAAAAAATACTTTTGCTTTATATCATAGTCGTACTATATTAAAATCTCATTTCTTAATCTAGAGTTATGTTAAGTATTCTTTTACCAGCATTTAAATTACGGCCTCTTTGTAATAGGTGGCTGGATGGGAATGCATTTACTGGTTCAATCCCTGATTTTAGCGGATGCCCGAACTTAAGGATCATGTAAAATAGATTGTTCACTATCACTATTCAACATTTCAACATTTGTTACCATATCTGATATACCGCTTTATAGGCTAATATGAACTTGTTCTTTTGCAGACACCTCGAAGACAATCAGCTGAGTGGCCATATACCCTCCTCCTTAGCAAACCTTCCTAATTTAAGCAGATTGTAAGTACTAAATGATTTTATATAGAAAAATATCCAATTTTTTAGATAAGAGTCAACATTTGACTTTAAAGAGTCAAACATGCTCATATTTTCTCATGTTTGATTTGACTGTAGAAAGTCAAACAATTTACAATGGTATTTTGACAAAATAATCTTTGCAGGTATCTGCAGAATAACTTGTTATCCGGACATGTGCCATCAGGTCTTCTGAATAAGAACATAATCTTTAAGTCAGTTTTTTTTTCATCTCCCAAATATCAAATGAAATTATCAATTTCTAGGTTATCGGTTACTGTATATATCCAATGGTATGTTTTTCTGGTTTAATCAGCTACACTGGAAACGAAAATCTTCATAAAGAAAGCAATGGAGGAAGACACAATATATACATTATATTAGGATTAGCCGTTGGGGCTGCTGCATTACTTCTAGGATTCATAATCTCGTTCTTACTCCTTTGCAAACGGAAGAAAGATCACAAGCAAGGTACGTTCTTTTAATGCAATAATTCAATTAGTGCGTTATCACTTCGTATCAGACTTCATTTTATTATTCTTTATAGAGCCTGAAGCCAGTTTCCATGTTACTTCTAAGAGCAATGCAACATCAGATGGTGCCCAATGCTTTACACTATCTGAAATTATATTTGCAACCAAGAATTTCGAGAAGAAAATTGGATCAGGAGGCTTTGGCACTGTATTCTACGGTAAATTGAGTGATGGAAAAGAAATTGCGGTCAAGCTTCTTGGAAATAGCAATATTCAACAGGGAAAGAAGGAATTTGCAAATGAGGTACATTAATCTATCTACATAGGTGTACTTTAATCCTGAAAGGCAATTAATTTGATTGTTTATTCGATTTTGTAAAGGTGAGTCTTCTGTCAAGAATACATCATAGAAACTTAGTAAAGTTCTATGGATTTTGTCAAGAAGGAGAGAAGGATATCCTTGTTTATGAGTTTATGCACAATGGAACACTCAAAGAACATCTATATGGTACGTTCCTGATTTTATTTGGCTAAAGTTTGAATCCTGTTGTCTTGATCAAGTAATTAACACATGGTTGTTTTAAAAATAGGACCTTTAGCAAAGGAACGAAAAATGAAATGGCTTGAGCGTCTCGAGATTGCTGACGATGCTGCCAAAGGTTTGTATGCTAGGATCAATAACTAAAATGACTTGAAATATATATATTAAAGCTACATTTGCTTGTTTTAGGGATCGAGTACCTTCATACTGGTTGTATCCCTTCCATTATCCATAGAGACTTAAAATCGAGCAACATACTTCTTGATAAAAACATGAAAGCCAAAGTTTCGGATTTTGGCCTCTCAAAACTTGCAGTTGACGGGATTTCACATGTATCAAGCGTAGTTAGAGGCACTGTTGGCTATCTTGATCCTGAGTACGTCATTGTTCGCATATTCTCTCATTTCGAAAACTATTTTGCTTTTTTTCCGCCTAATGCTTTGTATTACTTGTGATTTGTAGATATTATATCTCAAATCATTTGACAGAAAAAAGCGATATATATAGTTTTGGGGTCATCCTTCTTGAGATTATCTCTGGTAAAGAAGCAATTTCCAATGAAAGTTTTGGTATGAATTGTCGCAACATTGTTCAATGGGTAAGTTTTGTTGGGACCACGTTGTCTCTTCGTCTATGAGTCTCAAATCCGTGAGTCCGTGACCTTATAATGTTAATGTTTTATGCAGGCGAGGCTTCATATAGAGAATGGGGACATTCAAGGGATCATTGATCCATCTTTAGGAGATGAATATGATATCCAATCAATGTGGAAGTTAGCAGAAAAAGCGTTAATGTGTGTGCAACCTCATGCAAACTCGAGACCATCAATGTCTGAAGTTATCAAGGAGATACAAGATGCGATAATGATTGAAAGGGGTGTCGTTGGAGGTAGTTCAGAAGAAATTTCGAGGAATTCTTTTCATTCTTCTTTGAATATGGGTTCACTTGATACAGGGGTTGATCCTTATGTGTCGTTTCATGCGTGTACTAAGCCCTCGGCTCGTTAGTCTATTTCTCATTACTTTTTTGATATTTTTTATAGGTTAGTTGATGGCAAATAATGCCATTTCTTTTCTTTACAGATTTAGTTCATTTAGTTAGAATGTGGTTTTAGATATGGAGGTTTTTGGTTTACTATTGCTTTCATGCCCGAAGGGGGTCTTTTCGTTTATTGGGGGTCTTTTTCATTTATAGCCGAGAAATGATTGTGAGACCTAAACATTTGTCGCCAACAATTATATCAATGTATGTATATGAAGTTATGAACAACTAGAAACTAGATAGAAAAATATGATTACTTATTTGAAAAGGGTTAGGTTATCGGCACCTCTAAAATGATTGTAATACCTCTCTTTATTTTTTTATTTTATAATTTTGTTTTTATTATAAAACTACGAAACAATAAGCACATATAAAATTTGACAAGAAATGCAGAACATAAACTGATAAAAGTTAAAAAATACGAAAGTTAAAAAATACGAAACAAAAAATGATAAAAAAAAACTGTCTTGCATTGTTAATAGAAAGAGTAAAAAGTGGGTCCACGTGATTAAAAGGTGGCTAGAGAGTATCGTCGTGGTTACAAAAGCGGCATGAAAGCAAAGTAAAGTGTGAGGCTTGGTAAATACAAGTCGCGTCGCGTTATGTCGTCTTATGCCACTTTTTTTGTAAACTCTATATATATATATGATGAGAAAATTTCTAAAAGAGACATATAGGGAACAGTATTACCAAAATAAACCTTTGAATCTTGTGTCACAAAACTACTTTCTGCATGAAATCGCTTGCTCTCCCAACTTTTTTTGCTCCATGCTTAGATCATTACACGTGTACATTAAGATCAAATCTGAAGTCAACACGTGGCAGAGGCAATTTTTGCTCTCCATATGTTTTTAAGCCCCATTTTGAAGCTTTACTTGGTTTAGTGGGGACGGAGAGCAAAATTTTTCTCTCCCAACCTATTTTGCTCTCCTAATTTTGAGTATTATGTGGACGATATAGTGTGGCGTATACGGAGAGCAAATATTTTGCTCTCCTCGACTTTTGCACTCCACTACCTTTATTACTTATTCATCCGCTATTTTTTTTAACTTCTAATAAAAATATTTTAAAAAAAATCTGCCTTTTTTTTTTTTTCTTCTTTTGGAGGCGCAAATATAAGGGAGAGCAAAACAATTCATTCTCTGTACTTTTTAATTAATATCATGTTGGAAAAATTGCGCTCAAGGTAGTTTTTGTAAACCGATTTTAAAATGTAGTTTTTTGTAGAACTCATATGCCAAATGACATTTTGGTAATAAGTTTATATATGATATAATTTAATATATAAATATTTTTATAAATGTAAAAGCTTCGGCTTGGCCGTTAAGACGTAAAGCTTGATCATGTCATCACGTCACGCATCGCGTTATTTATAACCTTGACATGCATACATTTGAAAAACATACTTTTCATTTTTTATATTCAAAATGAGCAATGATATGGAGGCCTACTATATATGCCTAATCCATTAACAATTTGATACATCACTCATACATTTTCTCACTCTAAATCTTCACTTTTGATTTTTCCACTTATCATCATTTTATTATTAGTTATGTTTTTAGTCATGCATTTTAGGCATGACAATCATTTTCCATGCAAAATATGTGATTAAGAAAAAGTACTGAAAAATATCCGACCTATACATATGCTGAGAAATTAGTTACCACCAAACATTTCTAGTGGTCGACATTCTTGACACTTACCCAACATAATAAGCTCACGTGTCAGATACATACAAGTTCAAGTCTATTAGAATTCGTTAATGCCGCAATTTTGTCTTTTATCACCAATTTGGGTCAGGGAAGGGGGGACCCCTCGGCCACAAATGGTGGTCAACTTTGATACATAACATTTTAATAACAAAGATTAAGCTTTTAAACATCATGAAATGATAACTTCTAAATATGTCACATTGTCATGTATGTATGTGTTACGATGCATAGAAAACTTTATTCAAAATGATACATACATATATCTCAATTGTCAAAGATTAAAAATAAATAAATAAATATAAAATATCAAATATTTAATAAAAATATTATACTTGTTATTATTTTTTTTAGTATCGAACAAAAACTTTTCTTTTTATGGGGTACTAATCTTTCAAATTCGGTTTTTTTCAGATATTTTGTGACATTTTTGTCCATCTCAGCTAATACGAGTTTTAATAATTTGAATGACAAAAACGTCACAAACTACATCAAGAAGGCCGAATTTGAAAGATAAATAATCGTATAAGGAAAAAAATTGTTCCATACCCAGAAAAAAAATAATGACAAGTTTGATACCTTTATAAAATATTTTCCTAAAAAAAGAATACTAACACAAACATTAGAACAACATATTAAGACTTTAACCGTCCCCAATAGGGGTGTTGCCCCCTCGAATCCCGTTAACTATGATGGGCCTTGAGACGGGGACTCCGAGGCATTGCCTTTTGGATCCGTGGCGCTACCTCTAGACTCCTTTTTTCATGGTGTTGTTTCACATATGCATGCATAATGTACCTCCTAACATTAGAACTTAACGAATAAATGAATAATCCAATTTGTTTCAAGTAAATTACAATTACCTAAAGTATAAAGACCTATATGAAAAGCATACATTGCTCGAGGGTTTAAACATAACTAATACTTACTCCGTCTCAAAATTATTGTTAGAAGACAAAAATCATTAAGTTTAATAAAAGTGAGACCACTATAATCTATCTCAACCACTCAAATATAATATTTCTCCACAAAAATTCTTTTTTTTACTTAAAATGTAAAGTGAACAATTATTTTATGACATCTCAAAAAAAAAAAGGTGGACTATAATTTTGACAAGATAGGTGATTTGCACACTCTCTAAATTAATTGGTCTACTATAATTTAGAGTGTTTGACATTTATACACTCACATTTTTATTCTGTAAGAGTATAAATATCAATACACTTTAAACTAGAGTGTGTCATTCAATTTAAAAAGTGGGCGAATCACCTCCCAAAAAAGAGGGTGATACTCACACCACTTTTATTGATGTATGTATTATAATTTGTGCATTATAATATTGTACGATATAAATGCACAAATTGTGATTAATGAATAAAAAAAATGGTGCTTGGTATTAATTAAAATAAATAAATAAATAAATAAATAAATAAATAAATAAATAAAAGAGTAAATTACACCGTTCGTCTTGTGGTTTGCGGCTGCGTGGTTTAGTCGTTTGAACAAAAAAATTGCACCGACGTCCTTAAGTGTGAAGCGTTATGCACCGTTAGTCCTCGACCAAAAACGTTAAGTTTGACGGTTAAATACCCATCGTGTGACTTGCATGTGGGGTAAAATGTCATTTCATCCGCTTTATATATTTTGTGGTAAAGAAATGGGTCAACCATAAACTACAAAAACTTATCATCTATCCATCTGATCATCTATCTACTCAAAAGTATCAGATGCACAAGAACTTCTTATCATCTATCTACTCAAAAGTATCATAACAACATCCATTATGCAATGACAAGTCAACCATGACTACAATAACAATCTTTACATAATCATGCACCAATATTGAGCCACAAAACCTACAAAATCCTTTATCCATCTGATCATCTTCTTCTCTCCGCCGTAGGCTGTAAATACACACCACGCGCCCCACGCGCCGCCACCATGTCACACCGACCCTCCCAAATGATAGATCAGATATTTGTGATTCTATTTTTGTACCACACGCGCTGTAGAACTAAACAACACCCTCTAGATCTTATTTTTAAGTTCGGATTCCTAGGGTTTTGTTTGATGGTTTGTTCGAGTTGGTTGGTTCAAAGACTCCATGGCCGCCACCATCATCTCCGTCACTCGTTTTTATATTTTTTTTTCCTGATCTCTCATCTCCTTTGGGTAAGTCGAAAACTATAGATCTATTTTTGCTACTCTTTTATTTATTCAACCGATGATAAACTATAGTGTCGATATTTTCGTGGATAAAACAGATCCAAAAATGTTTTTGATAAGGTTTCGTGTGGTAAAATGTGGATAAAAAGGGTGTTTGAGAATTTTGTTGGAATTAGGAAATTTGTTGAAAGGGTTAATGTTTGGTGTTGTTATAATGAAGGAAGAAAGTGTTTCATGGTTATGTTGATTGTGATGTCGATGGTTTTTTTTTTCCAGATTTTGTATTAGTGTTGATGAGAGGGAGAGAGAATCTCATTGTTTCAACAAAATCACATACGTGATTTGATGTATATGTTATTTGGAAGTGATAATTTTGTTATTGGAGAATGATTATTGGGTGGTGATAGTTGGAGATGTAGACACATAAAGGAAGAAGATGTCTTATCCACATAAACTACACCGTTCGTCCTCGCAGATTCGTCCTTATGGTGTTGAAATAGCGTTTTACCGTGTGCAAGTCGCGTGATGGGTTTCTTGATCAAGCTTGCGTTTTTGGTCGAGGACGAGCAGATGCATAACGCTTCACACTAAACGACGGTCTGAATTTTTGATCGAAGCGACTAAACTCTGCGGAACGCAAATCACAAGGACGAACGGTGTAATTTACTCTAAAAAAAAAAAGGATGGGGCATGGTACAATAGCTGGCATGTTAAAGTACAGAAATGTACCAAACTAACCAACGGTATTGATAAAACCCAAACCTTCGCATCTTCATCGTCCGATCTTCTTCCTCGTACACCCGCCAAATTTTACAAAATTTCAATCTCTCAAATCAGTAAGTCCCCATTAACACACACAGATTTTTATACCACTATTTACAAATTACACACACATAAATATACATAATCTACAAAAATAAACTATTTATAAAGATCAATATAACAAATCCTTTGTGGGTTATGCTTATTATTGTGTTAGCTAAAATGGGTCTTTTTTTATTTATTTATTTAAAATTTGTTGGTGATTTTTTAACACTATTTTCACACACATAGTAAAAAGAAAGTACTTTTTATGATCATTTTAATAAATCCCTTATGTTTATTGTTATGTTAGCTAAAATGGGTTGTTTTTTTTTTTCTTGAGGTTAAATTTGTGGGTTTTTAAGGTTTTGGTGTGATGATGGCTGAGGGTCCAGGAAGTCCAGGTGGTGGTAGCCATGAAAGTGGTGGTGATCAGAGTCCGAGGTCTTCGAATGTTCGAGAACAAGACAAGTTTTTACCGATAGCGATTATAAGTCGAATTATGAAGAAAGGTGTACCAGCTAATGGTAAAATTGCTAAGGATGCTAAAGAGACTGTTCAAGAGTGTGTTTCGGAGTTTATCAGCTTTATAACTAGCGAGTACGTATTATTTATTATTGTGGTTATGTTTCAAACATGTGTTTTGCGTGTTTTGATTGTTTTTTATCTTTGTATTTTTGTGTTTGTGTTTATGTTGCTTTAATTTGATTGTCCTTTTGTATGAGTATGCTGTATGTTCTTGGACTGTTTATGTTAATTTGTTTGGACTAACTTTTAGACATGTTAGCATTGATAGTTGTGGGGGACTGGGGTCAATTGACTCTTTCAATTTTCTAATTTAGCTTCTAGCTAGTCTGGCCAATTTGGTTATTTACTTGCGGTTGTGGTTTTTCCTGTTATGGAAGTTACTTCTTCATTGTTTGTTACTAAAGTGACATGTTTCAATGTTTGATGACTGTGTTACATGTAATTAATAGAGTACTCGAATTGGCAAAAATAAGTGAAAATAAATTAGTCATCCAGTTAAGTAACCCTTGTTTTAAGAATGGGAGAAGTATGGTATTTGACTGAGCTTGATTCATTAAGTGAAAGAGCTATTGTGGGTTCAATATTAACAAGACAAGTGTCTGCGGGTATCTGTCGTTTGCAAATAATTGAAAGAAACATTTTGCCTGACATGTGTACTGTTTATTTATTGCTCTGATGTTTCAAATAGCAAGCGAAATACAGGAAACTCATTATTTAAAACCGAAGATACTAATTTCATGCGATTATTGGTAAAGATAAAAGTATTAGCACTCAAATGTTGCCAAATAAAAAAATTGCTGTCTGTGTGGGGGATTAGTCAGTATGTTGTTTGTTGGATGCGTGATATTGCCATGTTTATATATTTGCTCAAACACTTGTCTGCTGTTAGTTTTTGTTTGATTGGGTGGCCTGGTTGCAGGGCAAGTGATAAGTGTCAAAGGGAAAAGAGGAAAACTGTCAATGGTGATGATCTCCTATGGGCAATGGCTACTTTGGGGTTTGAAGATTATATTGAGCCACTCAAGTCGTACTTGAGTAGATACAGAGAGGTACTCTTATGAATCTGTGGTTATATGAGTCGTAATTAGCCTACATGCTACTGATAGGTCTTTGTATAATTATTTAACTGATGATTTGATTTAATGTATCTATGTGTGCTCGTGATTGAATTGCGGGGGCAGATGGAGGTCAGTGAAGTTACATTGATTATCTTTATGTCAACCATATATAGTACTCAGTTAATGTTTGCTGACTTGCTCTAACTGTAATTGAATTATGTGTCTCCTTTTAAAAGGGTGACGCTAAGGGATCTGGAAAGGGACATGAAGGATCTTCCAGGAAAGATGGGGTACAACCTAGTCTCAATAATGCACAGGTGAACTAGCACAACCCACTTAGTTATTTATAAACAAAACAATAGGGCTCTGATTATGGGAGCGTTTGGATATGCGTTTTGAACGAGTTTGTGTGATATTGAATAATCAAAACAGAACGATCAGTTGTTAGAATATGAAATATATACGACAGTGTTTGGATGTGACACTTCAATATTTTCTGGTTATCAAGGGAATCAATATTAGATCGATAACCAAAAAGGACAGAGAAAAGAAAAAGGAAAATTAGACGGTGATTGAATAGTAAAAGTCTCAAAACATTTATTTCAGCTAGTATTAAAATGGATATCTCATCATCCGTAAACAGTTTCTTTGAACTACATATTGAAGGCAGATTTTGTTTTTTAAAATTTAATATAACTTTCATAATCCAAATCCAAACACACCTTATGTATCACCTGAATGGCTGAATCTGATGTTATCTAATCAGCATCTTTTCTTATTTCTACAGGTTGGTCATCAAATTCCGTATCCACAGAGTCTGACCTATGCAAACTCACAGGTACTCTAAGCGTGTGCATTCTTTAGCTAAATTGCGGTACTGTCAACTTGCAATTTTACATATTTTACAAGGGTTAATGGCATGTAATAGCAACGTAGTTTCTCATTTGTTCTATTATCAGATACGAACCCAAAATAATACAACAATACCCATCCAACTTTTAAAATTTGTTTCATTATCATACTTTTGCTTACATGGCATGATTGGCAACCGGCTACACAAGTTAAAATTAAATATTAATTTTTTTTTTCATCTTCTTCCTTTGGAAAACCCACACACAAAGTCTTAAAAGCTCATTTAACCCCAAATCAGTCCAGTCCAACTTCCATCAACACACGATATCCGGCCACCTTTGGGTTTTTTTTAATCGTATCTGATTTGGGGGCAGTGTTTGTGAATTGTTGGTACGGGTCTTTTTGTGAACTAGGGTTTTTTCTACAGTATCTTCAATTGCTTGTAAAATTACGAGCAACTTTTTAGAACTTCAGATCTTCTACAAACTTAGTTAACGTGCTATATAATTAGCCTTGAAACTTAGCAAAAGGTTACCAGTTTTAGAATTATGCATTATCTGAAAGTTCGAATCAGCAACCGAAAAGGATATGGCAATTGATGATTGCTTGTGTGGCTTATTTACGCATATGGATTGTATTTTTGTTGCTGCTGGAAAACCTTTGTATATTCACCCTTTGAGTTCCCCTATGTAGAATACTAATTTGATCAGTTATCTTTAAACATGACAGGCACATACTCAACATATGATGGTCCCAAGAGTATCATCATATCCGCCTTTCTGAAAAAAATAAGAGAGAGTAGCATCATTTCCTGGTTCAGGATTGTAAGAGTATATATACAACGTCCTATCTAAATTAGGCTTTAATATCTCAGACGTTAAGATCAAATACTTGGTGGTTGTGGAGAATCTTATTTGGTAGGACACACCGGAACTAGTCCTCCCTTGAAAACGTCTGGCGTGTTAACTTATATATGCAACATATCTTTATGTGTTAAAGGGATCGCTCTTTTAGGTATATTTGTAACTCGGTTGAAAGTTTATCTTTAATATAATTCTAATACCTATTGTGCTTTTTGCGTTTGTTTTACCAACACCATGATTGGTGGCTGGTAGTGCATTTAACCAGGTTTTGCTTACTAATTGTACTAGGAAAGAAAAACGAATTCTGCACAAACATCAGTTTGATTTGAAGTAAAATTTCTTTAGCAATAAGTGGAATTATGTATGATGGGTACATAACATACTGGACTGAACAAGAATTAACCAAAAATATAATGTATGGGTAGCGTAATATCTTATATCCATATAAGCTACTGTATGCATAATTTAGTAATTTACATCTATCAATCAATGAATCTTTGAACTAAAAATTAACTGATAGCAATTGTCCAACTCATCACAAATAATGAATAATTGATATAAGATATTTTGGTAAGTCATGTAAGATATTTTTGGTAAGTCTTGAGTTCTAGGTAGCCACTGATGACTGAACTATGGGTATATTATATTTTGGGCCTAAAAACTTTCCAACTTTACATATGAACCACAAACAACTAAAGCAGCCCTTTTTAGACAGTTCTCTAATTTGGGTTAACTTGTATGATAGGCTATTTATTTCATTGTTGGCATCTTCAATCTGTTTGGCTATATTTACTCAACAAGATTTACTTTGTTTATTAGTAGTATCAAGAAGAATAAGCGGTAGTAAATAGTAGGAAGCAATTGTTTTGATGAAGTGGTTCTAGGTTGTTTTTGGTTGTTTGGCTTTTAGGAGTCTCCTTTGCTTTGCAGCTGCGTTTTGGTTTTGTGGCCTTTTTTTTTTTTTTTTTTTTTCGCTTTAGTAGCTTTTGCGCCCGTGCGTGGTTGGCGTTGCTTTGTTGTTGCTCCTTTAGGTTTGCATGTTTTGTCGTGCCCCCTGCGTTTAGTTTTTCGTGCAGCTTTGCTATGCTCTGTGTTGCCCCTTAGTTGGTCTGCTTTTTTGTGTGCCTTGGCTCGTTTTTTTTTTTTCTTTTTTTTCCCGCTTTGTATGGCTTCTTTGCGTGTGCTTGTGCGTGGTTTTTTTTCCCTGTATGCTCTGTTTGCTTGTTAGGCTTGCTTTGCGTTTAGCTTTTTGTTTTGTCGTTTGCTCTTTTCTATCATATCACACCCGTGCACACACACTTGCGGAATCTCGTTGGGCGAGTAGCCTCTACCCACGGGTTTACCCAGGGGTAGGGGTAGGATCTGTCTACATTTTACCTCCCCCATACCCTGTCTAGGCGGGATTGGGTTTGTTGTTGTTGTAGTTGTTTTGATGAAGTGTTTGGTACAATAGTTGTATAGCTATAACTATTAAGGGTGCGTTTGGTTCAAACTAGAGAATGAGAAAGGGAAAGACAAAAGGAATACTAAATAAAGAGAAAGGGTAAGGAAACTATTCCCCTCAATTTATTGGGTAATGGCCTATTACCCACTATTGGGTAATGAGTCATTGTATTAGAGCCAACCAAGCACCATGTTTCATTTCCTTTCCTATTGTTTGGGCCTTATACCCTCAATCAAGCACCCCCTAAAGTGTAAACACTAATTGCTAGTAAATTCTACTAGAAGTAACGTTCTGATTTGGGGCGTTTAGAAATATTAGAAATGCTAGGTTCTTGTTTCCAAACATGTATTATGTACAACGCCAAACGCTAGTTGCTTTAAAATGCTTGTTGTCAAACATACCCTTATTTTGGTTAGTTTACACATATTTATTGTAACTCAAGAAGTGTGCATCCATTCTGTAAAAATATGGCAATTTTATTTCAAAGCCTTCTACCCTGAAAGACGGAAACCATCTAACTTACGGGTTGGCCTAGTAGTTGCAACCTGGTAGGATTAAACTTGTGTCTTCGATGGAGAATCCAAACCTCCAACCACTCAAGAGAGTGTCACTTGTTTGGAGTTAGCATAAAAAGTAGGGCAAATCACCTAGAAATGTAGTTAACTTGCCACTTTTTCCCATTGTATGTAGCATTCTTTTTTTTTTCTCATTCTGTCAATAAACTTCTATCGTTAGTCGGTCCTTTGTGTGTACCCGTTACCAAAAAAACCGGCATCGTTAGTCCTTTATGATAACGACCGTTAATAAATAACTTAAAATTTGGTTATCTTACGCTAAACTTCCGTCGTTGGTTCTTTATAGTAACAATCGTTAAAAAATAACTTAAAATTTGGTTTTTACGTTTCGTCCGTTTTTCACGTTTGCGATGCGTTTTACGTTTTCGTTCGTTTAACACGCTTTCATCCGTTTTCACGTTTTATCCGTTTTACGTTTTCATTCGTTTTACGTTTCGTATGTTTTTCATTTTTTCTTGTTTTCCCGTTTCATTCGTTTTTCACGTTTTCATCCGTTTTAAACGTTTCATCCATTTTACACATTTCGTCCATTTTGCATGTTTCGTTCGTTTTACATGTTTTCATCCGTTTTAACATGGTTTCGTCCTGCTTTAAACGGGTTCGTCTCGTGTTTTCACGTTTTCATCATTTTACGTTTTCATCCGCTTTAACATGGTTTCGTCTATTTTCCACGTTTTCATCTATTTTACTCGTTTTCATCCGTTTTGCGTGTTTTCGTATGTTTGCGGTTTCGTATGTTTTACACATTTCGTTTGTTTAACACGTTTTCGTCCATTTTAACACGCCGTCCGTTATTCACGTTTTCATCCATTTTATCACGTTTCATCCGTTTTACATGTTTTCATCCGTTTTTGCACGTTTCGTTCGTTGTTTCACGTTTTCGATTCGTTGTTTCACGTTTTCATCCGTTGTTTTTTCATCCGTTTTCATCCGTTGTTTCATGTTTCGTTCGTGTTTGCACATTTTGTGTAAAAGCGAATGAAATCGTGAAAAAGAGAAGCGTGTGAAACGGAAGAAAGCGTGAGACGATGAATGGCGTAAAATGGAGGAAAACGAGAAAACGGACGAACGGCGTGTTAAACGAAAAGATGTGAAAACATGCGAAATCATGCATAAGCGATCGGCGTGCAAAACGGATGTGGCGTAAAACGGATGAAAACGGGCTTACGGCGTGTTAAAACGGACCAAAACGTAAAGACGGACGACGGCGTGAAAACGAACGAAAACGTCTAAAACGGATGGCGTGTTAAACGGATGAAACCGTGAAAACGGATGAAAACGCAAAACGGATGTAAACGTAAAGCGGATGAAAACATGGCGATGAAAGCGTGTTAAACGGACCAAAACGTAAAGACGGACGAAACGTGAAAACGGACGAAAACGTAAAACGGATGAAACATGTAAAACGGATGGCGTGAAAGAACGGACGAAACATGTTAGAACGGACGAAAACGTAAGAAGGGATGGCGTGCATAAACGGATGAAAATGTGTTAAAGCGGATGGCGTAAAACGCACGAGAATGTGAAAACTAAGAAAACATGTAAAGCAGGGCGAATACGTGTAAGCGAATGAAAATGTGCAAAAGCGGCGAAAAAATGTAAAGCGGATGGCGTGTAAAACATATGAAAACGTGAAAACGAACAAAAACTTGAAAAGCGGATGAAAGCGTGTAAAAGCGTGAAAAAGCGTGTTAAAGCGAGCGAAGCGTGTAAAAGCGGACGAAAACGTGAAAAAGCGGATGTAAACGTAAGAAACCAAATTTTAAGTTATTTTTAACGATCGATAGTATAAAGGACCAACGATGCAAGTTTAGCCTAAGATAATCAAATTTTAAGTTATTTATTAACGATCGTTAGAATAAAGGACTAACGATGCGAGTTTTTTGGTAACGGGTACACACAAAGGACTAACGATAAGTTTATTGACATAATGAGAAAAAAAAAGAATGCTACATACAATGGAAAAAAATGACAAGTTAACTACATTTTTAGGTGATTTGCCCGATATATCCTATTCACAATTCTTATTAAGGGGGTGTCTGGTTTGTTAATGGAATAACTATGAGTATCAGAATGGGTATGAGTTTTGTGAACTAACCACTCTTAATAGTTTTAGTGGGTAGGGTTCTTTTCAGAACCAAATAAATTGCGAGAAGTGTATAATTGTAAAATTACATTTTTATTTTGTAGAAGCTGGTAAGAAAGATCAACCAATCGATTTTTTGAATAATTATTATTATTATTTAATTTAAAAGGGTATAATTGTAAAATTACATTTTTTATTTTCTTTTTGGTTTTTAATTAAAAAAAATGTTTTATTAGTTCCTAATTTTTAGGATTTTTTTTTTTTTTTTTTTGAAATAATTTTTTTCAGCATGCATGATTTCAGAATGTAAGCTGCACATGTATTTTTTTTTCGTATAATGTTGTGTTTTTTTCCCTCCGTATAAGTGAGGTGTGTATGTGTTTTTCTAAAATAATGTAAACTATACATGTGTTTATAGTGTACAATTGTTTAAAATTATAATGTGGTTTGGCATACAATTCTTTTATATTCAAAACTTAAAATCAAGAACATAACATTATACAAATATCTAAAAGAAAATCGGAAGTACAATTATTGATTATACATGTGTGCACTAATAATAATTAACGCAAAAAGAGACTCGTGATCTTTGTAGTTACGTGTATTCGTATTCGTCAATGTGCACATGTGTCTTTATATCTTTATCACAACAAAATTATCTTTAGAGGGTATATGTTTGCTGAAGACATGTGCACTTCTTATATTGGTCATTATCATCATCTTTATCAAACATATTCAATACCTGAAAACACAAAAAAATTGTTACTTATATCATAAACAACTAGCAAAAAGACATGAAAAATCTAAACAACTAAGAAATTAAAATTTCAATCATAACAACTAGCATAACACAAATGCGCATTCATTGTCTATATCATATAAATGACATACACATATGTTTTGTTATAAGCAACTCGTAAACACATATGCACAATGTAAAACATAATATCAAACATAAGGGTGCTTTTTTCATCGACTTTATACCAAATTTATAACACATATGCACCATTTAATTTATTTTATATTAACCTTGAAATACATTTGCACAACTTTTAATTCATTTTAATCAAACAACTAACAAAACACATATGCACAATGTATTTCTAACTTATGCACACGAGACCATATCCTTGACTTCTTTAAGAAATTAGTACATACATAAAACATATAAAACAAGTGCACCCTTAAATAAGAACTAAGCACAAAACATCCTTATATGATAACTAAAAACATATATGTACTTTCAATACATTTAAATGCCAAAACTGTAAAAAAAAACACATGTGTACAGAAGGCATCAAATTCACCAGAAAAATAGTAAAAACACATATGCACAGTCAATAACACATATAATGCCCTTTACATGTATTTAAACTCCAAAACTATAAAAACACATGTGTACAGAAGGCATCAAATTCACCAGAAAATATTAAAAACATATATGCATTGTCAATAACATATATATGCACTTTCAATATATTTAAACTCCGAAACGGCATAAACACATATGCATTGTCAATAACATATGTATCAAGCTTGAAACACATTAATCCTAAATTATTTTTCATCAGACACCACAAATTTCACTTCAAGTATTTCACATAAATATAATATAGAGTTTTAAATATGACTATTATGGATGGAAGAGAACAAAACAAAGTCAAAGTATGATGACTAAATAATCATTTTTAATATGCAATCCCAATAGGTCTTGACAACACAATCTTTCCCAAACACCTTAGAAGATAATTCTTCAACGATAAGCTACACACTCTTGAGATTTTTATACTTTTTTTTTCAAATCAAAACACATTAATTTTTTAAACAAAAAAGATGCCTTTAATTTCTCAAATCGTTTTCTTTTTCCAAAAAGAAAACCATATTTCATTTTCAAATCCAAAACTAGACATTCAGTTTTAGATCGAAATTTTTTACAAGTCGAAAAAACATATATTTTATTTCATTATCAACAATTTGAACATCATATTTATTATTATGTTCACATGATAAATTATCATTAGAAATCAATATGTAAATAGAGAATACTAACGTAGAGATTTATATGGATCTGATTGGTAGGTGGTATCAATGACTTACATTTTAGATCTAACTCAGTTCTTGTTTCTATCATTTAATATGCGAGTCTCCATCTTGGTCTGCCTTTGCTTCCGATTGATAACTTGAGAAATAAAGTGACGGCTGTAGTTTTTTTAGGGTTCATCTTCAAGAAAATGATAAGAGTGGGAAAGAGTTTAATAACTGCTCCTATTTTTGTGTTGGGTGATGTTTAGTGGAATTCCATAATTGCCCTTAAACTTAATAAAAAATACCAAACGAAATTATTTTTATTTACAATACTGCCATTTCATTTTCATCCATTGATTGTTTTGATCAAAGGCTAAGATCGGTTCTCGCAGTTCTCGCAATTTTTTTGGTTCGGAAAATAACCTCTCACTAGTTTTAGTTATGTCTAATTTTATATGTTTCATACTCATTTCTGTAAATCAAACCCACTAACTAAACATTTTACTCCGTATTAGAAAATGAAATGCATTCCTCATTTCCTTACCCATAAACGAAACAAACCCAAATTACTTTAAAAGGAATATATTAGCTACAATTTTTTGTAGCTAATTTGGCTACAATTTTGTGCTATAAATGTGGGTCTCTGATTTTTTTTGAAGGTCCCGGATTTATTACTTTACATTTTTTTTAAAGGATTGTAGCCAATTAACTACAAAAATTATAATCAAGCTATCCCCTACTTTAAATTACCCCTCTCATTTTTATATTGTATTACATTGAATAGTTATAAGGAAACACAACATTTATGTTAATTCGACATGATCAAAATCTATATCTATTCTACATATTAACCATGAATGTCATTGTTGAATTATTGAAATTAAGCACAAGTAAATTACTTAAATACCTTTAAGTATTATTGAAACTAGCAGGGTAATCGCACGTTGCGGTGACAGGTACCATGTAATCAAAAAATTTGGCGAGCAATATTTTTCGATCGCACGTTTTTCGTGGTAATCATTTTACGCATGATGAGAATTTTTTATCGCACACTATCTCATATTAAAATGTCAAGTACATGTGCATCACGAGACAATGAAGATACGGAAACGGTAGTCAGTAGTATTACGAGGTTGTGATGATTGACGGTAAAAGGTACTTGCTAATCGGTAGATGTTGTGTAATATTCATCACAATATTATATAAGGTGTAAACATAGAGAATCTTTTTACTTTGTATGTTTTACGTTTTCATACTTTATAAATTACCTAAAAATCATCGTACTTCGACAAGTAGATTTTTTTCAATCGAATTTATTAGCAAATGATTAAGATTTCACAAAACTTGTACAAAAATACATACATAGATGATAAATATTTTTTAAATATGCAAATTTCAAAAGTCCATGACCAAATAAAAATTTAACATTAAACTTAATGATACATGGACCTAAACTTAGACCTAAAACCACTTAGCATCATCCTGATGGGTTGTAAAATATGTGGGTCTCTGTCTGCAGCCATCAGAATACTGACATTTGATTTTAGGTCTAAGTTTAGGTCCATGTATCATTTTTCATTAATAAATATTTTAAATAATTATATGTAAAAGAATTATTGTTTACGTAATATTTAATGAAGGAAATTGACTTCCTCCATTAATGTAGTATTGATTACACATCAGAAGTGTCATCCAATGTTGCCATATATTTTTCCTATTTCTACCTATATTATAAGGTAAGGGTTTTTTTTTTTTTTTTTTTTTTTTTTTAACTGTAGCTTTCTAAAAAAAGACACGTTAGCTTTTAGGAGCAACCAAAAAATTACATGTGACTTTTAGAAACTCCATAAAAAGACACATCATCAATGTAGAGGCTCTTTTCACTTCATCAACTAATAGTATGATACTCTTCGAGCTTTGAAATTTTGATCTTCATTACTTGCCATCTTTAAAAACCAACTAACCACTCTTTTCATTTCACACACTCCACTATATCTCTCTCAAACTCAACCCGTCCCTCCCCATTTCCTATTTCCTAACGACATTTATATTTACCTCACTCCATCTCTTTCATCCTCAGTCCTCTGCCCACTTGTCATTTTCCGGTGACGTCCGGCGATGGTAACATCATTTTTCTTTTCTTTTTACTCTTTATTTGATTCTTGTTATATATATAACATTGCATTTACACCATTTTTTGTAGGTTTTGCTTCTTTAGTTTGGATATCATAAGTAGTGGTGGTGATAGCTTGATGTATCTTTCTAGATGAAAAATAAATCAATAATGACAAAAAAAACCTTTGTCATCATTTTTACTGGTTTTGTACGTAGTTGTGTTTATATGCATGTGTGGGTTTTTTTTTTTTTTTTTTTTTTTTTTTTTTTTTTTGTTACATCGCATTTTTGATGATGCAATTGGAGTTGAATACAATAATGGAGAAAGAGAGGATGTGAGAAGATGGGGAAAGAGCTGGTTAGAAGGTTGGTGAAAGCATGGGATGAAAAAGTGTGAAAATTGGGTGAGCTTTAATAACAAGAGGTTTAACGACTAAAACTCATTTGGGTCATTTCATTTTTTTAATATATCTGTTTGTGTTGGTCCATTGGTGGTAGCGTGGTTACTTCGTTTTATTATCTTTAACAATAAACAAAAAGTCTCATCAATTGATCATCTTTTTAGCTTCCCATTTTGCAGGGTTTTTTTTTTTTTTTTTTTAGGCAAAGTGATTAAAACTTCACTCTCCACAAAGAAGTTATGGAAAAGCAAAGGAAACAAAAGTGCAAAGTATGGAAATGTACTTGAGAAACGTGATGGGATAAGCAAAGAAAAAACTTTGTGCAAAGTATGGAGATGCTGACATGCTGTACAAAAAGAATGGTGATTTCTTATCAACATAGAGATCTTTAAAATATGTGATGGTGATTTCTTAGTCAACATGGAGATCTTTAAAACAGTGTGCAAAGTATATAGATGCTGACTAGCTGTAGGGTGGCTTTTGGTAGACAATGATAATTTTTTCTTAATTATATTTTATTTTTCTATTGTATACTATGTGAGTTGTAAGCTACTTGGCTTATATAGTAACATTACTACTTCTTTACATGACATTTTAGCATGTTATCAAAATTGCTATAGTTATTTAAGTTTTTCTATTTGTTTCATATGCTAGGGCCGGCCAAAAACTTTACTATATTAAGTCGAGTAAAGCACTGCAAAATTATTATACTAGCCTAAACAACTTTATATAATACTAGCCTTCGTGGGTTGTGTGACTTGTGTCCTATATGTGGTATTCAATGTATGGGTAGACAATGATAGCAAGTATGAAGGACAACGGTAGCAAAGCATCGCAAAATCATTCAAAGCAAGAGGTCAAAACATAGATGTGAAAAGTGAATATATGAACAAATGAGAGATTTTGTTAAAAACAACGTGAATCAGTGAACATATATATCAATTTCTTTTTTATTATACATTTTTATACGTGTGTTTATTTTTCTTCCCCTTTCAGACTCCATAATATAACAACCTCAAAAAATCAAACATCACCTGATCTGGGTTGTGCTTAGCACGGCCTAAATGCCCTAACTAGTATCATTACATAATAATTGGTATTCTAGCAACAACTTTACAACCCGCAATAACTTAATATAATTAAGTGCAAAATTACATACCTTACAAATTAGCAAATTACATACTTAATAGCACTTCGTAATACATTTGTAAAAGCACAATGTATACCGTTTATATAAACATACTTCTTAGGTAAAAGCACAATGTATAACGTTAATATAAAGTGAATCTGCGCGAATTACTCTGTAATAGATTAACAAAATGAATAGTTGTATACAGTCAAATGGTGATGGTCGGTGATGTTGTCGTATAGTTTCAAAGGCGCGTCGAGTGGTGATAAGGGTGGTTATTGTTGTCTTGCAGATGGCTAGGGTTCTTGGTGGTCAAAGGGCGGTTATGGATTTCGTGGTTTGATAGATGATTAAAGGCCGAGTTCTATACAAATAAGGTCAAAGTGAAAATAAAACCCAAACATAATAACATGTAAGAATATATGCAATAGATATCACGTGGTCTAACATAGATATATGATGAGTGTGTAAATCTCATCATTTTGTACAAAATAAACCGCAAATTCATCGAAAACACTCGAAACACATCAAAATGATCAAAATATCACAAATCGGTGTTTTATGTGTTTTAAATTCAAAAATATCAAAATCGGATGAAAAACATATCAAATTTGCAAAATTGCGCTTTAGTCCCCAAGTTTCAAAATTGTCAAAACAGTCCCCGAGCTCATAATTTCAAAGTAAAGTCACCAAAGGTCCTTTTAAAATCATAACTTGTCAAATTTAGTCCTTTGGTGAAAAATATCAAAAGTTTGAGAAAATTAAAAAATGGTCCTCGAGTTTGAAAATTGGCAGAATTAGTCCCTGGAAAATGTGAAAATGGCAGGTTTAGTCCTTGTACTTTATGAGATTGTCAGTTTTAGTCCTTGGAGAAACTTTTTCAGAATTGGCAGCCTAGGTCCTTGAAGTTTCAGAAGTTACACATATGGTCCCTAAGTTATTAACCCTTTCAAGCCAATTTGGACCCTTGAGCTATTTTGGACCCCTGTCACACCCTTTTTGACCCTGCCTATATTAGCCTGGTCAGTCAACAGAAGTCTAACAAACCACCCTTTGGCGCCAAACTCTTCTCCTCCCCACTTGATCTTCTCGTTTCACCTCGCAACACTCAACATAACCTCACCTTATCTCCTTCCCTGTCTCCCCACCTCCACACAACTCAAACCTCATTTATTACCTTATCCCTTCTCCTCACTCAACCTAAAGCTGACAAACCCATCTTTCCTTAAAATTGATTTTTGGCCAAAACTCACAAAAGTCGCTAAATACTACGGAACCAGTGGGAACTATTCAGATAAGGAGAGAAGCTTTTGGGTATAAAAGGAGGAAGAAAGAAGCATTGAAGAGTAGTAGTTAGTTTCCTTTCGCTTTTATTTAGTTTGCGACTTTAGTCTAGAATTAGTGTTCTAGTCCCTTTTAATTTAAATGTCATTTACTTTCATTGTATTCCTTTAATTTTCAATGCTATTTAAATTCGGTTTTAATTCACTTGGTTTATGCGATTCGAGTTCTAAGATTTTCTTCAAGTAAACTCTTAGTTTTCTTTTATTTGTAATATGTTTTATGAAAATTACTTTTGATAAATCTCGTTAATATTCAAGTTATTTGATTGTTTACTTTCTCGTATTAGTTAGGCGCTTAAGTTTGTCTTCAAATTCAGTTTCAATAAAGCAAATTGTGTCAAAACCTTCGCATCAGGGGTGTTTGGTTTATGTGGTTCATAAGGTCAAAAAACCATTTTTTTGGCCGTTTGACTTTGGGAGTCAAAAGCCTTTCAAGGTTTAATTTAATCTTCTAAGCCCAGAAATTGTGTCACAGTTTCACACAAAGATTTGAAAAAGAAAAAAAAAAGGGTGTTCTGTTTCTTTTGCGCAGACTACATCAACAGCCAAAGGGGATGTTCTTGAGGCGTTTTCTCAATTTTAATTGGTGTCCAAAATATGCAATTCTTGTTTTTTTTAAGTCTTAATGTTCCCAATTCACTCTAACTTGAGTTTCATGCACCAAAAAGTCTCCTAACTCAGTTTAGATAGAAGTCCAAGTTTGTCCCATTCAATTTTTTGTGCATTGCATTAGTTGTAACGATGGTTAAAACAAAGTTGGAATCACTTATTTTTGTCGATTTAAGCTCTTCGCCTTACATTTGGTTTCTTTTGGGTCTCTACTACCGACTTTGTTGTTGTAGCTTATGATGAACACAGGAGTCCACATTCGACTTGTAATTAAGCTCAAATAGGCACCGCCAATTGCTTTGCTTAGCCTCGCATAATCGATATGAACATGTGTTTCTTATCTCATTTTTTTCCAGCTTATCAGTAGAATAGAACTAGGTGATTTAGGTATTATTGAAGCTTTTAGATAATATAAAATAGGACCTTTAGGATTTAGTTTATTTGTTTCTCTTAAGGCTTGTTTAGTCCCTGGTTTGCTTATGAGTAGGTTAATTTAAAAAGCGAGATAGTGTAGCTTTTTTTTGGATAATCACATTGCCAAGCAGTTTCTTAACTGACCTGCTGTACTAATAAGCTAGTTTCCAGCTCATTAAAAGGTTTCAAAGACAAGAGTTTTTGTGAAAGTTGACCTTTGAGATTATAATCTCAAATCTGTAAAAGAAAAAAAGAAAAAAAAAATGTGATTTTTACTTATCATGCTTAAGAACTGATCAAGAGAGTGTTTGTTTGGCTTTGTTTCTGTCCAACTTAGGACTCAATAAGTTTTCCATGAAGTTACTCCTTTTGATTGCTTTTTATTCATTTTTTTAGTTTAAGGATCCCTAGTCTAGAGTTTTTGCCAATGATCTCCTCATTCTTTATGCTTAATTTAGCCTAATGTTGTATGTTGTAGCTTATTTGTTAGTGAAATTGCTCTGAGACTTTGCTAATGCTACCTCTTGATTTGTAGTTCCAAAGCAGTTTAGTGTTTTGGTTTTTGTATAAAAGTGTTATTTTCTAGTTGCAAGAAAAGATAACTCAAAAATGAATTAAGTGAAAAAAAAAAAAGAGATAAAGGTGGGATTCGAACCCAGCGCCCTAGCCTTCCCACACGAACACAAACCCAACACCACACTATCCATCCGCTCTAGGTAACTTTCTTGCATTAAATTTCTTATGCTAATTATTTATCTGCGTGTACTAGTTTAAACCATTTATCTTTTTAAACTTTTTATTGCTTAATTCAAAAAGTAGTGGTAGGTTTTATAATTTTCTTAAATTTAGTATCATGTAAAGTAGATTTCATATAATTTTGATTTTTTCAAAATAGCTTAGTTTTTTTACCATTTAATTAGATTAAAACTTTTAATTAAGTAATAAATAAAATTAAAACTCAAAAAATATTCCGCTTTTTCCTAAAATTATTTTTAGTCGTGTGGGACGAGGAAAATTAGTTTCGCATCCGTAGGCTTTTATTTGCATCATTTTCACTTTCGGGGCTCGGGATTAGCTCGGGTCGTTTCCGTTTTACGTTTTAGCACCCTAGGATGTAGTTTAGCATATTTTATTGTTTCTTAGGCTTAGTCGTAGTTTATTTAGTGTTTAAATAGTTTTACATGCTTTATTTTCATTTCCGTTCTTTAATTTGTAGAATAATGAAAACCAACAAAAGTCATCTTTATTTTCACTAACGACGCTAATCACAAAATGTCTACCATGATTCCATTCATCCTTCGTTGGGACAACGAACGAGGAAATACTTTGAGTGTTTCCTTGCTCATATACTAAAAGCAATAGTGTCTAAATGACTCGTCAAAATGGCGCTTGCTGGGAGGGTTGAAGTGAATTTGGTTTCGTTTTGTGATTCTTGTTGTTGTAAATATTTATAAATGAAAAAAAAAAAAAAAAAAAAAAAATACAAAAACATTTTCCTTTATGCACAACTTGCCCGCTTTGATCGAGTCCCTCGGTTACAACATTTGGTTGTTGGTGTTTCTGATTCTTGAGCTCTGTCGGACCTGATTCCCTTCGAGGGCGGTTGTTAGGAATTTTCTAAAAACCAAAATATGTTCTTTTAAATAAATAAATATTTATGTCTTGAAACTCAATTGTGCTTTGAGAAGCTGTTGTTGTCATTTACATAATCCTTGATAATCATAGGTCTTGACTATTTGACAACTAGTTTAGACTAAAAAGGTTTAATTTGACACTTTAAATCCTCTGGATTGGATAGGATTTGTTTATGCGATGGTATGGTATGAGAAGCACGGTTTGGTAACATTTAAGGGTTGTTTGGATCTATGGGTAAATGAGCTATTGGTATTATGAGTGTTCTCATTGTTTGATTTAGACTCAATATAGCCTAAGAAACTCACCGCACCTTAATCAATGAGTTTAGCATGGTAGATAGTCGATTTGACACTGATTGTCTCATTATGAGAATTTTGAGATTGGTAGAACCTAGAATCCTGCATATGTATTTCCACTAAAAAAAAAAAAAAAAAAAAAAAAAAAATCTTCTAAATAAATGGTCGTAATATTTCCTTTTCGTTCTTTGTTTCGGCATAACTTCGCCGGTACTTTGAATATTGAGGGCAATATTCATTTCTAAAGTGTGGGAATTCTCACGAATTTTATCATATAATTATACCAACTAATCCGAGAGCAAACGGCTCTTGGTAAAGATATATCAAACCGCTGACGCTTGCAATTGCCCAAAATTGTATGGTATTCACTTCACCATATCCTTAAAAGTGAAGAGTTGGCTAGCACGCAAGGTTATGGCTTGTGGTATAGGCATGGAAAATCCATAATTGGTAATCAGCTCACCAAAGATAATATTGATAATTTATCTAAGAGTTGGCTAGTCCGAGCAAACGGCTTCGGTAAAGACAAAATCAAATCCGTTGAAAGGCGGTGGTTTGCTCAAAATCACATGGTTATCAGTGTACCATGGTTCTTACTTGAACTCGAAACATTTGGCTACTCCGTAAGTAATGGCTTTGTAAAGAGATTAAAATCCATTATGTTTTCTCAAATCATTGCTAGGGACTAGCAATATCTCACATGTGGGGGATTGATGAATGGTAAATACTCATCATTTTTGTACAAAATAAATGCAAATTCATCCGAAACACTCTAAACACATCAAATGATCAAAATATCACAAATCGGTGTTTTATGTGTTTTAAATTCAAAATATCAAAATCGGATGAAAACATATCAAATTTGCAAAATTGCGCTTTAGTCCCCAAGTTTCAAAAATTGTCAAAACAATCCCCGAGCTCATAATTTCAAAAGTAAAGTCACCAAAGGTCCTTTTAAAATCATAACTTGTCAAATTTAGTCCTTTGGTGAAAATATCAAAAGTTTGAGAAAATTACAAAAATGGTCCTCCAAGTTTGAAAATTGGCGAATTAGTCCACGGAAAATGTGAAAATGGCGTGTTTAGTCCTTGTACTTTATGAGATTGTCGGTTTAGTCCTTGGAGAAACTTTTTTGAATGGCGACCTAGGTCCTTGAAGTTTCGAAGTTACACATATGGTCCCTAAGTTATTAACCCTTTCAAGCCAATTTGGACCCTTGAGCTATTTTGGACCCCTGTCACACCCTTTTTGACCCTGCCTATATTAGCCTGGTCAGTCAACAGAAGTCTAACAAACCACCCTTTGGCGCCAAACTCTTCTCCTCCCCACTTGATCTTCTGTTTCACCCTGCAACACTCAACATAACCTCACCTTATCTCCTTCCCTGTCTCCCCCCACCTCCACACAACTCCAAACCTCATTTATTACCTTATCCCTTCTCCTCACTCAACCTAAACCGACAAAACCATCTTTCCTAAAATTGATTTTTAGCCAAAACTCACAAAGTCACCCAAATACTGAACCAGGGAACTATTCGGATAAGGAGAGAAGCTTTTGGGTATAAAAGGAGGAAGAAAGAAGCATGAAGAGTAGTAGTTAGTTTCCTTTCGCTTTTATTTAGTTTGCACTTTAGTCTAGAATTAGTGTTCTAGTCCTTTTAATTTAAATGTCATTTACTTTCATTGTATTCCTTTAATTTTCAATGCTATTTAAATTCGGCTTTAATTCACTTGGTTTATCGATTCGAGTTCTAAGATTTTCTTCAAGAACTCTTAGTTTTCTTTTATTTGTAATATGTTTTTATGAAAATTACTTTTGATAAATCTAGTTAATATTCAAGTTATTTCGCTTGTTTACTTTCAGTATTAGTTAGTGCTTAAGTTTGTCTTCAAATTCGGTTTCAATAAAGCAAATTGGTCAAAACCTTCGCATCGTGGGTGTTTGGTTTATGTGGTTCATAAGGTCAAAACCATTTTTTGCCCGTTTGACTTTGGGAGTCAAAAGCCTTCAAGGTTTAATTTAATCTTCTAAGCCCGAAATTGTGTCACGGTTTCACAAAGATTGAAAAAGAAAAAAGGGTGTTCTGCTTTTTTGCAGACTACATCAACGACCAAAGGGATGTTCTTGAGGCGCTTCTCAATTTTAATTGGTGTCCAAAATATGCAATTCTTGTTTTTAAGTCTTAATGTTCCCAATTCACTTAACTTGAGTTTCATGCACCAAAAGTCTCCTAACTCGCTTTAGATAGAAGTCCAAGTTTGTCCCATTCAATTTTTGTGCATTGCATTAGTTGTAACGATGGTTAAAAAATTTCGAATCACTTATTTTAAGCGATTTAAGCTCTTCGCGCTTACATTTGGTTTCTTTTGGGTCTCTACTACCGACTTTGTTGTTGTAGCTTATGATGAACCCTGGGAGTCCACATTCTGACTTGTAATTAAGCTCAAATAGCACCTTCAATTCTTTGCTTTGCTTAGCCGCATAATCGATATGAACATGTGTTTTTATCTCATTTTTTCCACTTATCAAGAGAATAGAACTAGGTGATTTAGGTATTATTGAAGCTTTTAGATAATATAAAATAGGACCTTTAGGATTTAGTTTATTTGTTTCTTAAGGCTTGTTTAGACGGTTTGCTTATGAGTAGGTTAATTTAAAAGAGATAGTGTAGCTTTTTTGATAATCACATTGCCGCGCTTAACGGTTTGCTTATGAGTAGGTTAATTTAAAACTGCTTGTACTAATAAGCTAGTTTCAAATTTCATTAAAAGGTTTCAAAGACAAGAGTTTTTGTGAAAGTTGACCTTTGAGATTATAATCTCAAATCTGTAAAAGAAAAAAAAGAAAAAAAAATGTGATTTTTACTTATCATGCTTAAGAACTGATCAAGAGAGTGTTTGTTTGGCTTTGTTTCTGTCCAACTTAGGACTCAATAAGTTTTCCACAGAAGTTACTCCTTTTGATTGCTTTTTATTCATTTTTTTTAGTTTAAGGATCCCCTAGTCTAGAGTTTTTGCCAACTGATCTCCCTCATTCTTTATGCTTAATTTAGCCTAATGTTGTATGTTGTAGCTTATTTGTTAGTGAAATTGCTACGGACTTTGCTAATGCTACCTATCTTGATTTGTAGTTCCAAACAGTTTAGTGTTTTGGTTTTGTATAAAAGTGTTATTTTCTAGTTGCAAGAAAAGATAACTCAAAAATGAATTAAGTGAAAAAAAAAAGAGATAAAGGTGGGATTGAACCCGCCCTAGCCTTCCCACACTAACACAAACCCAACACCACACTATCCATCTCGCTCTAGGTAACTTTCTTGCATTAGAATTTCTTATGCTAATTATTTATGCACGTGTACTAGTTTAAACCATTTATCTTTTAAACTTTTTATGCTTAATTCAAAAAGTAGTGGTAGGTTTTATAATTTTCTTAAATTTAGTATCATGTAAAGTAGATTTCATATAATTTTCAGATTTTTTCAAAATAGCTTAGTTTTTTTACCATTTAATTAGATTAAAACTTTTAATTCGTAATAAATAAAATTAAAACTCAAAAATATTCCGCTTTTTCCTAAAATTATTTTTAGTCGTGTGGGACCTAGGAAAATTAGTTTCGCATCCGTAGGCTTTTATTTGCATCATTTTCACTTTCGGGGCTCGGGATTAGCTCGGTCGCTTTTCCTGCTTTTACGCTTTTAGCACCCTAGGATGTAGTTTAGCATATTTTTATTGTTTTAGGCTTAGTCGTAGTTTATTTAGTGTTTAAATAGTTTTACATGCTTTATTTTCATTTCCGCTCTTTAATTTGTAGAATAATGAAAACCAACAAAAGTCATCTTTATTTTCACTAACGACGCTAATCACAAAATGTCTACCATGATTCCATTCATCCTTCGTTGGGACAACGAACCAGGGAAATTACTTTCGCGAGTGTTTCCTTGCTCATATACTAAAAACGATCGTGTCTAAATGACTCCGTCAAAATGGCGCACACGGGAGGGTTGAAGTGAATTTGGTTTTGTTTGTGATTCTTGTTGTTGTAAATATTTATAAATGAAAAAAAAAAAAAAAAAAAATACAAAACATTTTTCCTTTATGCACAACTTGCCCGGTTTGATCGCCCCCGCCACAACATTCGTTGTTGGTTGTTACGATGGTCGAGCTCTGTCGGACCCATTCCCTTCGAGGCGGTTGTTAGGAATTTTCTAAAAAAACCAAAAATATGTTCTTTTTAAATAAATAAATATTTATGTCTTGAAACTCAATTGTGCTTTGAGAACTGTGTTGACTGTCATTTTACATAATCCTTGATAATCATAGGTCTTGACTATTTGACAACTAGTTTAGACTAAAAAAGGTTTAATTTGACACTTTAAATCCTCTGGATTGGATAGGATTTGTTTATGCAGTGGTATGGTATGAGAAGCACAGTTTGGTAACATTTAAGGGTTGTTTGGATCTATGGGTAAATCTGAGCTATTGACTGTTATGAGTGTTGTCATTGTTTGATTTAGACTCAATATAGCCTAAGAAACTCAAATGCACCTTAATCAATGAGTTTAGCATGGTAGATAGTCGATTTGACACTGACCGATTGTCTCATTATGAGAATTTTGAGATTGGTAGAACCTAGAATCCTCGATATGTATTTCCTTTTGTAAAAAAAAAAAAAAAAAAAAATCTTCTATATAAATGGTCGTAATATTTCCTTTTCGTTCTTTGTTTCGGCATAACGCGGTACTTTGAATATTGAGGGCAATATTCATTTCTAAGTGTGGGGGAATTCTCTGAATTTTATCATATAATTATACCAATTCCCGTTTTGGCCAAAATTTTTTTGGAGTAAGTGTTCTACACTTACTCATTTGGTTATCATCCGCCATGTCTATAAGACAAAAGGATTGGCTAATCCAGAGCAAACGGCTCTTGGTAAAGATATATCAAACCGCTGACGGCTTGCAATTTGCCAAAATTGTATGGTATTCATTTCGGCTCTTGGTAAAGATATATCAAATCCGTTGACGACTTGCAATTTGCCCAATTGTATGGTATTCAAACACCATATCCTTAAAAGTGAAGAGTTGGCTAGCCCGCAAGGTTATGGCTTGTGGTATAGGCGATGGAAAATCCATAATTGGTAATCACCACCAAAGATAATATTGATAATTTATCTAAGAGTTGGCTAGTCCAGAGCAAGCGGCACCGTAAAGACAAAATCAAATCCGTTGAAAGGCGGTGGTTTGCTCAAAATCACATGGTTATCGATGTACCATGGTTCTTACTTGAGCTGAAACATTTGGCTACTCGTAGTAATGGCTTTTGGTAAAGAGATTAAATCCATTATGTTTTCTCAAATCATTGCTAGGGACTAGCAATATCTCGATGTGGGGATTGATGAGTGTGTAATACTCATCGTTTTGTACAAAATAAACTGCTATGAAATTCATCCGAAAACACTCGAAACACATCAAAATGATCAAAATATCACAAATCGGTGTTTTATGTGTTTTAAATTCAAAAATATCAAAATCGGATGAAAAACATATCAAATTTGCAAAAATTGCGGTTTTAGTCCCCAAGTTTCAAAATTGTCAAAAATAGCCCACGAGCTCATAATTTCAAAAGTAAAGTCACCAAAGGTCCTTTTAAAATCATAACTTGTCAAATTTAGTCCTTTGGTGAAAAATATCAAAAGTTTGAAAATTACAAAAATGGTCCTCCGAGTTTGAAAATTGGCGAAATTAGTCCCCGGAAAATGTGAAATGGTGTTTAGTCCTTGTACTTTATGAGATTGTCGGTTTTAGTCCTTGGAGAAACTTTTTGAATTGGCGACCTAGGTCCTTGAAGTTTCGAAGTTACACATATGGTCCCTAAGTTATTAACCTTTCAAGCCAATTTGGACCCTTGAGCTATTTTGGACCCTGTCACACCCTGCACGACCGCCTATATTAGCACGGTCACCAATGTAAGTCTAACAAACCACCCTTTGGCGCCAAACTCTTCTCCTCCCCACTGATCTTCTGTTTCACCCGCAACACTCAACATAACCTCACCTTATCTCCTTCCCTGTCTCCCCCCACCTCCACACAACTCCAAACCTCATTTATTACCTTATCCCTTCTCCTCACTCAACCTAAACTGACAAAACCCATCTTTCCCGCCAAAATTGATTTTTTTGGCCAAAACTCACAAAAGTCACCCAAATACTCTGGAACCAAGTGGGAACTATTCAGATAAGGAGAGAGAAGCTTTTGGGTATAAAAGGAGGAAGAAAGAAGCATTGAAGAGTAGTAGTTAGTTTCCTTTCAGTTTTTATTTAGTTTGCAGCTTTAGTCTAGAATTAGTGTTCTAGTCCCTTTTAATTTAAATGTCATTTACTTTCATTGTATTCCTTTAATTTTCAATGCTATTTAAATTCAGTTTTAATTCACTTGGTTTATGCAGTTCTGAGTTCTAAGATTTTTCTTTCAGTAAACTCTTAGTTTTCTTTTATTTGTAATATGTTTTTATGAAAATTACTTTTGATAAATCTCGTTAATATTCAAGTTATTTCAGTTGTTTACTTTCTGTATTAGTTAGCTGCTTAAGTTTGTCTTCAAATTCAGTTTCAATAAAGCAAATTGTGTCAAAACCTTCGCATCAGGGGTGTTTGGTTTATGTGGTTCATAAGGTCAAAACCATTTTTTGCCGTTTGACTTTGGGAGTCAAAAGCCTTTCAAGGTTTAATTTAATCTCTAAGCCCGTAAATTGTGTCAGGTTCACACAAAGATTTGAAAAAGAAAAAAAAGGGTGTTCTGCTTTCTTTTGCGCAGACTACATCAATGACCAAAGGGGATGTTCTTGAGGCGTTTTCAATTTTAATTGGTGTCCAAAATATGCAATTCTTGTTTTTTAAGTCTTAATGTTCCCAATTCACTCTAACTTGAGTTTCATGCACCAAAAAGTCTCCTAACTCGGTTTAGATAGAAGTCAAGTTTGTCCCATTCAATTTTTGTGCATTGCATTGGTTAACGTGGTAAAAACAAAATTTGGAATCACTTATTTTTAAGGCGATTTAAGCTCTTCGCGCCTTACATTTGGTTTCTTTTGGGTCTCTACTACCGACTTTGTTGTTGTAGCTATGATGAACACAGGGTCCACATTCGACTTGTAATTAAGCTCGAATAGGCACCTTCTCTTGTTTTGCTTAGCCTGCATAAGCGATATGAACATGTGTTTTATCTCATTTTTTCCGACTATCGATAGAATAGAACTAGGTGATTTAGGTATTATTGAAGCTTTTAGATAATATAAAATAGGACCTTTAGGATTTAGTTTATTTGTTTCTCTTAAGGCTTGTTTAGTCCCTGGTTTGCTTATGAGTAGGTTAATTTAAAAAGCGAGATAGTGTAGCTTTTTTTTGGATAATCACATTGCCAAGCAGTTTCTTAACTGACCTGCTGTACTAATAAGCTAGTTTCCAGCTCATTAAAAGGTTTCAAAGACAAGAGTTTTTGTGAAAGTTGACCTTTGAGATTATAATCTCAAATCTGTAAAAGAAAAAAAAGAAAAAAAAATGTGATTTTTACTTATCATGCTTAAGAACCGATCAAGAGTGTTTGTTTGGCTTTGTTTCTGTCAACTTAGGACTCAATAAGTTTTCCATGTAAGTTACTCCTTTTGATTGCTTTTTATTCATTTTTTAGTTTAAGGATCCCCTAGTCTAGAGTTTTTGCCAACCGATCTCCTCATTCTTTATGCTTAATTTAGCCTAATGTTGTATGTTGTAGCTTATTTGTTAGTGAAATTGCTACGAGACTTTGCCAATGCTACCCTCTTGATTTGTAGTTCCAAGCAGTTTAGTGTTTTGGTTTTGTATAAAAGTGTTATTTTCTAGTTGCAAGAAAAGATAACTCAAAAATGAATTAAGTGAAAAAAAAAAAGAGATAAAGGTGGGATTCGAACCCAGCGCCCTAGCCTTCCCACACTAACACAAACCCAACACCACACTATCCATCTGCTCTAGGTAACTTTCTTGCATTAGAATTTCTTATGCTAATTATTTATGCACGTGTACTAGTTTAAACCATTTATCTTTTAAACTTTTAATTGCTTAATTCAAAAAGTAGTGGTAGGTTTTTATAATTTTCTTAAATTTAGTATCATGTAAAGTAGATTTCATATAATTTTCGATTTTTCAAAATAGCTTAGTTTTTTTTACCATTTAATTAGATTAAAAACTTTTTAATTAGTAATAAATAAAATTAAAACTCAAAAAATATTCTTTTTCCTAAAATTATTTTTAGTCGTGTAGGACGTAGGAAAATTAGTTTCGCATCCGTGAGCTTTTATTTGCATCATTTTCACTTTCGGGGCTCGGGATTAGCTCGGTCGTTTTCCGCTTTTACGCTTTTAGCACCCTAGGATGTAGTTTAGCATATTTTTATTGTTTCTTAGGCTTAGTCGTAGTTTATTTAGTGTTTAAATAGTTTTACATGCTTTATTTTCATTTCGTTCTTTAATTTGTAGAATAATGAAAACCAACAAAAGTCATCTTTATTTTCACTAACGACGCTAATCACAAAATGTCTACCATGATTCCATTCATCCTTCGTTGGGACAACGAACTGTGGAAATTTCATGAGTGTTTCCTTGCTCATATACTAAAAACGACAGTGTCTAAATGACTCGTCAATATATGTGGTCTAACAAGAATATATGCAATAGATATATGTCACATTATTAAAAGTTAAAACTTTTGTAATAATAATACTTATCAATTTTATCAAATAAAAAAAATATACTTTGTCTTATGTTAATTACTTAGACTAAATTAAGCCTTATTAAATTTTATATATAATAAAATTACATGATTATTTTTAAACATATTAAAGCTCAAATTAGTAAACATCGGTATTTAAATACGAGTATTTACATCTATACTATGTATAATTGAAGGATGAGATCGTAAAAAAATTAAGCACAAAAAAACCATTAAATTATTCTTAATATTTATACACGTTATTTAGAGAACAATATAAAATAACTATGATGTATTTGTAAACAAATTTGTTAGTCCATTGATTAGCCATGATTCATTTCCTTAACTTTTTTTTATATTTATATATGGAAATAAACACTTAAAATAAGAGGCTAATTTAAAAAAAAAAAAAAAAATGCGAGAAAAAAATACAACTATAAAAGTAGATTATTGAATTATTTCTATAGCGGTTAGATAATGTGAATATGTTTTAAGGATAAGTTAGTAGCTTTTCAATATTTAGTTTTTAAAAAATATGATGCCTTCATTACTATTTCTAAAAGCTATTTCAACCAAAAATCTTCATCATCAGCAAACTTATCATCATGAAAAGTGAGCAACTGAGAAAAGTGTTGCCGAAAAATGTTCTATCAAAAGACATTTATCACAAGAAAAATTAATTAAACATGTATCCACCATCGCAACGTGCGATACTCAGATAGTAGTATGTAACAAGTAAAACCTAGTAGTATGTAACAAGTAAAACCAAACTTTAAGATTTAAAAATGCATTGAAAATTTTCAAGATTGCAAAAATCGCAAACCAGTATTTGGGCGATCGACCCCTTGTAGCTTGTAATTGGTTTAGGTGGGATTAATCGGTGATTAATTTGATTGGCATTTCCGGCAAGTTTTAAATATTTCTGGTGAGTTTTTGGTAATTCCGACAAGATTTTTCTTCAAAAGCATCTTGTAATAGATATAAACTGCGAATATAAGTTATTAAAACTAGTTTACGGCGAGTTTGCAAGTTTGACCACTGTTGATAGTCATTGACTTCCGTTGAACATTGTTGACCAATTTTTTTAACCGATTTACACAAATAAAAAATCTTGGTGGCCGAGTAGCGTCTAGGCGGCGATTTCGACTTTGTAGGCCTTTTTTTCAAACAGTGAAAAATTGAAACTCATACTAGGGGTGAGCATCGGGTCAAAACCGACCCGAAAATCAACAAAGGAAAAAATTCGAACCGAGAAATACATATAAAAAATGAAACCGAACCGAATAACTCGGTTCAGATCGGTTTAACTATTTCGAACCGAAAAAACCGAATCGAACCGAAATCGACAAAAAACAACAAAAATATGCAAAAACGAAACCGAACCGAACCCGGTTCGGTTCGGATCGGTTTTCTAGTCGATTTGCTCGGCCCTAGACTATTCTTGTTTGGTGATCAATATGTAAAGTTAAAAAGTAGTGTCGACTAAAATAAGAAACCAAGATACTTTAGTGTCCAAATATGACACTCACCCTTTTATCATCCACAAAAAAGTTTAAAAAACAAGAGGACAGTATCTAATCGACGTGGTACACCCTGCACAATATCTTGTACTTTCATATAACATCCATACCCCTTATCTCCATTTCCCAAACACAATGACAGCCAAACCACCACCACCACCACCATCACCATCCCTAAACCACCGTCACAACCACCATTCCCTCCCCCCATCCACCGTCAAACTCCCACCAACCACAACACAGACACCCTCCTAACCCTTCTCCAACAAAGAAAAACAAACGAAGCATGGCTAGCATACACACACCTACCACACTTACCAAACCCAACTTGTTTAAGCAGATTAATATGCCAACTATCCTACCAAAACACACCCACTTCGTTAACCAAAGCTCAGTCCATTATCCAGCGTTTACGCGAAGAGAGGCAGCTGCATAGGCTGGACTCTAATGCCCTTGGGTTGCTTGCTGTTGCTGCTGCTAAAAGTGGTGACACGCTTTATGCTAAGAGTATAGTTAAGTCTATGCTGAGGTCGGGTTATTTGCCTCATGTTAAGGCTTGGAGTGCTGTTGTGAGTCGACTTGCTGCAGGTGGAGATGATGGGCCGAAAGAAGCTGTGAAGCTTTTTAGTCAGGTTGGTGTTACGGGATACTGATAGAATTTTGTTTCGTAGCGTTGTTTATTTTGTAAAAATATAAAGAAAACCATTTTTTCGTAAAGAGAAATGGGCGTCCTGAAAATAGGACTAATGCGCATGATTTTGGAGCAACTAGTGATTAGCAAGTCTCAGTCGAGATTCCTGTTTTAACCTTACTTGAAATTGTTATTATAAACTTTTAATAAAACAATAATTAATTAGTCAAGAGTAAAACTGTTATTTTAAAAAAAATTAAGAGAGAGAAACGGTAATAATTATATATTTTATTAAACTGTTTTTTTGTCGTCGGACAATAATTTTGAGACGTACCATGCAGTTTTAGGCACAAAATGGACCCGGTTGAAAAAAGATGTGATTATATTGCATTACTTGTTTAATTAGATTATTACAAGGTGAAGAGTCAACCTAAGATTTATTATATTTAACTGTTTTAATTAAATCGTACTTTTTTTGTATTTTCATGTTATATATTATGATTTAAATAAATTTGTGCACCTGATTATTTAATTGATTTCGGCACTGTAGGTGACGAGGACGATCAGGAGGTTTACCGACGCGGTTGTGACCGATTCGAGACCGGATACGGCGGCGTATAATGCGGTGTTGAACGCATGTGCGAATTTGGGGTGGAGTGAGAAGTTTTGCCAGCTGTTTGATGAAATGCCTGAGAATAAATGTGAGCCGGATGTATTGACGTATAATGTTATGATTAAGTTGTGTGCTAGGACTGAGAGGAAAGAGTTGTTGGTGTTTGTATTGGAGCGGATTCTCGAAAAGGGATACCTTTGTGTATGACTACGTTGCAGTCTTTGGTTGCGTCATATATTGGTTTTGGTGATTTGGATACTGCTGAGGAGATTGTGCAAGCAATGAGGGAAGGGAGGTTGGATTTATGTAAGATTTTGAGGGATTCGAATATGGATGTGGATGTAGATGAGGAGGGAGATGAGGATGAGAAGGAAAAGGACAATGACGTGTTTGAGAAGTTGCTTCCGAATATGAAGTATGGGAATGATTATGTGCCGCCGTTGTTGCCTAAGGCGTTCTATCCGAATACTAGAATGTATACCACTTTAATGAAGGGGTATATGAAAGCAGGGAGGATTAAAGATACTGTTAGAATGCTTGAGGCGATGAGGGATCAAGAAGATAGGGATAGTCATCCGGATCATGTTACATATACAACTGTTGTTTCTGCATTGGTTAATGTTGGCTCGATGGATAAGGCGAGACAGGTATTAGTGGAAATGAGTAAAGCTGGGATTCAAGCGAATCGGGTTACTTATAATGTTCTTCTTAAAGGGTATTGTCAGCAACTTCAGTTAGATAATGCAAGGGACATTATTAAGGAGATGATCGATGTAGGGATTGAACCTGATGCGGTATCTTACAATACGTTGATTGATGGATGTATATTGATCGATGATTGTGCAGGAGCACTTGTGTTCTTTAATGAAATGAGAGCAAGAGGCATTGCTCCTACAAAGATCAGTTACACCACTCTCATGAAAGCCTTTTCAGTATCGGGCCAACCAAAGCTAGCTAATGATGTGTTTATTGAAATGGAAAAAGACCCACGAGTGAAAGTTGATTTAGTTGCTTGGAATATGTTAATAGAAGCTTATAGCCGATTGGGTATGTTTGATCTTGCTAAGGAAACAGTTGAGAAAATGAAAAAGAAAGGGGTTTATCCGGATGTAGCTACTTATGGTAGTCTTGCTAACTGTATAGCATTAGCAAAAAAGCCTGGTGAAGCGTTGTTACTTTGGAATGAAATTAAGGAACGATGTGGGCTGATAGCGGATGAAGATAAGCTTACTACTAAATCATCTTCAAACATTCCAGTTTTGAAGCCGGATGAAGGATTGTTGGATACTTTAGCTGATATATGTGTAAGGGCTGCTTTCTTTAAGAAAGCTTTAGAAATAGTGGCGTTTATGGAAGAATTAGGGATAGCACCGAATAAGACCAAGTATACAAGAATATACGTAGAGATGCATTCAAGGATGTTTACAAGCAAACATGCTTCCAGAGCAAGGCAGGATAGGCGGGTAGAGAGGAAAAGAGCAGCAGAAGCATTCAAGTTTTGGCTTGGGTTACCAAATTCTTATTATGGAAGTGAATGGAGACTTGAAGGAGATGGCGCTGGTGAAGATGAGTACGCAATCTAATGCAAGAAACACGAGTTCTTGTATGCAACTATTGCTGCATAAAATTTGGTGTCACCCGAACTGTGCTTTGGTATATTCACTTTGGGTGCTGCCTGTATAAATTTGATATAGTGTCGGATACAGAAGTTTATTACTATACAGAAATGTACTTACTGATTGTTTAATAGAGGCTTATGTATAGAGCCCTTCTATGCACTTATAATGAGTTGATCTCAATGGTATACATCCTCATATGCCCTCGGCTCTCCACGACTCTCCGGCATTATCTTGTTACAGCTTTTGCTAATTGGCCGTCGTTTTAAGACAGAAGTTATTACATTGGCATTTTAGACATGTAGAAACAAATAACGCAATTAATGGTTGGCATCTTAACCAATGCTTTTACATTGAGGTTCTCCTTTTTTAGGGTTGATGCCTATTGCATAGTAAGTGTAATTAAATACTACCTTTAGTAAATCGATAAACAGCCAAATGGTTTTCAGTGTCTAGTAAGTGGTAAATCATACAAGGAGATGTGGGATATTGGGCTTTGAAGAAGGCTCCCTAAAATGTACAAATATAAAATGTAAAATGGGCTCTAACAGCCTAACTGATAAGTAGTAACATATCTTTAAATGAAACACTAACCGAGTACTAGCATTCAAGAACTTTTCCGGACGGCGATGTTCTGACAATATTTTATAAAGGAGAATTCATATATACCCAATAAACTTGAAAAAATTTTAATTTCATTAATTTTAATGAGAAACGATAAACGCCATTTTATAATCGGGAAATTTTATATTTCCCAAAATACAAGTTTTCAATGCATGATGTAATAAGAAAGAAAGTCCTGCAATTTTTAAGTTAAGCGATTATAAAGAAGATGATAATATATTTTGGGTATATACGCTAATATCGCAATTTTTTTAGTGGTATATATATTATTTTAATCGACATTCTATTTTATAAATTCAAATATTCAAACAAGAGATATAAATAATCTCAAGTAATAATACTATTTTGATTTGGGAGTAAATATCAATATTTATTTTGACACTAAACTTCTCTGATACTAGTGGAAGTTTGTTGAATCAATAGCAACAAACAATTAATGTATTTTTTTTATTTTTTTTTACATCGGCTTGTTAGTTGTTCAAGTCAAACAGTGACATTCAATTGGACAGTATGTTGACTCTGTGACCCGCTTGTTCCTCCTATACCGCCTGAAAGGGTAAAAGTCCTTGGTGAGACTCGAACTTAAGACCTCCCCTGGCCAAACATCCCTTCCCCAAGAAACCTTAAGGAAACCTTGGTGGCCAACTAAGCTAGCCCAGTTAGTTAACAACTACTTTATTAAATACATTATATACTTTTATTGTGTTTTCTCTTTTGAAAAGTTGTAAAAATAAACGATCTGACCCCACAACACTTTCAGTTATCATCCAACCAACCACCCCTTTGGTGATATTTTCTTTATTACTGAATGCTACAGTAGATTAGTCTCTAAACAGGTTCTAACGAGTACTATACAATAGAATGAGTATTGTCCCCATATGGATGCAATACCAAAAATACAACTCCTCACAGTTACAAGTAACCTCACTACAATCACTCAAAACAATTGTACCTATACCAGACAAGATCAAGAAGATATAACATAATACAAAACTTTAGATAGATGAAACTGGTGTGTGTAAACCAAGAGAGAGATGATTTTGTGTTATGAGCTTGAGATCTGGGAAGAGAGTATTTATACTCTATATTTTCTCTTCAGTCCTTGTAGAAACATAAACTGCTAAACAAAGACTAAACACCAAACTGTAATAAATAAGTACAAGAATAGTCCATGTACTTATAACCATAAGAATGAAACATAAAATATACCACTTTCCAACACCCCCTCTTAGGCTCATGGTTTAAACATATCCACGGGACCAAGTTTCTCAGAAAACCATTTGTGTTGAGTAACACTTAACCCGTTTGTTTAACCATATGCAATATTGTAAGCAGCATAACCAACCTTAACAGTTTTGATAACACCATATGTAACTTCATCTCTTACCACATGTAAATCAATTTCAAAATGCTTAGTTTTTTCATGAAAAACTGGATTAGCAGCAATTTGAATAGCATAGCTACTATCACAAAACAAACTCTCACAAGAAGCAAGCCCTCAATATCTAGATCCTTTAAGTTTGTTAATCCAGATAATTTCACAAGTAGCAGATGCAAGACATTTGTACTCAGCCTCAGGTGGAGACCTAGATATTGTTGCTTGCTTCTTACTTTTCCAAGACACTAGATTGTTACAAAAATAGACACAAAATCTAGAAACACACTTTCTAGACGCAAGACATTTAGCCAAGTCTACATCTAAAAAGCATGCGAACTGAAATTTTCACCTTTATTGACCTAAATATCAGTACCTGAACCTTGTTTAAGATACCTTAACACCCTCAAACCTGCAGTAAAATGAGATTGCAAAGGTGCATGCATATGTTGACTCAAACAATGAACAAAATAAGCATTATCAGGCCTTGTAACAGAAAAGTAAATCAGCTTACCAACCAGTTTCTAATACTCAGTCAAATTAGTGATAAATATGTCATTTACAGTTTCAACATGACTCAAGACAGCATTCTGCTACAAAGGAGTTTGATAACATCAAATAGTCACGAATATTAAGTGTCAATTTCCCGATAATGCTCGTATTTTATATCATTTATATGGATTTACGCTTGTTTTCCTCTATATTTCACTTTCGTGTAAATTACGAGCATTGGAGCTAATGAGACGCTGGATTTGGAGAGTCTATTGAAGATATATGATAGTATGCTCAATTTGAAGATGTTACGACGCAACTCTCCTCTCACATTACAATCGAATGTAAGAGTGACTTAAAACCAACTCAATCAAGTTTACTACAGTAACTCCATCCTAAGATTACGCCAGTAACTAATTAGGTTAAATAAGGTTCTCACCGCAAGCTACGACGTAACTAATTCCACAATTACGGCGTAATCACGATTTATTGAAGATACGGCGCTAACTCATTCACGATGTTACTGCAGTAAACAACTTTTCCGAGCAAATTACGAAAAAATGGATGTTACTGCGTAACTCTTAACTTAAGTTACGCCAGAACTGTGATCCGGCCTATAAATACCGCCCAAATTCCATCATTTCTATTCATTCACTCACACACCAATTCGTAAAACGTGGGTAGAAGGTCAAGGAGATCTTAGGGAGCATACGGAGCCATCTCCAAAGGAGAAATCACTCCCCTACGATAAGCATTAGCATTTTATCCTTTCTTTTACTCTTAATTCATGTATTTCATCATGTTGAACATTGAATTGATTGTTTGAGTTAATATGAGCGGCTAAGCACCTCCGGTGCTAGCCTAGTTATGATTCCTTGATTGTTTTGTTTATGTTTACATTGCTTCCGTATAATTGTTTCTAGTGTATGCATGCATAGTTTGTTGGTAGCTACCCTTGTTTGGAAGTTTTGAAAGGCGGTAGTGGCAAGTTACTTAGAGATATGACCAGTCACCCCAAGTAGGTGGACCGAGCGGGAAGGGTAAGAATTGACCAATGACGACCTTCCCGGCTTGCGATTTGACCAACTGATCACCTACCGCTTGATGAACTTAAAGTTAGGGATGGCGTTTAAGATGCTAGCACCCGGCACTCATTGTTACAAGTCTTGCATGTAGCGGTACTTAATGACTTAGCTTAGGGGACTAAAACAAGCTGGACTTTCAAGTGGTCACCCGAGATCTCCGGTGGAAACCTTTCACGATAGGTTAGACGAATCGACCAAATGTTGTCCTAGCGACTTTTACCCCACTTGAAGCAATTGGAAGTAATTAAACGTGAACTTAACATGATAGGAAGATTAACTAGGTTAGCACACTTCTCCTCTATTTACCACAACCCTCGCCTTTATTTGCTTTCTTTATTTTATTTTCTTGTCTTTAGTTATTATTTAATCATTTCAACCTTAAAATCTGTGGCACCTAGACTTAGTTAAAATCCGCACAAATAGCTCTTGGGACGACCTTGGTTTTACTGAATACTATACTACACACGACCGGGTACACTGACCGTTAGTGCCTTAGGGTAGACCATAGATATAACGAGACAATATAAATATTAAAACCTGGTCAGTAAAACTTGCATCAAATTTTTGGCGCCGCTGCCGGGGAGTTATATTAGGATTTTCATTAAGTCTTTCATTTTTATATTGTTTTAAAATTTTCTCAATTTCTCATGATATCTTTTCAAGTTTCAGGTACTATGGAAGTTGTTAACATTGATGACCTCACTCTTGAGGAATATTTAGCGTTGACAAGAGAAGAACAAGGGTCGGGGTTAAGTAAGACCCATGATTGAGCTAATGTCCGCTTCGAGATTAAAGATCAATTTATGAGGGAGCTCACGCTAACCCTTTTCAGAAACATGGACGAAGATACGTGATGAGCACGTTGAGAATGTCTTGTACATCGCAAGCCTTTTCAACATTCCGTGTATCTCATGATCTTTGTTATGCTAAGGGTGTTCCCGTGACTCTATCGGGGAGCACGAAGATGGATCGAAGATTGCCCGTCAGGCGGTTGATACATGGACTCTACTAAAAACACTTCATCCAAAGATATTGTCCCTCACAAAGATATATAATCACTCATGGAGATTCATAAATTCAAGCAAGATGACGATGAAACGTTGTATCAAGCACAGGATAGATACAAAGATCTCTCTACAAGTGTCCTACACATGATCTAAACAACCAACAAAGGTCAACATCTTTTACAAAGGAATCAACGAACCACAAGGCGGATGTTGGATTACCATGACCAATTCGAGCATGACCCCTACTCGCAATTGAATCCATCCAAAATGGCCGATCATTCCCAAAAATGGCACGATGGAGGTAGCAAAAGAAGCCTAGGCGGAAGTCTTGATGGAATTGCCGCCATCACTAACAAGCTAGAAAATCTTGGTCGGGATATGCTTAAGATCAGAAAAAATGTTCATGCCATCCAAGTAGGTTGCGAAAGCTGTTGAGGAGGACACCTTACCAAGAATTGTCCTCTCATTAACGCAGGCAGCAAGATTGAAGAAGTTAAGTATGGTGAAAATCGACCGTTTCAAGGGAATAATAGAAACGGTAATGGCTATCAAGGAGGACCTCCCCCATATTATGATCGTGGAAATTTTGGTGAAAGAAGAGCTAACTTGGAGGAAAAAATTAACAAGTACCTCGTAGATTCAACTAAGAGACAAAAGGAGCAAGCAGAATGGCTGGAAAACTTCCAAGATAATACAAACAAGAGCCTTTCTAGCCATGACGAATAAACACTTGGAAACCATGATGGGAAGCTTGGCGGCGGTGCAAAGAAGAAATGAGGAACAAAAGAACAAGTCAAAGATGTTAGGTCAGTGTTTTCGAAAATGACAAACCACAGTGAGTCTATTATAAATAAAGATGATGATGCTAATGACAGAAGAGTTACACCGAACTAAACAATGAGCTACTGGCGAACCCAGGATCTAAGTCGGACAAGTTTCCCGAGTTAGACGAATCCAAAAGGAAGAATCATTGGTGCAAGGCTATAACAATCGATAATGGAAAGTGTTATGATCTATGGGCTTCATGCGATCCTCGGAACGAGATCTGCGATGGAGGGGTCGATAAAGAAAGGATCAATGACAACAGATACATGTGGACTGCACTTAACAATGAAGAAAGATTAGCTAAATTTTAATAGATGAAGAGGAGGAACCACCCATCGTGCAATCACGCAATCCCTTAATGATCATGGAAGATGGGTCCACACGAGCACGGCCAACATGTAATCCCTTTCGTGAGTATTGTAACGGGTGGCAATATGAAGGATGAAGTATGGATATGTCGTCATGAATTAGAAAGACATGACATTGATTTCGAGACCTATCCTTGATGATTGGTATTGATGAGGTTCGGGACGCAATCATTAATACGGTTTTGTTGAAAATTTGAGCTCAAATATGAAAATCATATTCTTAAAGGAAAGTCAATAAAACCAATCAACGATATTCCTTCTAGCAGCGATGACGAAGGAACTCAAGTCATTGGTGTGAGAAAATAAAACCCCGACGGAGGTTTTGGGCATCTTCAACCCTTTTGATGATGAATGTAACAGGGAAGCGGTATAGAGAGATTTGGGGAAGATGAAATCTTATGGACCTCAACTAATGACGCGAAAAGAACAGAGTTGCCTTGCCTAGACAATTTGGGGTTCGACAAGTGGGTCAAAATCAAATATGGAAAGGTAGGTGCATTAACTAAGGAAAAGATCTGGAAAGGATGTATGAGTAAAGAAGACCAAGCGAAGAAGTTCCTAACGACATAAGTGAAGTATCGGATGAAGATACCAAAGATTCGACGAGAAATGAGAAAGAGGAATGCAAGCATGTGCTAGTGGAAGATTTACTCGAAGATAAATGGTTTAAAGGTACCGAGTCCGACGATGATGATATAGATTACCTTGAACTACAACGTGAAGATGGATTCACTGACCCCGACGATGAAGCATATGAGCAAAGAAGGTGCAAAATTCTTGGCATTCTGTATAAGAGGCCCCCACCGATTGTAGATGAAAAAGTATGAGTTTACTCGATACCACTTGGGGCCGGACAAAAAGTTTTGCAAAATTCGGAAGATTGAGACTAAGGAATATCTCCGAACCGCTACAAATGTTGCCTGGGTCAGACACAATTTGACGAAGGATATGGAGGAAGTTGGCCAAGTCCAAAGGCTACCATAAAGCCCCGAGGCTTTGAGTCTAACTTAAAGACTCGTAAATTAAGAAAAGTGCTCTTTCGGGAGACAACCCGAATTATTCCTTTCATTTGTTTTAGTTTCATTTCTGTTGGGTTTTGTGTTTTTAACCATTTTTGCAAGAAAATGAAGAAAAGTTGTTGCAATCTTTGAACGGGACCGATCCGCCTACGATTCTGGGGTAACTCATTCTTATGGTTACGCCGTAACATACTTTTCGCATAACTTCAGAAAGCATTACCAATTACTTGCGTAATCCCATGCAATGGTTACGCCGTAGCTACTCTGAAGCGCCCGCTGGTTTTGCTTAACTACGACGTAACTCCTTATAAGAGTTACGACGTAACTATCCTATGTAACACTTCTTTTGAATTTTAAAAAAAATAACCTTGTATTAGTTTTTAAATGAACTTTGTGGGTATGTTCCCTGTAAGCCCTCACGAGACTACACTCGTCCACTTAGGACACCAAGTGGTTTAAAAGGCTTGTTGCATACGCTAAATGCAACCATTTTGCCATTGTATGTTTAGTATAAATAGGTATGTTGAGTTTGGTTTAGTCACAACTCACAACACTCAAACACTCTCAAAATACACTCTTGAAACAATCAAAACGCTCACTAATGGCAACTCAATCTTCTTCAACTTCCACCGGTGTTGGTTCTTCAAATGCACCAACGATTGTTGAAGTTTTAGAAACAACCCAAAATCCAAAATTTTGGTGTAATTTCGATATGGTGAAGTTGTCGGATAACATAATCAAGGCTCATGGTAAACATTGCTCTAAGTTTTTGAAACATGAATCCAATTCGACGTTAAAGAATCATATCGATCATTATTGCAAAGCACTCAAATCCAATCCGGATGCGAGTCAAGCATCTATGTCATGAGAGGGAGGTATTTTTGCATACGAAGTGGATCGGTGTCGACAACAATTTTCAAGCTTAGCTAAAATTGAACTAAAAAATGGTTTTGAAAATTTGAATACAAGTGTAAACTTAACAACCAATGTTTGGTCGGCTCGTCATGGTTTTCCCGGTTCGTACCTTTGTGTTACCGCGCATTGGGTTAATCCCGTAACTTGGCAAATGATGAAGCGTATGATTGCTTTTGAAAAATTTGATCACACAGGTCAAAATATATTTTGTATATTACGAGATGTAATAAAAGAGTATAAATTATAAGAAAAGATTTATACAAACGCTATCAAAAAACTAATACTAAAATACCAACCACCTTCGAAAGACTTTATCATAGTCGATGTATAGCACACATCATAAACTTGGTTGTGCAAGACGGACTAGAGAAACCCGAAATAAGTATGATAAAAAACGCTTTTAAAAAAATGTTACTAGATATATTTTGTTCGGGTAAAGCTACATATAAACATTATATGAGATTGTGTACAGAGACGGATTCCATTTTTTTAACCCTTAATAGGGATGTTCCTACAAGATGGAATTCAACTTATAAAATGTTCATATGTGATTTTTTGTCAAAAAGATACTTTGCAAGTTTTTCATGAGGAACTTTGCAAAACGCGTCCGATTGCACCATTTTCGGTCGAAAATTGGCATACTATTAAACAAATAACCGATTTACTCGATGTTTTTAAAACCGCAGCAACTTATTATCGGGTGTTTATTTTATATGATGTGTTCAAAATTAGGCGAATACGAATTTAATGGTCCACTATTTGCAAGTATGGTTGAACCCATGAAAGAAAAACTTAGAAAATATTTCAAAAAAATTCCATGGGTAGTTACTTGTGCCACCGCATTGAACCCATGCTTTAATATTAGCAGGGTGAAACTAATTATCGAAAAGATTTCTATTGATTTAGATTTGCGTCACGAAAATGTTTACTTAATGTTTACTTTGCAAGAGATGCAAAAGATTATTTCAACAAATGTTTTAAAAATTTATTTGATGTTTATTTTAATAAATATGGTACAACAAATGTTTCAACAAGTTTGGCCTCTTCCTTGTTTTCTAATACTGCCATGGATCTGATGCTTGGCTTATTTTATAGTTTAAGACAAGAAAACACTAAACGGGGCTAGGAGTGACCAATCATCGACTAATGAATTTGGGTGATATACTGGAACCTATTGGATAAAAACTATGGGACCTGAAGAATTCACAAAATTTGATATTTTGACTTGGTGGAAAGAAAGGCAATCTCCATTTCCCATTCTATCCGCCATGGTCCGAGATTTACTAATCGTACAAGCTTCTACAATAGCTTCGAAATCCGATTTTTCTACTAGGGGAAGGGTATTATCGATACGAAGAACAAAACTCACACCGACATCTTTGGAGATGTGTATTTGCTTGAAGGATCACTTAGACGCAGCTGAACGTATACAAAACATTTCAAGTCTTAAAGACGGACTAGAATACGAAGAACAATTACACGATGTTGACGTGGAAACAGGTTTTGCAATATCACTTTTCGACGAAGAAATCGCTCTAGATAAAGGTGCTAGCAAGGCTAGGTCCTCCGAAGCCGAAGAAGAAGATATCACTCTCGAAGAAGCTCTCAATTAAACTTTCCGATGAAGAAATCGCTAAAATGTATTAGCTCTGTGTTTCAAGTACTTTATGTTTGATTTATTATGAGTTTATTAAATAAAAGTTGAAGTTTAGTAAGTTTATTGTGTATAAAACGCGAACGTTCAAAAAACAAAACACAATGTACATAGTCACGGACGTAAAATAAAACAAAAACTCAGAACGGTTTTCCGAACCAAACGGTTTCAAACCAATCAAAACCGGTTACCACCGGTTTAGGTTTTATTTTTCCCAAATCCAAATTGAATCGAACCAGTTTTGGTCAAAACCGGTTGTTGACATTTGACTAAAAACTGGTTTGGTTTTTAAACCCGAACTGCTTTGGTAAAAAAAACGGTCATGTACACCTCTACGGCTCTACCTATAACGATTCTCTAGACAAACCAGACACTCCCTTGACAAACCAAACACCCCGTGATGTCTCATAAAAAAATCACTTGCAGATAGCCAGATATAGTAACATTTTGTAGTATCAAAGCTTCCCGATGATGATACGTGTCCAATACACTTGTCTGTCCTCCCTATAACTTGAAAAACACAAACACAAAAACACACACTTTGCCACCAACAAAAACACATACAAGACGCTCCTCGTTAACTTACAATGATCAGATTCTAAGACCCGACATTTTTCATGAGGAACTTTAAAAAATGCGTCCGATTACACCATTTTCAGTCAAAAATTGGCATACTATTAAACAAATAACCGATTTACTCGATGTTTTTAAAACCACAACAATTTTATTATCGGGTGTTTATTTTATATGATGTGTTAAAAATTAGGCGAATATGAATCTACTGGTCCACTATTTGCAAGTATGGTTGAACCCATGAAAGAAAAACTTATAAAATATTTCAAAGAAATTCAACCCGGTAGTTACTTGTGCCGCTGCATTGAACCCATGCTTAACATTAGCGGGGTGAAACTACTTATCGAAAATATTTCTATTGATTTGGATTTGCATCACGAAAACGTTTACTTTTCAAGAGATGCAAAAAATTATTTCAACAAGTGTTTTAAAGATTTATTTTAATAAATACGGTTGAACAAATGTTTCAAAGAGTTCGGGCTAGGAAAACACTAACGGGTTCTACAAATACTACCATGGATCCAATGCTTGGCTTATTTTATAGTTTAAGACAAGAAAACACTAACGGGCTAGGAGTGACCAATCACCGACTAACGAATTTGGGAGATGTATTGGGACCGATTGGATAAAAACTATGGGACCCGAAGACTTCACAAAATTTGATATTTTGACTTGGTGGAAAGGAAGGCAATCAATATCCCGTTCTAGCCGCCATGTCTCGAGATTTACTAAGCGTACAAGCTTCTACGATAGCTTCAGAATCCGCTTTTTTTACTATTGGAAGGGTATTATCGATACGAAGAACAAGACTCACACCAGCATCTTTGGAGATGTGTATTTGCTTCAAGGATCAGTTAGACGCAGCCGAACGTATACAAAATATGTTGGAATCACTCCTAAACTTAATTCAAGTGTTAGTGATTCATATGTAATAGTTAGCTTAATCATGGCCTTTATGTTAGTTATTAGCTTAGGCTTATGTAGAAGGCCCATAAGCCTAGGCCCAAGTCCACTAAGGAAAGGAAGGGACTAGGAGTGTTGCCCTAGCTCCCGCTCCTATAAATACTATGTAATAACCCTCACTTGAGGCTTGGTTGTTCAATTTATTCACTTTCACATTGCTACGCATAACCGTCCTTATTGTTTCTACGCATAGTGTTTGTGTGTGTTGCTCAACCGATCTATTCTCCTCTCTATTTCTTCTATTGATGCTTGTGTTGTAAACTTGATGACCTAACAGTGGTATCAATCGCCGAATAGTTGGGTGAACGTATTGCTTTTGAAGTGAGTTTTGGTCTTACGCGTAAAGCATACGGTTCAACTTTGGTTCGCTTAAAAACACATTTTTTACACTTTTTAATCCAAGATTCTTGTACTTTCAACGTTCTAAGGTGTTAAAATAACTGTTTTTGGCAAAAAGTTTCAACCTTTACGTGTGGATCAACATTTTTTGAGCTTGGTTTTTACGTGGTAGTCGTTTCACAGCGTAACCGTTTTAGACGCTTTGGATCATCAAGTTTCACACTTTTTGTTATTTTGGTGATATTGAAGCTATTTCATCACAAAAATCTGGTTTAGAAACATCTTTGGGCAAAAGTCATTTTACGAGTAGTTCTACGCGTATCAAAACCCTAAAACTACGCGTAACTTGTTCCTTGGTTGATCTTACATTCTCGTGGTTTACTCTGTGTTTTCTTGCTTGGATAAGCCTGAAAATCGTCGACTTTGGATATCTTTTGCACTTGTGATAGTGTAAAGATCACTTGGAAAAACCCTAAAATTACGCATAAGCATAAGCTTACGCCGTAGAATTTTACGCATAAGATTTATCTTACGCCTAAGCTTTGTCTTACGATAAGTTAATCCCACGCCTAAGTCTTCTCGCCTAACTTCATTGTTTACGCATAACTTTAGTGCTTTTCTCCTTACTTACGCGTAAGCTAATCCTACAGTAACTCTTATTATTCTGCCGTAACTTTGGTGTTTTACGCATAAGTATTACTTGGCTTTTCTGTGATTTCTACGCCTAAAAACTCTTCATCAACAATGGTTCATTCGACTACAAAGATCCATTTAACAACACAAGTTTTCAACATGTCACAACCACCATACTCTAACTATTTTCCTTACACTTATCATCAACAACAACAACTAAGTCCACAACATCAACAATTTAATCATCAACAACAAATTTATCAACAACAATTTAATCAACAACATACTCCACAACTTGGAGCAATTCTACCACCACAAATGGTTCAACCACCACCTAGTCTTTAAGTACAACCTTACACAAACTTCTACAATCAACATCCATACAGGAATACTATGAAGGAACCATCATGGTTTGGCAAGATGTGTGAAGCCTTAAGTAGCCAACAATCAATTCATGAAGCTGGCTCACTTGACAGACCTCCAATGCTCACTCCCGGGAATTATGATCAATGGGTGATTCGATTCTTTAGGTTTTGTGATCTAAAGAAGCCACATGGAAAGTTCTTAAAGAAAGTCATCATGGAAGGACCATTTCAGATGCCTACTCTTGTCGCACCCGCAGATCCGAGATGCCAATCCACCAAGAGATCATCACACCAACATTGCAACTATCTCGAGACCTCACCGGTGATGAACTTCTACACTTTGAAGCGGATGAACTTGCAATGCAATACATCCTTTTGGGACTACCTAATCCGATCCTTCGAAGTGTTGATGCTCAAAAGACAGCTAAAGCAATGTGGGAACATATTCATCTACTAATGGAAGGCACACCACTCAATCAGGAAGATATGGAATCCAAAATATACTTGGCTTATGAACACTTCATGATTGAACCAGGAGAGACATTAGAGTCATATCATCATCGCTTTTCAGACATCATTAATGATTTGGACAAACACAACATCATCATGCCTCGAATTGCTGTCAACACTAAGTTCCTAAGTAGTCTTGGTCCGGAATGGGAGAAGTATGTCATTTTTCTTTGTCAAGCTAAGAATCTTCATCATGCTACATACGGATTGTTGTACGACTATTTGAAACCTCACCAAAAAGAAGTTGATAAAGAAAGGACCATCCGTGGACTCTCGACTTCACAGACAATTCCTGATAATCAACAACTTGCTTTGTGGGCTCAAACTAATCTTCCTCCTCAAACAACTCAAGAATCACTCCTCGACCAATTGCAACCATCACACCATATGACCAATCACGAAACAACCTCAACAAACTCAATTGGTTCCATACAACAACAACAACAATGCTCAAGCACTCTGATGAAGTCGATGAGGACTCTGCTTTGCTTCGATGGTGCAACAAGGATTTGTTATGATTTCTAAAGCCGGTCGGTATACAAACAAATCCAACAATCGCATTCGTTCCTCATCCAACACAAGGAATCAATTGTTGTGAACAATGGGCGTGTTGAAGTTCGTAACCATGGTTATGGTCGTCGGATGGGAGGTGGTCAAGGGTTTAATGCTATTGGAAGGAATAACCGGGGTGCTCCACAACAACAGAGAGCTCAAGTGGTTGAGCAGGAATGCTCGGAATGGGGTTAATGGTCTTCGTTGTTATAACTGTAATGAGAAAGTTCATCTGGCTAATGCATGTCCTAAGCCGAGGACAAGAGGCAGTGCTTATTTCAAAGAGGCTTTGTGTTAGCCTCGCTTTTTATAAAGATAACGTCACTTACGTGAATTGGACTAGACGCGTAGTATACTTTGCCCTTAGGGACTAGTATCGTTTAAGTGGCAAAGATAGAGCCTATATATACCCCTCATGACTCTCCATGAGGGGTGAGGTGAATCATTAGGTTATTTGTATTGTGTGTGTTTCTTAATAAAACCTTGTGTTTTCTCCTCCCTCTCTCTAGTTTCTCTCACTAAAAAGGATGAAGATCTTCATCTTCTTCCACCAACCCCGACCTCTAAACCCCATAAATCTTATAGTATTCGGTCCTGACAATTGGTATAACGAGCCATGGTTATCTTGTGTTGATTTATGTTGGTTTTATACATGTTTTTTAACTGTTTTTGCGCTTTTTATGTGGTCGGAAATTTTTTTTTCCCGATTTGTGGGTATAACAGTTTTAATACATGTTTTTGGTATCCTTATTTTGGTCCAAACAAAAAAAGTCTTGATCTTTCATGTTCATATCTGTCTTGGTCTATCACTGGTCCAAACAGTACTTTTTATGCTTTTTTGTACCAAATATCTGTGAAACATATGTGGTCAACCGTCATCTTCTCATGGTCAAACAGTCAAAAGGAAGCATTTTTATCTTTGTTTCGGGTTTTGTATGAAGATGGTCGGAATAACATGGTCGGAAAAACTCGCGGAAAAGTCAAAGGGTCAAAACCCTAAACTTACGCGTAAGAAGAATCTGATGGAGTTACGCGTGGTGTGAAGTTACTGCGTATGAAAAGTTACGCATAAGCCTTGACTTACGCGAAGAATGGGCTACGCATAAGCATATTACGCGTATGCCTACGCATAATCGAGAAGTTACGCGTAAGAGATTTATGAGCAGAAAAAGAGAAAGAAGGTTACGCGTAAAAAGACCATGACCACAAACAACTTATACCAAATATACCATTTACCAAACCATATCAGCCCATATAATTTTTTTTTTCAGATCCGTATAACAAATCCAACTCCAATCTCATATCAATCTAGAACTAGACTCGACTCAAAACATTAAACCATTCGATATCAAGAAATTAAAAGTTATCTCAGATTTGGTTCGGTTCTAATCTTTACAAGATTTTTTTCTCCGAACCATCCTCATCACAGATTCATCATGTGGCAACCAAGCTCCAATTAATTTTCGAATCCTCAAGAAAAGAATATATAACATTGATGTTATTACTCTTTCCTTCAATTCGGTCATGACTTCAAAAAGAAAAAATCGAGAACGATAGAACAATAACACATAAATTACCCGAGACCTTTAATTAAAGATCTTGAAGGACCAACTTTAGTTCTTCATCCGTGCTAGCCAAAAAGAAAGAAAAAATGGCGCTTTTTTATGTGTGTTCGTTTGTGTGCTTTATGGGGATGTAACGAATGAGATGAGTTTTGATCTTGATTTGGGTTTGATTTGAGGATGGAGATGAAATGTTTTTTCAGATCTGTCTTGGGTGTAAGATAAAAACGCTTTGTGGTAGGCGTTATTTTTATGTGTGAGGTTTAGGTTTAAGAAGCGTTTTTTAGGTCAAGTGATAATGTGATATGCAATGTTGTGACACGTTTTTATCCTTAACCGAATATGAAATTGTGAATGGATCACGCCTGTTGCTATTGGATCCGTGCTGGGCTTTAATTTCTTTTGGGCTGACCGATTGAATTTGATAAATGGGATTATAGACTGTGTCTTGCACTCTTGATCTTTGGACTCCATGATGGGATGCTGATAAGTAAAAGAATTGTGTTATCCGAATTTGTTATTAACAAATTTTTGGATACAAAATTTTTAATCATCTTGCAAACGAGTGGTATTTTTGGTATGGTAAATTTTCACGGAGGGATACATAAATTCACGGCTTGCGCGAAGATGTGAAAAAATGACTACGGGGTTTTTGTACGATATTATTGATGCGGAATTGAAGTGACGTTCCACGGGTGATCTTCTTTATCTTTGAGACGTTGGTTGGTTGGATGCATGTCTCAAGATAACTTGTTGGAGCACATTATGAAATTTGACAATCTGGTTATAACTGGTAAGGAGTTACGTTGTAGTGCTCACGGTGTGTAACCATCACTTTAAGGAGTTACGTTGTAGTGCTCAGTGTCAAACGACGTTGTGGATTGTTCAAAAATTTAGAACAAGCCGTAAGTCACAAGTTGGGATGTTTACTTCCTTTTCAAGTTAGTCGTAACGGGTTACCTCCATATGTGGTCCTTACAATTAGCCGGTGAATTCAAAGGAGGTTCGATTTAAAGGTTGGTTTGAGAAAATTATTCAGAGTACTTTTGCGACATATTTCATCTTCCGTGATTGGATTACGAAGGGATTTTTGCTTAAGACTGAAGAAGGAGAAGTAGTGTGGTGTACATCGGGTTTTTTACCAACTTGGATGCAATACTAAGTGAGTTATGTTGTTATGATGTTCCCAGAACGACAACCATTGTACGATCAAGAGTTTACTTTCTCCGCTGCGTGTCTGAAGATTAAAGGCGTGTTGGAAGAGTGTTGTCGGTTCAGGAGGGAGCAAAAGAAAGAAAAAGGCTCACTAGTTAGGAGGGAGTAATAACCTAACTAGACCGTTACAGTTGAAGTTCAGAGTTACAAGAATTTGTGCCGTCAGCGCCAAAGATCAAATGCCGAGGTCATCGGAAGGGATAACTTCAAGTTTGCCTCAGTATCTAGACTACAGAGACTCTGCGCTTCAAGAAAGTCAACATTGTTCATTACTATTGTAATTTACTTTGTTTTGTATTTATAGGTCTCATTGTAACCATTCACGTGTGACGGTATCTTAGAGGGAGATTGTTAGCCTTGCTTTTTATAAAGATAACGTCACTTACGTGAATTGGACTAGACGCGTAGTATACTTTGCCCTTAGGGACTAGTATCGTTTAAGTGGCAAAGATAGGGTTTATATATACCCCTCATGACTCTCCATGAGGGGTGAGGTGAATCATTAGGTTATTTGTATTGTGTGTGTTTCTTAATAAAACCTTGTGTTTCTCCTCCTCCTCTCTAGTTTCTCTCACTAAAAAGGATGAAGATCTTCATCTTCTTCCACCAACCCGACCTCAAACCACATAAATCTTATGTTTTCGATCCTACACTTTGCTCTTGGCTCTTAAGGATGAAGGCGGTGGAACTCTCAACAACAAGGAGCAGAGCTTTATGGCGGATGCGATTCGATGATGATATGGAGGACATGCGTGTTAATGCGGCGGTGATGTTGATGGCACAAATGCAAGCTCTACACATGAGTGACACATGCCCGAAGATATGACACTCGATGGCTTGTATCGTACACGAACATAATATACTCATCCCTAATTTGATATCTCCGCTAATTTCTCCATCCGACCCGGGATCGAGTGTTCAACATGAGCAATTCACAACTCATTTCGATGATTATCAAATAGATCCCGTAGTTATATTTGACGATCAAGATGACCTTACGGTTAATATTGATAATCAAGTTGACTCGATGATTATATTTGAGGATCGAATAATGATCATATTGAGACTCACGTTGAATAAAATGAGCTTGGTCTAATAGAGAAATTGAGCTCGACCTTAATTAAAGACCAAAATTTCGGTTGAAATTTGCACGAAATTAAAAGAGAAAATGCATCATTAACTGGGGATAATGAATGCTTAATTCGACAAATCAATTTTTTCAAAACTCAAGAAAAGCGTGAAGAAAGTTTTGAAGTCGCTTTTGCTAAATCTCATCAAAGCGAAAAATCATTAGAACGATGATCGTGATCTAGCCGCTCCAAGAATACTTTGTTGTCTCAAATAGAACAAGCGAAACATGAACATAAAAACAACTTAACGCTCTTACTTTGAAACTCAAAAGCCAAGGTCGAGTTGTTAACTTGTCAAAAACAGTTCTCACAGTACAAATTGCATTCCACGAAATGAATAGATAACTATCTTGAAGAAATTGTCGACTTACAAACCAAAATCAAAGAGTTTGAAATGTTGTTTACAAACATGGTAAGTCTATCACAACAATTCAAAAGTTTACTTTTAAACCTAATCCAAATGGATATGGACCAATTCTTCGATTACAAACCTAAGTTTTCAAGCGAGCATTCAAACCAAATCCCGATGTTTACAGTCTGAGAACATAGAATTGATGATTCAATTATGACCGTTGTTGAATATAATCGCATGGAGGAATTAGATGCATGATGGCGAGTCGGTCAAAATGGAAAATGTCGTTTATAACAAACCATTTAACTATTCAAAAGCCGTCACTTTTGTCAAACAACAAGATACTTCTAACAAACCTTTTGTTATCACACCGATTTCGAAGTTAGTCCCAACCAAAATGGTGCACAAATTAATGGTCCTTTACCTTCACTCGGTGAAGTTAAAACAAAAGTCGAAAGTTTCGAGTAATTAAATACTTTGACACTTTCTTATCGACCTCAAAATTTTGGAGCGTGAGATTGAATTTCATTACGAAATAAAAGTTGAACATTTTCAATCGCCAATGGCGCGAGAACATCGAGACATTCTTCAGAAAAGACTTTTACCCCATGTTAAAAACTTGAAAACTTACGCACTATATTGGGAAAGGATTCTCTCAAGGAACTTGGTCTAATGAAAACAGTAAACATCGATTTCAAATACTAAGCGTAAAAGAAATTGTTGAGAAAAGATGTTGATCGACTCTTGGAAAATGTTATACGTCTTGATATCAATAATCGGTTTTATTACAATCACGATATGCATCCGATCATATCATCGCGATTCATTGATTCTGTTGATATTGTTGTGAATATTGATAATGTGCATCGGATCGAGTCTTTAAAAGCTAAAAATAAGCGATCGTTAAGCGAACTTTCAAATTCTAAACGTCGTCTTCAATGGTGTCAAAAAGATTGTCAAATCCGTGAACTTGCTTTGCAAAACAAAGTCCACCAGTTGCAATAAAAAACGTTTAATCCTAAAATTGAGCAACTGGATGATCAAAACGTGTCTTTGAAATGTCAAATCTCAAAATATGAACAAGAACTTGCAAACGTTAAAAAGGAATATGGTGTCATATTTGATTTACTCAAACAGACTCGTAATGAAGCATCAAACGAACTTGATCATTATCTTGCACATAGGGCTGAGCAAAGGTCCGGAACCGAACCGAACCGACCCGAACCGACATGACCCGAGAACCGAATTTCACAAAACATGAACGAAACCGAACCGAATCGGTTCGGTTCGATTCGATTTTGTGTCGGTTCGATCGGTTCGCCCGTTTATATGCTTTAGTGCGTGTTTGGTCGGTTTGGGTCGGACGAACCGAACCGAAACCGAAATCCATTAAGACATAGAACCAAACCGAACCGAAAATGGTCGGTCGGTTCGGTTCGATCGATTCGGCTCGGTTTTCGGTTGGCTCGGTTTCTCGGTTTGTGCTCACCTACTTGCACACACCAAAGAAGTCCAGAATTTTCTCGAAATCTTCGTTACGAAAATCAAGAGCTGGTGCACACTATCTTTAATTTAAGGAAATGTTAGGAAAGTATGAACAAGTTCAGGCCTAGCATCATTAAGAGATTTGCACCGTAACACTTAGCAAACGTGAACCCGAATACCTCTTGACAAAACACAAGTTACTAATGTGCTTCTCTCACCGACACGGGAATAGTTGCCTCTTTTCCAAACTTCGCACTTCACGACCTAGGAGCAATACAAGGAAGAATAGGAAGTTGCGACCCAAGAAAAGACAAATAAAGAATGTTGAAGTAGAAGAACACCGTAGGAATTTGAATAAGACTCGATTGCACCCACTTTAGATATTGCGTCTAGCAAATGTAATGGAAAAGTGTTGTAACTAATGTTGAACCTTTAAGTACTTTTGATATTGGTTTGATGCTTCTTGTGTTATTTGTCGTAAAACTATGCGTTCGATTGTCATGATAAGTGTGTTGCTAAGGCTATCTTGTCTCGTTTACGGAATCCTAAGATTGAATACCTCTAGGCCCACTCATCGCTTCTAAGTACGTGCTTGGTAGACCGCCTCCTTAGATTCTAAGAAACGCATTGATGTCCTGTAGTTTCAAGATCACCTCCAAAGAATGTAGTACCACCTAGTGCATTCACTAAGACTAAAGCTAAGACTAGTTGGAGATGGCGAAATGGATACATAATACACTAGGATTTAAATGGATGCCTAAAATCATTGATGTGTGTATTTCTACTATAACTATTGAGGAACCCTCTAACTCATTGGGTTCGACATCTACCTCTATTCCATCTGTAAATAAATGCATGTGTAATGTGTGTCTGAGATCATCCTTTGATTGTTGATAGCGGATGTTCCCGACACATGACAGCAATCTTAAGCTGTTATCAAACTTTGATGCAAAGTTCATTGGCTTGTCAGATTCGGGAACGATCACTCGCAGACTATCATGGGCTCTGAGATTACATCAATGGCAACATCGAAATTAGCGGGGTTTATTATGTGGAAGGCCTCGGTCACAATCTCTTTTCTGTTGGTCAATTTTGTGATGGAGATTTGGAAGTCGCTTTGGGAGAAAACTTGTTTCATTCGTGATCTACAAGGAAATGATCTTATGTCCGCCAACGCTCATCCGGTCTCTACACTATCTCCATGCAAGACATGATTGCTTCATCTCCCATTTGTCTACTCTCAAAGGCTACATCTACAAAATCTTGGCTATGGCACCGTCGTCTCCCATCTAAACTTTCAAACCATAACCAACCTTGCTCGACACAAACTTGTTGAAGGTCTCCGAGATTCCGGTATTCTAAAGATCACCTATGTTTAGCTTGTGAACAAGGAAAAGCACTCGTGCTCATTTTCCTTCAAAGGTGGAACCTGACTCAAGATGTGCTTCATCTTCTTCACATGGATTTGTGTGGTCCGATCTGGCGTACAAGCGATTAATGGCAAACGCTACATCTTAGTAATTGTTGATGACTACTCACGATGGACTTGGGTTTATTTTCTTCAAGTAAAGATCAAGCTCCACGATGATCATCACCTTCTCACGAAAATTCAAATTCACTCAAACACCGTCGACAAATTCAAGCAGACAAAGGCTGAATTTGTGAATCAAACTCTTGGGAATATTATGAGAAAGTGGGAATTGAGCATCAAACATCTATTGCCCGCACACCAAAACAAAGCGGAGTTGTTGAAAGACGAAACCGCATGCGTTAGTGGAAGCCGTAGCGATATTAATCAATGCTAAACTTCCGGATTATTTATGGGTTGTCGCCTCAACTGCATGCTACACTCGAACCGCTCAATGATTACAAAGCGCCACAACAAAACACCATTTGAGCTTCTCCACAACCGAAAACCGAATCGAAACACTTTCATGTATTTGGATCTTTGCTATCAAATAATGATCGTGATGACTTTGGAAAGCTCAAAGCCAAAGATGACATTGGAGTCTTTATTGGATATTGTGAGAATTCTAAAGGTTACGAATCGGAATCGTCGTACAAAGCAAGTTATGGAAACGATTCATGCTCATTTGATGAACTCACCGAAATGGCCACGAGCATAACGACTTGGAACCCGGCACAACCGCTTAAACTTCCCCAAACCCCATCATCGGTGAAACAAGCCCTCGACACTCGTCAACAAATGGAAAGACTATTTGCTCCTCTATTCGGTGGCGACATTGATGAGCGTGCTCGGTGTATCCATTGTTTCACCGCTCAACCCGATAATACTCTTATACGATACACTGCTACAACAACTCATGTTGAAGAAGCACCACCGATTGACTCTACTACAACAGTTGAACAAGCTGCCCAACGACGACGAACCATCGATAATGTTACGAACAATCATGTACCCCACCGCAGATTTTGATCCAAATCGTTCTTTAACCCGTTTGCTAATGGCTGTTGCACTTGATGTTACGGAATCATCTACAAGCCATTTGAATCCTCGAATTTGCACAATGTATACCAACATCAACCTTCCACTCATCGTTGGACGAAAGGCCATCCTCTTGAGAATATTATTGGAAACCCGAATCAACTAGTCGTTACGAGACAACGTCTTCACACGGCGGTGAACATTGCATTTATGCACTCACCGTCGCCAATCGAACCTAAAAACATTAAGGGACGAATGACAAAAGACAATGGATTGAATCAGTAACGTCTTGAAGTATGGGAATTGGTTGAAAAGACCAACAGGGTCTTCGTCATTGGTCTAAAGTGGATTTGGAAAAACAAATTGGATCTTTGAAGGAATGTAATCGAAACAAGTCACGTCGGTGGCTAAGGGTTATCGACAGGAAGAGGTATTGACTTTGAAGAATCATTTGCTCGGTTGCTCGTCTTGAGGTTCATTCGGATATTTCTAGCGTTCGCGACTCATTTAAACATCACGGTCTTCGGATGGATGTTAAAAGCGCCTTTCTAAATGGTAAACCGAAGAAACGGTCTCGCCACCAACCGAAGGATTCGTTGATCCACGCCCGAACCATGTTTACAAACCGAACAAAGCTCTCTACGGACTCAAACAGGCTCCTCGGGTGTGGTACGACAAGTTATCATCTTTCCTAATTGCCAATAATTTCACCAAAGGTTGGTCGACCCTACACTTTTCATACAATATCACGGGGAACATATTTTAATCATTCAAATTTATGTGGATGACATCATTTTTGGGTCAACACATTTAAAATACTCAAATGCATTTGCAAAACTAGTGAAGAAACATTTTGAAATGTCAATGATGGGTGAACTTACGTTCTTTCTAGGACTACAAGTTCATCAATCACCCCGTGGTATTTTCTTGAGTCAGTCCAAATATGCCCTTGAATTGTTAAAAAAATTTGGAATGCATAACTGTGACACCTATGCCACACCAATGGCTCATACCAAGAAGCTAGACGCTGATTTACATGGGAAATTGGTGGACCCTACCAAATACCGAAGTATTATTTGGTCTCTCATGTATCTAACGACCAAGAAGCTTGACATTGTATTTGCCGTATATCTTTGCTCCCGTTATCGATCGAGACCAAGCTGAAACCCGCTATCCGAGGCTAAAAGAATCCTCCGATACATCAAGGGAACCATTAACTTGGGGATCGGTATCCGAAGGATTCGGTTTTGAACTAATCGCTTTTCAGAATGACCACGCAGGATGCTTAGATTCACGAAAAAGTACTTGTGAGCTTTACAATTTCTTGGTGATAAACTAGTGTCATGGCAATCGAAGAAGCGGGATTGTACATCGCTTTCCTCAACCAGCGTAATATGTAGCCATGTCGGCGTGTTGTGCTCAAGTCATTTGGATGAGAACACAACTCAAAGACTATGGTCACGTGATTTGATGTAATCCCGATGTCTCGCGACAATCGGAGTGCTATTTCGTTCTCGTGCAATTACATTCAAGATTCAAATCAAAGCACATCGATCTTCGATATCATTTCATCAAAGACCACGTGGAGCAGGTACCGTTGAATTATACTTTGTGGGTACAGAATACCAATTGGCATATCTACTCACCAAAGCCTTAGCTCCTGCTAGGTTTAATGAGTTGGTCCACGGATTGGTATGCGGTGTTTGACTCAAGAAGAACTGGATGAACTCTTAAAACGATCTTTAAAACCGGTCAAACACCAAAACCTCTTTGTAAATATTTTTAAAAACAAAATATAAAAATATAAAATCGAGATAAAACAACAAAAATATTCTTCTATCTATATTTTCAACATTGCAAGTACAATTCTTCCGTCAACACTCAAATCTTTCAAAATTCGATATTTTCCGATCAAGTGTTGAGGGGAGAAAATAAATACTTAATTGTTTCAAAATAACCGTACTTGCATGTTACCTATTCCCGGTTGTTTCTTTAAATAATGGTGGTCACATTTCGGTTTCTTGACACTCCTCGGACTAAAATTTATAACCTTTCATCATTTTATTAAGTCAAGGGGGAGTGTCGTCAATGTTATTTTCAAGATATCCGTCATTTGATAACCAAAATGGAAGTTAAAAGGCATTGGATGAAAATGGAAAAGGTGGAGGGACTAAAACTGTCAAAATCTGAAAGTTATTTCTAATAAAACATCCCACCTAACTTTAAAACTTCACATTTATTACTCACACCAAACCAATCCTACGCCTATAATTAAAACTGCAAATCCGGGTTCTTGATCATCAATTTGTAAGTGGTTTCATGATCTTTACGTATTTACAAACAATGGTTTTGAATCTTTTACAAATCCAACGGTTAAAACGTGAGATATGAGTGATTTTGTGTTCTACGCATAAGCGTATGAACACATAATCAAGATTGTGTGTTTATGGTTAAAAGGATAGTGTTAAAACGTTTATTTAACATCATTAAAACTATTTTGATCATCAAAACACACCCAGATACACGAATTGAGTGATTTTGTAAATTAGGGTTTATGCGTGGGTTTGGGTGTTTTCGTATGTGAACGTTTTTGGTGACAAAGATTGTTGTAAGAGGTTGTTTTCAAGTTGAATTGATCATATATAAGCCCAGAAATTACCCAGAAACACTAATGATTCATAAATTGAAAACTAGGGTTTATGTTCATACGGTTTGGGTATTTTTGATTCTTGAATTATTTGATGTTATAACTTGGATAAGACAACTTAATAGGCATCTAAGACCTCCCAGAATCAATTTAGTGCAAATCCTATGGCTAGACTTCATACGCGTAATTCTTGAACTTTAGGGTTTTAGGCTACGCGTAACATTTGTTCTACGCCTAACTGTTTGAATGAGTGTTCATGATTAAATCTGTTATAGAATGAATGTATGCGTTAATACTGCTGCTATGATGATTTTATTTCAGGTTTGCAACACGTAAAAATCATAATCAAGGTTGTTAGATATCTACGCATAAGGATCACCTTACGCGTAGCATATTATGCGTAAGAGAAATCTTACGCGTAAGGTTCTACATAAGGGACTACGCGTATCCTGTGAAAGATATGCGTAAATAGTGACCTCTACGCATAAGTTCTACTCTTGCGAGTAAGCCTTACGCGTAAGGTTTATACACGCTTACGCGTAAGCTCTACGCATAAGGTCTTCTTTTTCCTACGCGTAATATTTCTTACGCGTAAAACAAGGTCCTACGCATAAGCTTGCACCTTTACGCGTATAACTCCTGTTTACGCATAAGCTACCATTTCTACGCCTAAGCCTTAATTAAACCTTCATCATGAATTGTTACGCGTGCAAACTTGTAAAAAATTAAATCATAACGTCACGAAACCAATAATGTCACTAATATGCTTAAACGTTTGATATGTTGTGAAAAATAAGTGATAACATAAACTTTAAAACTTAAAGTTAACTAACTCATGAAACTTATCACGACGTCATTGGACTATTGGACAAACAAGTGTCATTGGACTCGTAACAATCATTAACATGTCACATTCAATAATTAGACAATAAAACCATCTATTGACTAACATAATGTCTTTCGATATGTTGGTTCTTTTGGCTAAATGTATTTCAGATCTAGTCATGGACGCTCAAATGAATGTGGATGCACTAAATGTTCTCACCATTGCTGATATCTTCCCAAATGGCTATCCGATGAAGATAGGAAAGAACAACCTTCGTGTTGACTTTGAAACTCTCACCTGCTCAGAATCTTCATGCTTGATTGCTGTGGATATTCGAAGAATCATCCTTATCGAACATGCTCTCAAATTACGCTACGATTGTTCGAGATCTACATTCATCGGTTACGGAACACAATGCAAAAGATCAAAGGACAAAATGTTGTGATGTGACTACGAACCACAAACAAGTCACCATCACAAATGCGAGACTTAAGAACGTTTCTCCTTATTCCCGACATCGAGCCTACCGATTTCGTTGCAACACCAACCGAGGATCTTGTTCTACAATTCATGATCGACATTGGTTATGACGAAGCTACGGGAGTAATCTCTAAGCATTCATACATGGATCTTAAGAATATTCCTCAACCCCCGAGAACTCTACATCATCATCACCAAACCGGTTCCGGTCGTGATAGTGGCTATGAGCATCCCAAGCTCATGGAACCGCAGATTTTTGGGCTTTGATCAACATGAAGCACATCGAAATTGAAGCTCGATATGGGACGACATGATGTCATTCCTCAAAAGCTTGGCTCAAAGATTCCTTATATCGATATACAAAGCTGCTGATCCAAAGAGCACTTGGACTCAATCACGATATCCCTAAGAGACTCAATGACCCCAACAATCACGACATGTTGTATGAACCTACCCTAACCGCCGATTCAAGGAATCAACAACGAAGAAACAGGTCTTTGTGTTGCGGATCACCGTCATCGATGAAATCAAAAAGCTCTACACATACAAAAGGTATCGGTGGCGGTTGAAGAAAACAAAGTCGTTTTCTCGATGACAAGTCTTCCGCACCCCACAAGGAAAACCGAGAAGAGGAAGTGCAGGAAGTCTTGCAAGCATCGAGAGTAAAGGAAGTTCCCTAAGAGGAAACCTCCACAAAAGGAAAGTTCCTTCTAAGGAAGTTGTTCCTATTCCGCACCTAAGCTCGAACCGCTAAGAAAGCTAGTGGACGAAAGCTCAAGATCTGAGAATCAAACAAAGAGGTTTTCTACTCGAAGCTGAAACCGATATTACTCCATCAAGTAGCTAAACCTCCCGGTCCACGGTGACAAAGGTAAAGGAAAACCCGGTGATTGAGCATGATAAAGAGAGTTCTTACGACGAACCAATTGTGAAGAAAGTGAATATCAAAAGAAGTTGAAGGAACTCGAGACGTAAACACTTTGTCAAGAATTCGTAAAAGATCAAACTCGTGGCCCGGAGGTTCAAGTGGCGGTATTCAAGCCACACCGGTTCTCGATGCGGTTAATTGACCCGATAAGGAGGCGGTACTACTTTCACTCACGAACAACAACAACGGCAGATTGAAGATTCCATCAACTTTGATATTGAGGAACGAAGCAGAAAAGGCGAGAAAACTCACGCTAATGATACTAAAGTCGATGAAACGGCTAAGTCCGGAAGCGTAGAAGAAACCGCCTATGATCATTTTCTTCTAGACAGATCCCGCACGTTCTAAGGAGGAAACTTCAACCACCTAAGGACCCCGAGCCTCCTCACGTCTCATCATCATCGACTCATCTTCTCACTCTTCACCACCACCATCTAGAAGAACAACGGATCCACGTCCAAATCGGTGAAGAAGCCAACCGCCTCTTGGATCTCTCAAGCTAAGACACGAATCGTTAAAGTCATCAAGCAGTCGAGAAGAAAGACGTGCTTTACAAGAAGTGAATTTTCTCACCGACCGTGCACGATATCTTCATGACGAGAATGACAAGATGCAAGTTGAAAGGTAATATGTCTAGAAGCTCATGAAAGATGATCTTCAAGGGACAATGAACGAAATGATCAAAGGTTACACTCACAAGTACCTTCTTGACATCGTTCCTGGAGTTTCAAAGGAGATGTTTACCAAACAACTCTATCTGAATCTATTACACTTGGCCAAGCAAACTATGAGATCAACACCAATGCATGTTAACATCAACCCAGTTGATCCCATAATATTCTCAGATGTTGAATTGTTTTCCAGGCTCGTAGCTCAAATGTCTAAACGATCTGCAACATTTGCCTCTTACGAAGGTAAACTGTTTGAAGCATTGTTGGAATACCAACTTAAATCAGCATGCAGAGAAGAAGTTGAGAGGCCCAAGCGTCCAAGAGACGATGAAGATAAGGATAAAGATAAAGAGCCGAAACGCCCGAAGAAGTCTGGTGAATCATCCTCCATGAAACCTCCACCCCAAAGGACTCTAGCTCAACCACGATCTCCTCCTCGCTCTTCATCCGAAAACCTCAGATTCGAGTTACCACCCTGACTCAAAGGCGGTGATCACTTTGAGTATACGGTGGTGACGATGAGGAATTCCACGAGCCCCAACAACAACCCACCTCTCCCGGCAAAGTTAAGAAACCGGAATCCTTATCTAGGCCTAAGAAAAAGAAGAAGAAGGCGCCAAGGCTCGACGTCGTATCATGGCTAGACGAGGATGACACCGATGAATACTGTTGGTTTTCTACACTTGTTAATTCTACCCCTATCCATCCAAGGTCAAGATCCGGTGACGGTAGTACATTGGAGCATGCAAAGTTACCGCAAGAAAAATTCGAGTGAAGAAGATGACGAAATCGAGTTGAAACGAATCAAGAATGAAGCCTTTCAACCGCTAAAAGACTGACTCGGAAAGTGCCATCGAGGTTGAATACCATCTTGAAAACATAGCACGAGCCATGTCCAACAACATCGATTGGCTCAACCTCAAGCAAACATCGACTTCTCCAGAAAGACAATGCCCTTACTACACCGATTGGTCTAAACCTCTACCAACGATCACAACGGATCGACCCTAAGATTCCATTTCGCTACTTCTTCAACAACGACTTGGAATTTCTTCTACACGGCGATGATGATTCAAGGAAATACGCTACATCAACGACACTTCCGTTCCGTGACCATATACTCAAAGCGCATAGCCATCGAGGAAAGGCTACCCACATGTTTTCCAACAATGTGGAATTGTATGACCGTGATGCAATGTATGGGATTCACCATTGCCTAACAAGCTAATCTACTACTGTTGCCAGTTCAAGTCTCAACATGAAGTGCTCAAGACTAAAGCAATTGTTGTTAAGCATGTAGCTCTTCGTCTAAATGGGACTACACTTTCCTCAAGAAAATTGTGGTCAAAAGACAAGACGAAAGAGACTATGAATTCGTGAATCGGACTTTCGAACTTGTCTCAACGACATTGAAGATCCGTGATCTTGCCAAAGTACGTGGACGCATGAGACAATTCTCAACCGAAATTCAACGCGAATACATCAAGTCCTTGCTCATATTCATCAAGCATAGTGATACAGAACGTGTAGAAGATCTACAACTTGTTGTTGAGTCGTATCGACCCGTGTCAACTTCACGGACCTCGCCTAGAACTTCCCGACATCAACCGGCTTCCACAATACACCCTCGTCAAGAAACCATTCGGAGTAATTTATCGTAGTGAGCTACAATGAAGCTGCGTGATGGCGTGTAGAGATCTTCACAAGTTTGGGGATCCTACATTGAAGAAGGTTAGGGATGGCTTGGCTTATAGGTTCAAGGCGATATATGAAGGCATTGGGTCTCAAAAGCGATGGAACTCTTAGGAAAGACGGGATGTGCGAGAGGATTATCACCGGGATTGATGAAAGGTTGTACTGAAGGGACCGATTCGACACCGGAGAGCTTTGTAGGTGGTCGTCCTGCATTTCTCTCACCGCTATCAACATACGATCGCATTCCCGGAAAGATTGATGGACTTCGTACCCTTAAACCGCTTCTATTTCATTTTAATTTGGATGTGTGATTTATTTTGACTATGGTTTGTGCACATATAACGATGTACAACCCGTTCTTGTAATGAAAGGACCACCGTGGTACGCTTGGTGCCACAATCCTTATAAAAGGAGCGAAAGCTTCTTACTTTTGAGTAAAACTTATCAAACCTTTCATTTTTCAAAGGTTTTGCTCAAAAAACAAGTACTTCCTTATGATTTTCAAAACCTCAACAATTTATATCACTTGTTGAGGGAGTATTGAATCTAAACTTTGTTCACAAATTGTTCACAAATGGTCATCTTCCCATAAAACTCAAAATGGTCATATTTATTCTCAACTTTCGTCAAAATAACATTTATATGCCATTTTGAGGGGGAAAAATTATGTGATAAGAAATATGTTGTGAATTGCTATTGAATTCTCGTGAAAAGACTTCAACCCATGAATTGATGAAATCGAGCAGTCATACATCGAAAAGATTTGTCTTCCATGACTTATCCAAGTAGATCGTACCTTCGAGAAACTCCGATAGACATGAACTTTGTGGGTTTGACAACCTTTGGGGTTGTCCACATCTTCAAGGTAGTTATAGAGCTAGTTGTCACCCAAAAGGCGACAATGTATCTCTTTAACTATGCAACGTAATCATGTCTCGCAAGGAATTTTCTATCTTGAGTCGATCAATTCATAAAGTGCGCTCTTCTCTCACCATACATTTCATCAAAACTCTCAAGCATGTGAGGGGAGTATTTATGCAAAAGATCAAACTCTTTTAGTGGTACAAAATGTTTTCATTCACAAACACTTTAAGAGATTTTCATGGCTATGAAGTTATAAGGTGATTAAGGTTAGGAATAACCGTCCTATGATCCACTGTAGCCGGAGGATCTACCCAAGGACATCACAAATAGTTAGTACTTAGAAGTCCTTATGTATGATTATAAAAAGGAGAAAATGAGAATCGGGGAAAGAAGGAGTTGAAGAATTAAAAGAAAAGCAAAGAAAGGGTGAAAAGAAATAGCCTCCTCATTATTCAACTTAGGGCGGACACGTGTTCAATTCATATGCTCTTGGTTGTCACTAGATGACACCGCTATTGAAGATTAAAAGTCGTCATGGACCCGGTGGCGCATGCACTAAACCTTCTTAGCCACTCGGGTTTCTCCCAAAAGAAGCTTGTTTCATTCTCACAGAAACCCCACGTAAACTATCGGCTTTCTCTTAGAGATTCTTGGTATTGAAGAAGGAGACCATCTCCTAGTCTCTGCTCGGAAAACCAAAACGCACTATTGAGTCTAGAGCCACGAGATTCATCAAAAGATCTCTTAGGTACACTTGACATTTCATCACTTGTTGTTCAACAATAAGAACAACGATGGTACGTTATCGAGTCCTTCACGATCTTAGCAACTGTCGAGAACATTTATGAGAGGTTCATATATGTGATCCTCGGTGATTGAATGGAAACTCGCCGTGGTCTACATCAAATGACCACGGCGGTCGCCGGTAACTCCCGTGGATTACGCTTAGTGGTCTCAAACGGTCTACGATCGTGAGGTGATGCTTGGTGTACCTCAATGACTCATCCGAACCGTAGGTGTACCGGTACATCGCGTTATCTCACTTGTGGGACTCGGTTCGAGAACGGCCTTTGTGAATTAGAGTTGTGTTTTCACACTATGTTGTTAACACTCTCAAGTTCAAACTTGTAAGTGCGGAATCCGCTTATTACTAACCTTTCTTATGTTTACTTCTTATGGAAGCTTTGGAGCGGATCGATCGTGCGATTCTCCACATGCTCATACCAACAACAACAATTATAGAAGTTCTCTCATAATCAAAGGCAACACAAAGTCAGAATGATTCTTCAACAACAAAGAATCTACAAAGTTTAAAGACTTAAAGAACTTCATCAACTGTAATCCAACATTTAAAAGCGTGTGAGCATGTTGGAGAAAGACGTGGAGACACTAAAGCAGCGAAGCAGACCTGATGCAGACTACCACATCATACTATCACTTTCACCACAAAGAACAAAGAACTAAAGAACAAAGAAAATGAAGACGTAAATACTTGAAAGGAAACAATTTCTCTACACTGGGGAGATTGTTCGAATCAAGGCAATTCTTCTCACAAGAAAGAAGAATGTCAGAAGACTTCAAGGCTACTATTACATCAGCACATTCACCATTTACATTCATTCATCACCAACACTTAGGGGGAGATTGTTGGAATCACTCCTAAACTTAATTCAAGTGTTAGTGATTCATATGTAATAGTTAGCTTAATCATGGCCTTTATGTTAGTTATTAGCTTAGGCTTATGTAGAAGGCCCATAAGCCTAGGCCCAAGTCCACTAAGGAAAGGAAGGGACTATGAGTGTTGCCCTAGCTCCCTCTCCTATAAATACTATGTAATAACCCTCACTTGAGGGTTGGTTGTTCAATTTATTCACTTTCACCTTGCTACGCATAACCGTCCTTATTGTTTCTACGCATAGTGTTTGTGTGTGTTGCTCAACCGATCTATTCTCCTCTCTATTTCTTCTATTGATGCTTGTGTTGTAAACTTGGTGACCTAACAAAATATTTCAAGTCTTGAAGATGGACTAGAATACGAAAAACAATTACACGATGTCGAGGTGGAAATGGGTTTTGCAATATCACTTTCCGATGAAGAAATCGCTCTAGATGAAGCTGCTAGTGAGGTTATGTCCTCCGAAGCCGAAGAAGAAGATATCACTCTCGAAGAAGCTCTCAATTAAACTTTCCATTGAAGAAATCGCTCAAAAGTATTAGCTTTGTGTTTCAAGTACTTTATATTTGATGTATTATGAGTTTATTAAATAAAAGTTGAAGTTTAGTAAGTTTATTGTGTAAACGCGAATGTTCAAAAAAAACCGAAAACCCGTGTACGTAGCTGCCAGACAGAACAAAAAAAAGGTTCGTAACCGGTTTTTTTGAACCGAACCGGTTTCAAACCGACCAAACCGGTTATCACCGGTTTGGATTTTTTTTTCCCAAAATCCAAACTGAACCGAACCGGTTTTGGTCAAAATCAGAAATTGACCTTTGACTAAAAATTGGTTTGGCTTTTAAACCCGAACCGGTTTGGTAAAAAAAAATAAAAGGCCGGTCATTTACAAACCAAACACTCCCTTGACAAACCAAACCTCATAAAAAAAATCACTTGCAGATAGCCAGATATAGTAACATTTTGTAGTATCAACGCTCCCCGATGATGACACGTGTCCAATACACTTGTCTGTCCTCCTCCTCCCTATAACTTGAAAAACACAAACACAAAAACACTCTTTGCCACCAACAAAAACACACACAAGACGCTCCTCGTTAACTTACAAGGATCGGATTCTAAGACCCGACATTGATTCACACAAGGTATATATGTATGTCCGATCTTTCTGTCTTTTTTTTTTAAAATTTTTTATCATAATTCTTACGTACGTAATAAATAATAATCATCACACTTATTTACATACAGTAAATCTTTGTCTAAAAATACATCTATATGTGTTTAAGTGTCATGTTAATAATTCTTAATTTTTGGTTTTTATTTATGTCAACTGGTTTGCATGTATTTTAGGGATATATCGATCATTATATAAAAATTTTGATGTTTTTTATCAGATCAAATATTTCGATCAACAACTACCCTAATGATGGGACAAGAGTTATCTGATCGTATTCATGTCAATGGTGTTGTGGGACCCACTGTTGGAGATAAAAATGTGGTTTTGATGGAGTCTAATGAGGGTAGTAATACTAGTGATGATGTTAAGGTTATGGATTTGGTTTGGGGGAAAGTTAAGAGTCATCCGTGGTGGCCTGGTATGGTATTTGATCCGTCTGCTTCGACGAATAAGGCGATGAAGTATTTTAAGAAAGATGGGCTTTTGATAGCGTATTTTGGGGACCAGTCGTTTGCTTGGAATGAGGCGTGTAATGTTAAGCCTTTTCGTGTGAGTTTTGGTGAGATGGCAGGTCAAACTGATGGTGAAAGTTTTTGTCGTGGGGTGGATTGTGCTTTGCATGAGGTTGCTAGGCGGGCTGAAGTTGGGTTGGCGTGTATGTGTGTTTCGGAAGAGGCGTGGTCAAAGATTAAATCGTGTGTTGTTGTTAATCCCGGGATTAAGAAGGGATTTAGTAGGATAGATTGTGGGGATAGGTTTTCGACTGTTGAGTCTTTTAAGCCTGCGAAAGTTGTTGATTCTGTGCGAGATTTAGCTACTAATCCGTTTGGGGCTAATAGATTGGATGTTTCAACCGTTGGAGGTCAGTTAACGGCTTTTAATCGTTGGAAAGGTAATCATCAGCTTCAAATAAGCGACGTTTTAGATGGAGAATCTTTTAAGCCTGAGAAAGTTGTTGATTCCGTGCGAGATTTAGCTACGAATCTGTTTGGGGTTGATAGACTGGATGCTTCAACCGTTGCTGGTCAGTTAGCGGCTTTTAATCGTTGGAAAGGTAATCATCAGCTTCAAATAAGCGATGTTTTAGATGAATCAGCTGATAAATTTGAAGATGATGGTTCTGTGGTTAAGAAAGGAAAGTCGAATGCTTGTGTTAAGGTTTCAAAGAAGCGTAAACACTTGTTTAATGGTGATTTAAGCCCAAGTAAGAAAGTTAAAAGTTTGTCGGATTTGATGTCAGATGGTGGGTCAAATGAGTCGGATGAGGAATATAAACCTAAAAGGAGAGGCAGAAAACGGAAAGCTGTTGAACCTAACCGCTCTAGTAAAGAAATACAAAGTTCAAAGGAATTTCTATCACAGATGCGCTTAGCTGCCATTAACCCGATTCAGCGACAGCAGAATCTTGATTCACTGGTCAAGTTTGCAAATGAGTTTAGGAGTTATCGAGTGAAAGAAGAGAAGAATGATGTGGACCAAATGGAGGAAATTGTAACGGATGGATTCAGGGGTATCAAAGACTCGTACTGGCCTGACAGGATCATTGTTACCAAATCTGTGAGCCCAAAACCGAAAAAAGAAGACCTGCCAACTGCTTTAACTTTTAAGTTTTCAAATTTGGATTCTGTTCCGTCATTAAAGAAAATGAATGAGATATTTAGCCGTTATGGACCTCTAAAAGAAGAGGAGACTCGGTTGCTGAAGCGAAAGAAGTGTATAAAAGTGGTGTATGAGAGTCGCAGTGATGCAGAAACTGCTTTCAGCAGCAGTGGGAAGTTCAGCATCTTTGGACCGGCTCTTGTCAGTTACCGCCTTGACTTCCAACCGACACTTAGGAAATCAGCTGCAGCTAGCAAAAAAAAGGGGGTGAAATCAGGTAAGGCGGTGAAAGTTGAAGATTAGGCAGTGGAAGTAAAATCGTCAGTCCTTTTTTGGTAAACACATATGACTTTTTTACTTTTTTACTTTTGACTTTTAGGCAGGATCATGTGTTGTATGCCAACTTATGGTTTGGCTTATACAGTTTTGTATGTGCACCATGCTATACTGCATCATTGCTTGGTGTTTGACTTTTGATCTTTTTGGTTGGCGAAACTAGACATGGAAAAAGTTATGCTTTGGTGGTTGAATCTGTGATTGTTCTTCATATGCGCATGCTATTTAATGTTATGTGCATTGTGTATGCTTGTATGAGATACACGCAAATCTATATGGTTTTAATGTGTGTACATTTCCGTTATGTCCAAGACTCACGGGTTTGGTAGGCGAAATTTCGATTACCAAGCAAAGATTCTTGTTTTAATATCTAAAAATATTTGTGTGGTAAATGAGCTGAATTGAGCTAAAGCTCACCCAGATAGCTTGAAAATGGTATCAAAACCATGCTCAATGAATGAGCGTAATCTCGAGCTTTAATGGATCAAAATTTTCCGTTAAAAGTATTCCGCCTACCACCCTTTCTTTCCTATTTTTCATAGTACTAACAACTTTTATGTATTAGTAAATACATGAGATAATAAACATTTATTTTTATGTTTACGTGTGATTTGTTTGATGTTTTACGATGGCATGTTGATGCGTGTTATGTAGCTTGAACTTGTAAGCGAAAAGCTTAAGATGTTCAAAATCTAAGGACTAGTTTGCTGATGAGAGTGATAGTTTTTCTTAGACTTTGGTCTTTCGTAATGATCACGCCAATAGTTTCTGATATAAACGGTTTGTATCAAAATGGATAAAGCACATGGATGGATGCTGCAGTTTACCCTTTTTAGAATCTAAGGACCAACACTCTTATGACCATTTCCAGTGCAAGCTTTTTCCAAAATCTGTTTTAAGTCTTTGAAAATATTTTTTTGATTGAAGTGAATGACTAACCAATTCTTATTTTCTGAACCAAATCAAACCACTAAACTTGATATATAACAAACCAGAACAAGCCTGTCAACTTGATTAGTTTGCAGGAGCTTAGATCATTACGCGTTGCAGTCAAAACCAATGGTAAATGTAGTGTCTTTACAATTATGATCATAAATTCCTTAATACCATGCATAACATTTAGCCACGCTGATGAGAAATGAACAGTTTGACGCCATTTTCTCATACTGCGTATTTGCTACAAAGAGATTTGACCACACGTGATCACTTCCTTAATCAATGTTATAATAACAAATGAGAAAAGTTAATGACGACTTAAACTCAATCCGTTATTTCCATAGGTGGAACACGACAGAGATCAGTATATTCATTCTGTCAAACTATAATTTTCCAACTTACACATGAAATTAGTGTCTTACAACCCATCATCATTATACAGTCCAACAGATGCAACTGAATAAAATCAAAATCCTCAACTCCAACAGGCATTACAAGCTTCAGGTGTCCTGTTTTTATATGCAACGATGACTTTTATGACTTACCTCCATTGGCATCATAGACTGCATTTTTTACGGAAAATAGAGTCCTCAAGCTACCCGTTATGGTCTTATTAAACATTTTATTACACGTTTTGGCCGTATAAAATATTTTACCATCTTTGAAACTTGACCATTATTCTTCATGTCGATTTTGTTTGCTTGTTCATTTGTTAAACGCCGTTAGAAGTTGATTTACCTTTACCAGTTTTGCATCTGTCTTTCTTTTGCATACTGATTTCCATCTTCAAGGCTTTTAATTTACCTTTAATGTCGAGAATTTCAGGAGAAATTAAAGGAATATTTTTCGCACCTTTTGAACCATTACCACTTGATTGTTTTTTAGAGATTCTAGGACTAGTGGCTTTACGGGAATTTAGTTTTAATCCTTTTTCATCTGCAATTGTTTTCGGAGAGGGGGCCTTTTTCACTTGTGAACTGTTTGGACTCCCGGGTTTGCTATGCTGACCCGTTTTAGGCAAACCATCCAATAAAAGTGATTTGCACGGTTTCCCCTGCACATATGAGAGGATAATCAAAGCATACGTTACTGATATGGAAATAGGGGGTATATAATAATATATCTGGATTATATAAACGGTAACTCACTTCAGAAGAAGATCGAGAAATTGAGCCAGTTTGTGAATGCAATGCTGCATTTAATTTGGCGAAACTAGTACCTTTACTAGTTCTTGATATTGACTTCTGATTGACCGTAAAGGTTGTTGAGGATAATTCAGATCTCCCCAAAGGCGAGGAAGGATGAGAATTAACTGGTGGTGGTTTATTCTTCAAGTTGATTGATGGTATTATTTTGGGCATTGAAACACCTATAGGTTTACCCGTTTTCTGGTCGTTCTTTTTTCCAGGATTGTTTGTTGCTGATGATATCTCATTGTTAACTGAGGATCTACGAGGCACACTACTACCCGTTGATGACCTTCGACTAATAGCAGAGGTTGATGATGACGATCCTGGTGACCCTGGACTAACAGGACTAGAAGGTGATGTAGCTGGAAGACGAGTATTAAATGGCAGCATTTTATTTTTTGTGCTGATTCCGGGAGGTGTTTTGGAGAATGAATCGCCTGTAGTAGCTTTACCAGTTTTGGAACGAATAATTCTTTTCGTAGAAGATCTTGCTGGTTGTGTCTTTATCGGCGTTGAAGTAACCAAAGAAGATACTGAAGTAGTCGGTGCAGTCCTGCATGGACCACCCGCTCCAGTTACCTTCTTTGCTTTTCCTGATGACACCTTGATGCTTGAATTAGTGACTTTAGATGCTTCACTTGATTTTCTGTTAGACTCTTCGAACAATCTAGTCTCCATACTTTCTATCTGTTCATTTTTTTGTAACTGGCTCTTTAGATTACCTGTACCTGTACTACCTTTGATCACGCTTGACAACTCTTCATCGTCAAGTAAACCTGTGTAAAAAAAAACAAGTAAAGAAGTGGTGCCAAATAAATGAAATACTGAATTTGTAATATAAAGCATATACCGTCACTAGTGAAAAAGGCTTTATCCCATGAAATACTTCTGTGCATTTTGGAAGTGATATCCTCTGGATCAGTCTGTTTACTTTCGTGTGCCATATCCACTGTTTTATAGGTATTAATTAACTGTGAATTGCCTGCTAGCCAAACGATATTGTTTAATATGGTGCCAATCGAGATTCCATTCGTTTGAATACGCAACCTGACTTGGCCACTAATTAATACTGTACTCAATTATTAATTTAATTTGATCCATATATGATCACTCCTTAAATTCAGTGCAATCTAACTCACAGAAACTCTATTCTTTCCATAATTTTTGATAATTCTGAGTATTAAACAATCGACGTGATTACCATATGCAATCGGTCTGTACATTTGATTATCACATTACTTAATATGAAGTACAACCAATCTAAAAGTCTATGTTGATTAAACCGGAATATAACGAGCACCAGAATATCACAAGCTTGTGACAGTTGTATAATCCAATATCTGTATTAACAAACATTATATATCGCTGTTGATAGTCTTTAAGCATTCATACAAAAAAATTTGGGACCGAAATATTTTTTTTTAACAAGCAATGGGTTCACTTTGAGCATAAATTTGGTGAGATCAAAGAGCAATTAAATCAAACAAGTAATAAACAATCAAAATTGGTTTTATTTCCTAATCAAAATATAATAACGAAACCCATACGTAGCATTTTGGGACTAAAACAACGACCACAATCACCTGATGCAACGACGAGGGAGCAAGCAGTTATTAAGAAAACATCGATTTTAGATAATCGAAATCGTCGTCTAATATATTGATGCCCCGGCCTTTCTCATAATTTTCATTCATTCCAGAGGCCGGGTAATTTGGATCATGTTGTTCATCTGAATTAAGAAGAAAAAACACCCCATTCTTTCGGTCACACAAGTGACAAGTGGAAAAACTAGACGTTATTTCGGTTAGAGTAATTTACAAAAATAGTCCTTTATTATTAACTGCATCGATTACTTTGTCCCGCGTATTTTAATTATGCTATAACAGTCCTTGAGTGTTTGTTAGTAGTATTATGATTTGTTCTTTGGTCGGATGTAGGGCCGAGCAAAATCAACTGAAAACCGAAATGACAAACCGAGTAGAACCGGGCCAAACTGAACCGAACCAAACCGACCTTATTCGGTTTGGTTTCAGTTTTACTCGGTTCGGTTAGGGTCAAAACCAAGAAAAATACATCTAAACTATCAATTCAGTTTGGTTTTGGTTCGGTTTAGGTTTCGCTAGGTTAACTTTGGTTCGGTTTTGATTTCACTAGATTAACTTTGGTTCGGTTCTCCGTTCACGTTTTTCTCAAAATCGGTTTTCGGTTCGGTCCGAGTTTGACCCGTTGTTCAACCCTAGTTGAATGCATCAATTGTTTAGTCCTCGTCTATTGCTATCAGCGAGCGTCAAAAGATAAATATAGATGAAAACGCGTTTTTCATACTTCTTCGGTTAAATATAAAAAGTAAGGGAAAACCGAGACTCTGGATGCCCCTACCCGCTACCGACTAATCACATAATCAACATGGAGTACCTAAAGAAGACTTATGATTCACATTAATACACTTTCATGATCATATTGAAAGACCACTTAAGCTCATTAAGTTGGACAAAACCAGACTACTGTTGCTGTATTTATCTATCTTGTTTATACACATCTTGAGAATTAACTAAACACTTCTTTTGTTGTTCCTAATTCTACTCAGCAATCTTTAGTCCGTAAGACACCCTCGGCTAGAACTATAATAGTTGCATTGATTTGTAACAAAAACACAACAATACAGCAATGATTCCTGCAATATCACTATATAAGACTAACCGGAGTGGTGACAAAATCACCTTTTGGTGAGTAAGTCACGGCCAAATCAAAACACCAAAAACCAAGTCGAGGCGAAAATGCACTAGATTGGTGAGTTACTCACCATAGTGAATGCTGAAAAAGTAGGACGGTTTTATAATTAAATATTTGATTTGTGAGTGTGTGTGGGGTATTTAGTAAAGTGTATTTTTATAAAGGTGAGAGATGGTGACCAAAACGGATGTACGGTGAGAGGGAGTGATCGGAAGTGAGGGAAGAAAGAAAGCTACTTGAGTGGCTCACCAACCACTCCTTTTGGCCCAACATTATGACACAAACCAACACTTGGATCTTAAAAGTTGCAAGCTTAGTTTGAATCTTTCAACAAATCGGATTCATCTCAGGCTCTCAGCACAACTGTCCTAGCCAAAAGGAGTACATCTTTTGAGTTGTGTTTAACATGAACTTCACATACAAAAGTGGCTCTGTTCACAGCTAGTGCAACTTCAAGGCTTAATGAAATGAAGAAAACTAGTCGTTCACAAAAACAGATTTCAATGTAGTAAACAAGAAACTGAGTAATACTCAAAACCAAAGTCAAAATTAAAACAGTAACAGTTTAAGTCTTGAATAGGTGGATGTATCAAAATTAAAACATTTGGTAGAAATAGAACTAGCTATGCAGGCTTAAGATCGTGGCTTCTCTTTCTTCTCCTTGAAAAGAGCCAAAAGAGAGACACCAGAAACCTTCACGACCTTGAACCTGACTCCAGGAATATCTCCCACAGCATGCCCTTTACGTCCAAATCCTGCAATCAGCACCTCGTCCTGTGCAGCAAACATAAAAATAAGAATCAACCAAAGAGCCACTAGCAGTCTTTTTATGCAAAAATGAGCAAGTTACTCACGTTTTCTTCAATGTAGTTCAAACACCCATCGTTGGGAACAAAGGCGGCGATCTTCTTTCCATTCTTGATCAACTGAACTCTGGCACACTTCCTGATAGCAGAGTTAGGCTGCTTGGCCTCAATACCACTGTAGAGATGATTAATAAATCATTTTCAAAACATAAGATAAAGTGCATCATGTGAAAAAGTTAAAAGGAGAGTAAAGAGTGTTTGTTTACATCTTCTCGAGGACAATGCCCTTGGCGTGAGAAGAACCAGCAAATGGCTTCTTCCACTCGTTACCAAGATGTGACTTCTTGTATGACTTATCAGCCCACCTTTGTTCCCTGCGGTGGGACTTCAGCTTGCGTCCAGCTCCCATTCCATGAGTTTTCCTGCAAGTTACCAATAATTCCATTATGCACAAAAAAAGAAACACGAACTTAAAAAGCCCCCATAAAGATTAAAATATCAAGCCAAATTGAATCCTATAACTAGGAAGTGTAAACAAACACATGTTACAAATTAATGTTCAGCAATACTAATGTAAACGCCACATACACATTCTTTAAAAACAAATAACTTGATAGCGGGTATCTACTTCATTTATCTTTACGGTTTTTTATCTCTCGCACAAAATTGATGGTCAAAAATACCTTTACACAGACAAGATAAAACCAATAAAACCCCAACATTATGAAGAATTAATACACTACACTTTTGCAATAGCTGTATGTACATTTTATACACCAATTGAATACCAAGAAAAATCCAAACACTCGGCTTAAACTAGAAATAACATAAAGGGTATCGGTAACTATTTATTTCAACTACAAAATTTCATCCTTTTAAACAGCATTAGTTGTTTCAAGTGACACCATCCGCATAATTTAGTATGAAAGAGTAACTTTATTTCAAACAAACACTATCTATTTTCCATTTCAGGATCTTAAAATGAGCTTGGGGGTGTTTGGTTTTGCGCTTATGTTTCATAAGCTCATTTTTTGTGGCTTATTTTAAAACATATCGGCTTACATAAGTTTAGTATGACATGAACTTATATGAGCCGCAAAAGTTTCAAAAAAAGCCACAAAAATGAGCTTATGAAACATATGCCCAAAACCAAATAAGTCGTAAGCTGGCTATATAAGCCGAAACAAACACCCCCTCAAACATTTATCTGCAAACAAAAGTCTAGTTACATATTTCTAAAACCCAAAACTAGCATACAGGTTAACCTTAATATCTAAATACAAACAAAGCAATAACTCTATAAATCTTAAACATCAACACAAAACTAGCTCATATACATTTGGATAAATTCTATAAATCTTAAGACACATTTTAATATAGATAGATAGATTAGATTAAAAGAATACCCCATTTTTGCTTGAAGATGATGATGAACAAGTTAGCAGAAGAAGAGAAGCTCTAGTCTTTGCAGAGAAAACCCTAGTTCTTGAACGGCGCTTTTGTGGTTTGCTATGTGGTTATGTTATACTCACCAAACGGGCTTTTATTGGGTTTTTGTTTCAGGGATTTGAGAAAGGCCCCATATGGGCTTTTAGCCCACATTTTTGGGAAATGATTTGTGCTATAGATAACTGCTATCAAATGATCAAATATCACAAATGGTCGAAAACAGTACTAACGAGGGTAGCGTACATCTGAATCAAAGACAAACTCTCCTCATATAACAAGAACATGAAAAAAGGGCGTACGTTCCAATTTGAGCTATAGAACATGTCTACTAAAATATCAATGACACGTGACAACTAGAACGAAATTGATAACGAGGTTGAGATGTGAGACTAGGGATGACAATTCTTAAAATGACGGGAAATACAAACTGAGATTTATAGGAAAATAAAAGGATTAGGGCCGGATGCAAATAGGTTTTGGGTTATGTTCCGGTGAATATAGTTAACCTGACTATTAAACATGTCATGTTCGTTAGGGGCGCATTAAACGGTCAAACCACCAACTTGCTTAAATTTTTATAATACATATAAAAATAAAGTTGTAAATGATATGTGTTATATGAGTTAAATGTGTTAAACAAGTCGACCTAGCAACCCAATTATTTAATCGTCAGCTGTAAATTGAGCAGCTATATCTTGAAGTGCGTCAACTTTAATTGGATGTATGTATGAAAATATTAGAATGCATGATTCAATTACTTGCTTATTGTTTTATTGTGAATTTGTGTTTCAAATGACCTACAAAACTTATAATCACATGACATGCGGTTCACATATAGGTTAGAGCATCAGGTGTCATAACGAAGGGTATCTTCGTCGTCGTGTCACCTCAGCGTCACATCAGCATCTTATTTTTCCACAACTAACCACAACAAACCCTCCTCACTCATAACAAACATCAACATCTTCGTTTGGGTACCACTCACTACCACTTTATTTTTTTATTCAATTTTCATTTCCAAATAAAACTAAATAAATTCATTTCATTCAAATTAAAATACAATACATAACACAATAATAATAAAACAACACGATACGGAAAAAACAACACGACTAAAAAACAACACATACTCTGGATTTAATCTTGACATCCCAATTTGGGCAATTTTCAAAATCTCCCAAACGTGAACATATTTGAACTCTTTTCTACCAAATTGTTCTTTGGAAGCTTAGTTTCAATTTTCGAGATGAGTGTGGTCATTTTGAGCACTTCGACCGCTGTTGTTTGTAAATTCGTTGAACCTTTGCAATCGACGTTAATCCTCGTCCATTTACCCGTGATTGAATTTTTTGTACGATGGTCATCGGTTGTCCGATTATTGAACATATGATAACGCCGCTCCAAAAATATTTTCGAACGGTTATAAGATGTTATTTATAAAGGTGGTTTTCAAATTCAAATTTTAAATTCAAATTCAAAACCGTTTATCGTTGAATGGGTAATTCAAATTCAAATTCAAAAACCAAGATCTTGTTGGGCGGGTAATTCAAATTCAAATTTTAAATTCTAAATTCAAATTCAAACGGTTTAGTTTTCTATATATAGTATCCTACCAAGATTAGTTTCACACACAAATAACAATTCACACACAAAAAATGTCTCGAAAGACTTCTCTCAAGAATTCCCGGCCGGAGAAGTTTAGGAAACCACTTTCCGTCCCCAAATCACTTCTGGGAAACCAACTTTCCAACTCGCCGAGTTTGAAGTTTACTCAACACCACCGAAAATGTCTTTCCGGTGGGTTGAAAACATCCCATACCTCCCATTGTTCCAAGTCCACCGTGAACAGGTCACGGTGGATTTTCAAAACCACCTGGCCGGGTTAAGTGAGGCTTCTCCCAAGAACTGGAACAAGATGAAGAAAACGTTAGGGAGATCTTGGAAGAAGCGGCACGTGAAGAGGTCGCTGCCGTGAAAGAAGAAGCACGGAGGCTCGGTGCCTCCAAGACAACTATTTCGACATAATGGAGAGTCGATACATGAATGGGAGTTTTATTCTCCGACAAGTGATGATGGTTGGGACTCGGATGACTCGTTTTTAAGTTTTAGTAGTTTTATTATGTATTTCATGTTTTTATGTTGTTTTAGGGATCCTCTGTAGTTTTAATGTTTGCTTATTATGTATTTCAATAACACTTCACATTCACCTTATATATAAAACTTTACATATCATTAAAAAAAAAAAAAAAAAAAAAAAAAACCCACAAAGTCTTCTTCTTTAACAAACACACACAAACACATACTACACACACAAACACACACTACAAACACAAACAAAAACACAAACACAAACACAAATTGAATATTCAAGCGGTAAATCTTACGCTTTTGTTAGCCCACTCCTAAATCGTCCTACGATTTCCTTATCAACGACGAAAGCGGCGAGAACCCCCGGTGTGGCGGCGGTGAACGGCGAGGCGCCACATCATCCCACGGTGAGGCACGAAAACTCGACACCGGATGCTCTTATAGGTTAGAATATTCGTAATGATGAAGCTTTTAAAAGGTTTATAAACTAGTTGTCATGTCATTAAAATATAAACCTTTTAATTCTTAAACTTATTTACACTATTCATAAACCTTTAGAGAAGGAGGTACGTATGGTTGGATGGCTCATGCCAAACCACCAGTCGAGCTTAGCCATTGGCGGCTTGGCGCACTATATCGGTGCTCGCGCCAAAACCTCTCACGTTGATGATAAAAATCGTCGTGGTATTTTATTTTTTATTTTTTCTTGGTTATTAAAATGGAAGAATCAATGTTTTGTGTGCGTTTTGTGTGTGTTTGCGAAGAAGGAACACATTTTTTTTCTTTTTTTGGTTATTATAATATATATTGCTACCGTCAAGAAAGAGAAAATATTATGACGTGGACTAATTTTTTGTACATTGGATCAGTTACTCTTTAATCGTAGTCATATAAAAGCAAAATATATTGTTTGTCACGACGAAACCCTATTATATGTAACACTAAAATACAAACTACTCTACAATTTAAGAAATGAATATGTACCTTTTGATTCACAAGAAACCGCCAAGTTATCTCACGCAATGGCCCGGCTCTGTGAATGGCTAGTGTAAGAAACTTAAAACAGCTCACACACGAATGCAATGAAGATCAGGAGAGTATAGTGTTTCCCCGGGTCGTTAAGTCCCAACGAGCTGTGCGAGAATAGTCAAACGTAAAGTGATCGGGAGATTTGAACGGGAAAAAGGGATTGTGATATGATTATAACTAAGGAAAAGCCCATAAACTACAGGGGCTTAAATGCAAATTAAAGAAAGTTAAAAAGATAAAATCTATTAAATAAACGCTATCACTATATTTAAAATGATGAACGTTTAAAAACCTAAAACTTACGTTTTAAAACAAAATTACGTAAACGTACAAATAAAAACGTGAAACTTATACAATATAAATCCTAAAAATATGAAAAATACATTTTTACAATCCTAATGATATAAGAAAATTTTTAGAAAAAGAAAATTATTTTTAACACTATTATTCTAATTATTATTAATTAAAAACTATTTTAACTATTTAATATTAACCTAAAATACAAGAAAATAGGAAATAAACCTAAAAAAAATAAAATTAAGACTTAGAAAATCTAAAATATCAAAATAGATTTTCAAAACTATATTGTATTTTTATGATTATTTTTCTATTTTCTAGGAATTTAAATCTATTTTAATCTAATTAAAATTGAGAAAATACCAAATAAAAGGAGAAAAATAAGGAAAAATATTTTTTGGCTTTTATATTTATCTTAACTTAAGAAAATTGAAAATTATTTTTTGAACCTTTTCTAATTTTTGTATTAAATGCTAATTAAAAAGTATTAAAAATTAATTAAAATTAAGAAAAATAGCAAAACAATTGAGAAAATCTGAAAATTTCAGGAAAACTCTAAAATAATACTAGGAAGCTAGGAAAATGGAAAAACATGGGCTTGTGTGAAGGAAATGAGGGCTGTAGTGTGACCGATTATGAAATGTTTATAGAAATTAAGCTAATAAGCACAATAAGGCACCAATCCAATACAGAAGCTAACTTATACTATAATAACTCTAAAAAAACTGATTAAAACTAATCCTAACACCTAATAAGCAATCTATCTATGAATTATGCTAACTGAACTATTGAACAAAACCATAAACTGTCCCTAAGTTTGAGCTTGTGCACAGGCTTATCAGAAGTGCTTAAGCTAAAAACAGATATATGGCCTCAAAGAACACCTAGCAGGCTACCACTAAACCAAAATTTAGCTCCTAACTCACTGAAATGAAACTTTCACAAGGTCTGCAACATTTGAAGAAAGCTGCAGTTGACACAGTTTGACTTTTTGAAACAGATGGTTACTTTGACTTTTGTGAGATTTAGAAGCAAATCATGGATCAATTCAATGTAAAATGGTGAAATGAAACTGTACGAGCTATCTTATCTACTTTTACTCCTTTATACGAATATGGGTGACTAATTCTAACTTAGATGACCTCAAGAGCGCTTAACAATAGAATTTGACTTTCGGTGTTGTTTAATACCAAGAAATGACCAAACCGACTACACTAAGCCTAAGTGATACCAAGTCAACTATCCTAGTTTGCTAATCGGGCAATTCTCACACTAAACAACTCGAACCAAACACCCTAAGGCACTAATTGAGGCAATATAGTGAGCGATAAGCATTCCAAACATGTGAACAATCAATCGACTTATCTCTAAACTAGAAATAAGTCGCAAACTATGCTAATCTGTGAAGGAAAATCAGTTGGTAAAATAAGCTTATCTAAGGAAGATCTAAAGCTTAAGGATTTAGAAACACTTCAAGCCGACTAGAAAGCTCTAATAAATACTAATAAGCAACTAATGAATTCACTAAACCTAATTAAGCTACATAAATGACACTTAAGTAAACCTAATAAGCGCAGATAAGCTCTAATAAGCACAAAAGATTGACACGTGTGGTGAGGACTGCAGACCGCAATGACCTTTGTGGTGAAGGGTCCAATTTGGAGCTTATTCGAATAAGCTAAGTGAGTCGACTTTAAGCTTGAGGAACTTGAAAGCCACCCGGTGATTCCCTTTTACCCTACTGAGATTCATAAGAAGCAAGTCACGACTTATAAATAAGTCGTGAGAATATGAGGATTTGCTTAGGTACCTGCTACAATTTGGTTTGCAAATCCCAAAACAGACCCAATGAAAGCTTATGAGCTTAATGTTAAAAGTTTTTCCACCCACAATGTCTTGCCACAAGACCACAGATAACCACTAAACTGTATCAGGCTTATATGAGCTTTGGTAAAACAGTAACAAAAGCTTATGGAAGCTTATATATATAATATTTTTTTTTTCTTTTTCTTTTAGTATCTTTGATAAAAATTAAGTGGCCAACTAGACTGAACTTTAAAATAAGCTGAAATGAATTTCTTTAACTATAATAAGCTACAATAAGCAATGAGTAATTTGAAACTATGACTCAAAAGTCAAAACAAAATTTCACTTGGACTTCCACTAGAAATGATAGTAACTTAAAAACATTCAAACTGGAAAATCAATAAAATACAATTCAGGTGCTGGGATTACAAATAAAGGTAAAGTTGCTTAAGCAATATTCTAACAAAAGTTAATAAGGAAAATGAATTTTATTAGAACTTGAAAATGAAAGTACAAGATGGAAAATGCTTAAGATGTAAAAAGAAAACCGAAATTACAATTTAGCTACTGGAATTAAGAACAAAGGAGATGATGCTCCAAAACAAAAACTAACTAAGATAAAAAGCGCTTTATAACTTGGCTACACAAGGCTATTTATACTAACACTTGGAAGGGTCTTCCATCTCTCTCTAGTATTTCTTGGGAGTTAACCCGAGCTTGGACACGCGTGCTTCTTTCCTCCGTCATCTCATCTTGTTTTTTCCGTCTCTGCCGCATCCAATGCTCGACACCATGGGCAAAAGGAGATGGGTTTATGTCCGGGTTGCGAGAGAATATGTCGGGGAGGAGTGGGATTGCGGTTTTCTTGTGTTTTGTGTTCTGTGTTAGCTTTGGCGGGAACAGGGAAAGAAGAAAGACAGAAGTGGGTAGGTTTAGGGTAAAAGGTGGGTTTGGGTGTGGGTAATGGACCGGGTTAGGGGGTGTTGGGCCAAGGATTGGGTTGGGATAATATAAGGGTCCGGTTTGGATTTAGGATTAATAATAAACCCATGTTAAACACTAGGGACCATTTGTGTAATTCTTCCAAACTGAGGGACCAAATATGTAACTTATGAAGAATAGTCAAAAGGGTTTGTTTTGCCAATATTTAATAGTCCAAGGTCTAGTTTGACATTTTTGAAAATTTCCAAGGACTAAATTTGACCATTTTGGATTTTCAGGGACTAAATTGTAATTTTCTCAAAACTTTTAGATTTTCCACCAAAGGACTAAATATGACAATTTATGATTTTAAAAAGACCTTTGGTGACTTTTCTTTTGAAATTTTGGCTCAGGGACTATTTTTGACAATTTTGAAACTTGGGGACTAAAGCGCAATTTTGCAAATTTGATATGTTTTCATCCGATTTTGATAATTTTGCATTTGAAACACATAAAACACTGATTTGTGATATTTTGATCATTTGATGTGTTTCGAGTGTTTTCGAGATGATTTTGCGTTTATTTTGTATAAAAATGATGAGTATTTACACACTCATCAATCCCCACATCGAGATATTGCTAGTCCCTAGCAATGATTTGAGAAAACATAATGGATTTTAATCTCTTTACCAAAAGCCATTACTTCGGAGTAGCCAAATGTTTTAGTTCAAGTAAGAACCATGGTACATCGATAACCATGTGATTTTGAGCAAACCACCGACTTCAACGGATTTGATTTGTCTTTACCGAGTTGTACCCTTCGGACTAGCCAACTCTTAGATAAATTATCAATATTATCTTTGGTGAGCTGATTACCAATTATGGATTTTCCATCGCCTTTACCACAAGCCATAAACTTGGGCTAGCCAACTCTTCACTTTTAGGATATGGTGAGTTGAATACCATACAATTTTGGGCAAATTGCAAGCCATATAAACGGTTTGAGAAATCTTTACCAAGAGCCGTTTGCTCTGGATTAGCTAATCCTTTTGTCTTCTGAGACATGGCGGATCGATAACTAAATGAGAAAGTGTAAACACTTACTCCAAAAAAATTTTGGCCAAAATGGGGAATTGGTAAAATTATATGATAAAATTAGTGAGAATTCCCCACACTTAGAAATGAATATTGCCCTCAATATTCAAAGTACCGCGGTTATGCCGAAACAACGAACGTGAAAGGGAAATACTAAGGCCTTTATTTAGAAAGATTTTTTTTTTTTTTTTTTTTTTTTTTTTTACACATTGGGCAACACCCCACACTTAGGTGGTAGAAAGGGTAAGAAGACGAAATATGGGTGAAAACCCATATGGTGTGCTCTTGTTTTTGATTTCGAGTCGCTAGCTTGACTCGACCCCAATTCATTGGTTCATGGGAAGCAAAGTGGAAAACAATCTCCATCGGACTTTCAATCAAGATGTTTGAACAAACATTTGAAGCACGTGAAAGTTCCACACCGATGAGATATACATAGAACCGGCTCAAAAATGATAAATGAAAATGCCGGGGTCAAAGATGGTGTCTTCATTCCCGAAGGAGTGAAGAAGAGAGGAAGTCACCAAGTAGGTGAAGAAAAGAAGGAAGATCATGATAACAATCATAACTAGATCTTCTTCCTCGGGATTAAGTGCAATTGCACTTATTTGGATTTTATTGGTTGAGCTCTTTGGGTTGGAAGGCATCTCGGTTGGGAGGGTGGGAGCATTTGTCATAACTATGCAAATTGAGATTCTCTCCCCAATCATGATTTTGCCATCCAAACAATCATACTCAATGGAGATATGATATGAGAGAGTTCACGGAGAACTCTCTATGAAGAGAATCATTCACATGAAGTGAAATTGTGAATTCTTGTTCCATAGTGGGCTCATCACTATCCTCAACTGAGTATCAAAGAGTGGATTCTCGAGAATTGAAGTGAATTGAGTCGAATTCAAATAGAGGATTGGTGAAAGTAGCTTTGAATGTTTCGGGAACAAAGTGATCAACATTCTCATTTGGATTGTTGGGATAAGAAGTGAGTGAACGATCATTATCAATGAGACTTTCGGTCTCTCCCGGATCGGCTTTGAAATCAAAGAGTGGATTGATGTGAGTGAGTTCACCGGAGAACTCCTCAAGAAGATGATCGAGATCGAGTTGTGGAAGTGATGCCTCAACGTACTCGATGTCTCCATAGGAAGCACAATCGTCGCTAAGATCGAGAAAGTTTCAAAATGATCTTGAGAACACTCAAGAGGAAAGGGATATCACACGATGATCGAAATTCCGTGACTCTCTCGGGATTGGGATAAGGTCCTCAACACTAGACGATTCCATTTCGGAATAGTGCTAAAGCTCATCCCCATGTTTAGAGAGTGAGTGGGAATATCGGTGTGATAACAATGGTGAGGAGATTAGATGGACTAGCATACATATGTTTTATACTTTCCATTTGTTCTTACGCTAGTAATTCCATCATAGTCTTTTCTCCCCGATTCTTCATGGAAGGAGTTTCAACCGATGAACTTGATGAACCGTTATAAAATTGTAAGATATCAAGGATATCTTCATCATCATCGTCATCGAATGAAACGGAATCGAGAGCTAGATTTGGCCGCTTTTTCTATTGCAATTGATTCCCAATGATTTTTCAAACGCAACTGGGAATCTAATTTAGCGACCGCTCTTGGCTAACAAAACTTCCATTGATTTTTCATTTGGATTATCATGGAGTGTTTACATTCCTCAAATCTTTCACTAAATCCAAAAGATTAAGGAGAAGATTTTGAGGAAGTGGGTCAGCCGGTCTTGTAGAGGTTGGTCATGATCTGAAGAGTCGTGATTGTTACAAGGAAATGGATTCACGATTGACAATCCGAGCTAGAGTGAGGACCTCCACAATACTCACAACAAAGAAACTGATGTGGTTGTGAGTGGTATGTGTTGTAGTCATAATTGTTATCGTGAACCCGCTCATAGACAAGCGTGTTTCCGATTGACAATCGAGCGGAATGTGAACCACCACAAGACTACAATGTAAAACTTCTTGAGTCTCACGGTGTGGTAGGCGATGGAATAAATCGATCAGATTATGGTAGGAATAGGGATCACGGTTATAAATGCACCCGCTTCTCGACTCCACCATGCTACAACCTGGGGCAATTGCCACCATTATGAGGACCACCACACCATTGACAATCAAGAAGGTGAGGATAAGACATAGAAAGAATCAAAGGTTTTCGGAGGGTAGGGATGAAGAATCAAAGATGTGAGAGGGTAAAGATGGATATTTTGGTATTTTTGAAAAACATTTTGTAAAAACAAAGGATGAAAATCTTTTGGGTTTTGATAAAGAAAATATAAACATATACAGATGGTATAGACAAAGAGTGAATATCCAAATCACTAACTGCTAGACGGAAGATAAGCCGCCTGACTCCCGGCGTGGCTAAAATTTGATTCGCAGAAACCGCTGAGTTATCTCACGCAAGCAAGCCACTTGTGAATGGCTAGTCAGAAGAAACTTAAAACACTCACACACGAATGCAATGAAGATCGAGAGTATAGTGTTTCCCGGTCGTTAAGTCCCAACGAGGCGTGCGAGAATAGTCAAACGTAAAGTGATCGGGAGATTTGAGCGGAAAAAGGATTGTGATATGATTATAACAAGGAAAAGCCCATAAACTACAGGGGCTTAAATGCAAATTAAAGAAAGTTAAAAGATAAAATCTATTAAATAAACGCTATCACTATATTTAAAATGATGAACGTTTAAAACCTAAAACTTACGTTTTAAAACAAAATTACGTAAACGTACAAATAAAAACGTGAAACTTATACAATATAAATCCTAAAAATATGAAAAATACATTTTTACAATCCTAATGATATAAGAAAATTTTTAGAAAAAGAAAATTATTTTTAACACTATTATTCTAATTATTATTAATTAAAAACTATTTTTAACTATTTAATATTAACCTAAAATACAAGAAAATAGGAAATAAACCTAAAAAAAAATAAAATTAAGACTTAGAAAAATCTAAAATATCAAAATAGATTTTTCAAAACTATATTTGTATTTTTATGATTATTTTTCTATTTTCTAGGAATTTAAATCTATTTTAATCTAATTAAAATTGAGAAAAATACCAAATAAAAGGAGAAAAATAAGGAAAAATATTTTTGGCTTTTATATTTATCTTAACTTAAGAAAATTGAAAATTATTTTTTGAACCTTTTCTAATTTTTGTATTAAATGCTAATTAAAAGTATTAAAATTAATTAAAATTAAGAAAAATAGCAAAACAATTGAGAAAATCTGAAAATTTCAGGAAAACTCTAAAATAATACTAGGAAGCTAGGAAAATGGAAAAACATGGGCTTGTGTGAAGGAAATGAGGGCTGAGTGTGTTGATTATGAAATAAGTATAGAAATTAAGCTAATAAGCACAATAAGGCACCAATCCAATCTGTAAGCTAACTTATACTATAATAACTCTAAAAAACTGATTAAAACTAATCCTAACACCTAATAAGCAATCTATCTATGAATTATGCTAACTGAACTATTGAACAAAACCATAAACTGTCCCTAAGTTTGAGCTTGTGCACAGGCTTATCAGAAGTGCTTAAGCTAAAAACAGATATATGGCCTCAAAGAACACCTAGCAGGCTACCACTAAACCAAAATTTAGCTCCTAACTCTTCGAAATGAAACTTTCACAAGGTCCGCAACATTTGAAGAAAGCTGCAGTTGACACGTTTGACTTTTTGAAACAGATGGTTACTTTGACTTTTGTGAGATTTAGAAGCAAATCATGGACTGAATTCAATGTAAAATGGTGAAATGAAACTGCACGAGCTATCTTATCTACTTTTACTCCTTTATACTGAATATGGGTGACTAATTCTAACTTAGATGACCTCAAGAGCGATTAACAATAGAATTTGACTTTCGGTGTTGTTTAATACCAAGAAATGACCAAACCGACTACACTAAGCCTAAGTGATACCAAGTCAACTATCCTAGTTTGCTAATCGAGCAATTCTCACAGCTAAACAACTCGAACCAAACACCCTAAGGCACTAATTGAGGCAATATAGGCAGCAATAAGCATTCCAAACATGTGAACAATCAATCGACTTATCTCTAAACTAGAAATAAGTCGCAAACTATGCTAATCTGTGAAGGAAAATCGGTTGGTAAAATAAGCTATCTAAGGAAGATCTAAAGCTTAAGGATTTAGAAACACTTCAAGCACACTAGAAAGCTCTAATAAATACTAATAAGCAACTAATGAATTCACTAAACCTAATTAAGCTACATAAATGACACTTAAGTAAACCTAATAAGCAAAGAGATAAGCTCTAATAAGCACAAAAGATTGACCTGTGTGGTGAGGATCTGCAGACCGCAATGACCCTCACTTGTGGTGAAGGGGTCCAATTTGGAGCTTATTCAATAAGCTAAGTGAGTCGACTTTAAGCTTGTAGGAACTTGAAAGCCACCCACCGATTCCCTTTACCCTACTGAGATTCATAAGAAGAAGTCACGACTTATAAATAAGTCAGTGAGAATATGAGGATTTGCTTAGGTACCTGCTACACCGGTTTGCAAATCCCAAAACAGACTCCAATGAAAGCTTATGAGCTTAATGTTAAAAGTTTTTCCACCCACAATGTCTTGCCACAAGACCACGGATAACCACTAAATCAGATCGAAGCTTATATGAGCTTTGGTAAAGCAAAGAACAAAAGCTTATGGAAGCTTATATATATAATATTTTTTTTTCTTTTCTTTTAGTATCTTTGATAAAAATTAAGTGGCCAACTAGATGAACTTTAAAATAAGTGAAATGAATTTCTTTAACTATAATAAGCTACAATAAGCAATGAGTAATTTGAAACTATGACTCAAAAGTCAAAACAAAATTTCACTTGGACTTCCACTAGAAATGATAGTAACTTAAAACATTCAAATGGAAAATCAATAAAATACAATTCGGTCTTTGGGATTACAAATAAAGGTAAAGTTGCTTAAGCAATATTCTAACAAAAGTTAATAAGGAAAATGAATTTTATTAGAACTTGAAAATGAAAGTACAAGACCGGAAAATGCTTAAGATGTAAAAAGAAACCGAAATTACAATTTAGCTCTGGAATTAAGAACAAAGGAGATGATGCTCCAAAACAAAAACTAACTAAGATAAAAAGCGCCTTATAACTTGGCTACAAGGCTATTTATACTAACACTTGGAAGGGTCTTCCATCTCTCCTCTAGTATTTCTTGGGAGTTAACCCGAGCTTGACACGCGTGCTTCTTTCCTCTGTCATCTCGTCTTCTGCTTTTCTCTGTCTTGCCGCATCCAATGCTCGTGACCATGGGCAAAAGGAGATGGGTTTATGTCCGGGTTGCGAGAGAATATGTCGGGGAGGAGTGGGATTGATGTGTTTTCTTGTGTTTTGTGTTCGTGTTAGCTTTGGCGGAACAGGGAAAGAAGAAAAGCAGTGGGTAGGTTTAGGGTAAAAGTGGGTTTGGGTGTGGGTAATGGACCGGGTTGGGGTGTTGGGCCAAGGATTGGGTTGGGATAATATAAGGTCCGGTTTGGATTTAGGATTAATAATAAACCCATGTTAAACACTGGGACCATTTGTGTAATTCTTCCAAACCGAGGGACCAAATATGTAACTTATGAAGAATAGTCAAAAGGGTTTGTTTTGCCAATATTTAATAGTCCAAGGTCTAGTTTGACATTTTGAAAATTTCCAAGGACTAAATTTGACCATTTTGGATTTTCGTGGACTAAATTGTAATTTTCTCAAAACTTTTAGATTTTCCACCAAAGGACTAAATATGACAATTTATGATTTTAAAAGACCTTTGGTGACTTTTCTTTTGAAATTTTGGCTCGTGGACTATTTTGACAATTTTTGAAACTTGGGGACTAAAGCGCAATTTTGCAAATTTGATATGTTTTTCATCGATTTTGATAATTTTGCATTTGAAACACATAAAACACGATTTGTGATATTTTGATCATTTTGATGTGTTTTCGAGTGTTTTCGGATGATTTTGCGCTTTATTTTGTATAAAATGATGAGTATTTACACACTCATCACCTTTCCTTGCCCAATTCATTAGATACATATATCTTTCTTTTGGCGCCTAGGTTTCAAACTTTTGTATCTGACTTTTGCCTTCTATTACCAATGCACACCTAGGGTTTGTGTACTATATATATGAGTGGTCACTTTCACTCATTAGCTACAAAGCACAACCAACTATTAGCAAGTGTCACCTTCACTCTTTATATACAAATAATAATGGCAAACCATCAGGTAATTGTGTCTACATATTATGTGTTCATACATAATATACAAACAAGTCAAGTCACGTATGCATTCTAATATTCTTTTTTATCGGGATCTTCTTGAAATCATCCATAACAACCAGCTGATATGTTTTATATATCATGCATTTTAAACTTTTTTAATGACGTAGTTGGTTTTTCTAATTTATTGTATACAGCATCAGGGTATGGTGATGAACAATGATTCCAAAAAGAGAAAACGTGAAGAGAATCTCAAAACCTGGAAGTGGACTGAAGTCATTGACGTTGATGATCTTCCTCATGATGATGAACCTGTCCCAAACACTCCTAATGTCACAGATAACACAATCACTCAACATGTAAGTACATTAACATACTTATTTCTCTACTCTTTTACTTTTGTTTTTATGAAAGAGTAACATATTTTCATTAACTCATGCGCTAATTTTTCATGCAGGATGTTAGTGATGATGAAATACCAATGGTCCCGATCAAGAGAAACAAAGAAGCCACATAAAATTAACGGAAGAAAGAGGTTCAAGCAACTATTTGATGAAGATGAAAGCGAAAAGATGAAAGTGAAGAAGATGAAACCAAGAAGATGATGATTGGGTTTAGCAATTTCATAAATTTTAAGTTTTATTTTCAATTCTCGTGCTACTATCTTAGTAGTATCTTTCTTTAGTTCCATTAGTTAAACTACTATTGATTAGTATGTCTTTTCAATGTCTCTTTTTAGGTGATCAATAAACAAATGCTTTACTTTATATTGTCAGTTTACAAGAATGATATGCCATCGGTGAACAAAAACTTTGATTCGATTTAATTACTTAACAAAAATGGAACTATTGATGTGTCGAATTCGATCTTGGTTTGTGCTCATGTTATGTAGCATTTCTCTGGGAGTAATAAGGATGGATTTTTGTTCATGTGTATTGGAGTGATAAGGTTTGAGAACATAATAAAGTGATTATGTGTAGTGATGCGTTTAAGCAGATGAAAAAAAATGGGATTATGATTTGTGCACCTGCGTTTATGTAGGGATAGGGTAAGAGTCTCTGGCTACAAGTGTTATGGAGTGATAAGGAAGGATGTATGATGTTCGACATATTTGGGAAGAAGGAGAAATAAGTGGTGGTGAATTATTTTGGGAAGCAAGAGTGATAAGGAAGAATGTGTTTCATGAGACTCTCCATATGTTATAGTTAATACGATGAAATATAAGTAAGGCCGGTGATAAGAAGTGTGTGGGAACTAAATTGTGAATTGAACTATCAAAAGTTACTTACAATACAAAATGAGAAGTATTTATACTATGCTATACTATTGTTACATTGAATCTGGACCTAACTACATATCGATACATCACATAGTGTTACATATCACTAAGCTACTTTGCGCAGAGTCTTCATCTTGTGTGAAATTTGGATCTGTACACTTTGAATTGTATGACACAGTTGTGATGTGTTGTTGATAGCTTGTTCTTGTGTTGCTTGTGTAGTCTTGTTATCCCCCCCCCCCCACAAGTTGGCATTGAGTAAGGATTACAAATGCCTAACTTGGAGAGACAATGATAGTGTAGAGTTCTGCTTAAGCCCTTTGTAAAAATGTCTGCCACTTGATGTCTGGTAGGAACATAGGAAGGTAGAATCTCACCTACTTTGATTTTGTTTCTGACAAAATGGCAATCAATTTCTATGTGTTTGGTCCTGGCATGATGAATAGGATTAGAAGCTAGAGCAATAGTGGAGATGTTATCACATGGTACAGGATGAGGGACTTGGACTTGTAGATCTTTTAGGAGGCAAGTTAACCAGCTGATTTCATATGAGTTGTCTGCTAGAGCCCTGTATTCTGCTTCAGTAGAAGATCTAGAAACCACTCCTTGTTTCTTTGATTGCCAGGAAATGAGACTTGAGCCTAAGAAGATGCCATAGCATGTGACAGATTTTCTGGAGAAGGAGCAACTTGCCCAGTCACTATCATAATAAGTGGTTAAATTGAGAGTGTTTTGAGCTGGGAAGAAGAGTCCTTGACCAGGACAAAGTTTAAGATATCTAAGAACTCTTGTGAGGTGTCATGTGAGGTGTCCTTGGTTCTTTGAGAAATTAACTTAGAGATGCGCAAAGCATAAGAAACATATGGTCTAGTGATGGTGAGATAAATTAGTTTGCCTACCAAAGTCACAGAAAGAGTAGGGTCTGGAAGGAGATCACCATCAGTGTGATTGAGTTTGATAATAGGCTCAATTGGTGCAGCACAAGGTTTGATGTTGAGGAGACCAGCAAGAGTGAGTTGCTCAAGAGTGTACTTCCTTTGGGACATGGCTAGACCAGAAGAGTTTCTGAGAAATTCTATCCCCAAGTAATAGTGAAGAGCTCCAAGATCTTTAATACGGAATTGTTGATGTAAGAGTTGTTTGATGTGATCAATGTAAGCTTTGTCCTGTCCAGTGATGAGAATATCAACATAAATGAGAATGGAGGTTTGTGAACCTTGTTTGTTAATGGTGAGTAAGGAGGTGTCTGCATAACTCTGAACAAAGCCTAAGGTGAGTAAAAAGGTTGTAAGTTTCTCAAACCATTGTCGGTTTGCTTGCTTGAGATCATAGAGAGACCTTTTGAGTCTGCATACAGGGTTAGGAATTGAGGGTTGGGGATATCCTTGTGATAGGGACATGTAGACCTCCTCATGTAAATCTCCATGGAGAAATGCATTGTTAACATCCAGTTGTTCAATGTACCAATTCTGTGAGACTGCAACAGCAAGGAGGGTTCTCACAGTGACCATTTTAGCACTGGTGCATAGGTTTCTGTGTAATCAATGCCCTCCTTCTGGTGGTAGCCCTTTGCAACAAGCCTGGCCTTGTACCTTTCAACTGAGCTATTGGCATTGTATTTGACCTTGAAGACCCATTTACTGCCAATAGGACATTTATTGGATGGGAGTGTGACAACTTCCCAAGTATCATTATCTTCCAAGGCCTTTAGTTCTTTGTTCATAGCCTCAGTCCATTTTGGATCTTTGGAGGCCTGGATATAAAAATGTGGTTCTACTGGTATATTTATGCTTAAAATTAAATGCAATGATTGTTTGTGTAAATTGGAATAATTAAGAAAATTTGAATGATGATGCTTGGATAGTGAAGGTGGAAGTTTACACTGGTAGTCTGATAGTTTGGTTGGTTGTTGTTTGTGTCTAGTGGAGGCTCTTGTAGGTGGAGGTGGAATAGGTGGAATAGGTGAAGTAGGTGGTGGAGTAGGTTCCTGTGATTGTTGATTGTTTGTAGTTGGTTGTGAAATAGGGGTAGTAGAGGATGAACCAGTTTGTGTGTTTGGGGAAGTAGAGGTGATGGGGAAGGTGGTGGTTCGGATGGTGTAGTGATGGGTATAGTTGGTTGAAGAAATTCGGCATGGAAGGTGGTGGTTGGTTGGTGTAAGAGGTGTTGGTTCGGTTGGTGGTGGTTCGGTGATGTAGGTGGTGAAGGATGTGTGGAATATGGTGATGGTGTGGTGAGAGGGTAGTAAATGGAGGAATGGAAATAGGGATGTTGGTGCTATAGAATACTAGTTGTAGAGATTGTCTTTTACAAGGTGCGAGAGTTTTCAACAGTCTGATAGTTTGGCTGGTTGTTGTTTGTGTCTAGTGAAGGCTCTGGTAGGTGGAGGTGGAATAGGTAAAGTAGGTGGTGGAGTAGGTTCCTGTGATTGTTGATTGTTTGTAGTTAGTTGTGAAATAGGGGTAGTAGAGGATGAACCAGTTTGTGTGTTTGGGGAAGTAGAGGTGATGGGGGAAGGTGGTGGTTCAGATGGTGTAGTGATGGGTATAGTTGGTTTAGAAGGTGGTGGTTCAGTTAGTGTAAGAGGTGTTGGTTCAGTTGGTGGTAGTTCAGGTGATGTAGGTGGTGAAGGATGTGTGGAATATGGTGATGGTGTGGTGAGAGGGGTAGTAAATGGAGGAATGGAAATAGGGATGTTGGTGACTGTGGTGGTGTCTGGTGTGGAAGGATTTGATAGATGGAGAGGGAAGATGGATTCTTAAAAAATGACATGCTTGCTGATGATGACTTTGGTGGTGGTGGGATCATAGAGAAGGTAACCTTTTTGATGTTGTGGGTAGCCAAGTAGTACAGTGGGGATGGATCTTGCTTGGAATTCATCAGAGGTGTGTTGGTGAACATATGATCTGAAACCAATGGTTCTGAGATGATCAATGGGAGGTGGATGGTGATAGAGCATCTCATAGGGACTTTTGTTGTTTAAGATAGGTGAGGGGAGTCTGTTGATCAAGTATGTGGCTGTGTGAATGCAGTATCCCCAGAGATGTTTAGGGAAGTTTGCTTGTAGTTGAAGTGCCCTTGCTACCTCTAACAGATATTTGTGTTTCCTTTCAACTCTTGAGTTTTGTTGTGGAGTATATGGGCAGGAGGTTTGGTGAATGATGCCATTGGTGTTGAAAAATTCAGTGAGTGAAGAGTTTACAAATTTTGTGCCATTGTCACTTCTGATGATTTGAATGGTTTTATTGAACTGAGTTTTAACATAGGCATGAAAGTGTTTTACTGTTGATATAACATGATGTTTGGTTGGGAGTAGATAAGTCCATGTGGCCCTTGAGTAATCATCAACAATGGTGAGCAACAATTTGCATTTATTAAGTGTACAATGATGATATGGTCCCCATACATCCATGTGAACCAAACTGAAAGCAGAAGTAGCATGAGACAAACTAGGAAAGAAAGGTAAGGCATGATGTTTTGATAAAGGGCATATGGTACATCTATGGTCTACTGAACTAGAAACAGTAAAAGGTAATTTTGATACATGTTTGAGTACTTGAATGGATGGGTGTCCAAGCCTGGCATGCCATAGAGAGAGGGAGCTAGTAGTGGATAAGACAGTTGTTGTGGTCAGTAGTTGGAGTTGTTGATGTAGAAGGTAGAATGTAGAGTCCTCCTTTGAGTAGGCCTTGAGTTTGGGAGCCATCATGACCTGGAAAATACAGGTGTCATAAGTGAAGGTGATGGATCTTGTTTGAGGATTTGGCTAATTTGAGATGAGGTTGTAAGTGAAAGTTGGGACATAAAGTACATTATGAAGAGTGATGTTAGATTGTAAGGTGACTGAACCAATGTTAGTGACTTGTGTAGTGTGACCATTTGGTAATGAGATAATGATAGGTGTGATGAATGTAATGATGTTGTGCATCAAAGTGAGTGATATGCATATATGATCAGTAGCACCACTATCTATAATCCAAATCTCTTTAGAACCATAAATGTAATGAGCTATAAGTCTGTGAGGTTTACCTGCCATGAAGTTATGAGAACCAGAAGTGGATGCCTCATTGTTGTGTTGCATCATGAGCAAAACTTGGTTGAGTTGGTTCTGCAACATATCCATCCTTGCAGTCACAGAGTAATCTGGTGGCAGGTTCACCATGTTTGGAGTTTCCACTGAATTGGTGTCAACTGGTGTTCCTTCAGTAGCAACAGTCATATTGATGGTCCTTGGTTTAGACTGAGTTGACCTTTTCTGAGGTGGCACATACTTGTTGTGAAGGGGATGACCAATTGGGTAACCCACAAGTTTGTAGCATTCTTCTTTGGTATGACCCTCTTTGCCACAGTTACCACATATGACACCAGTTTTGAATGTAGCCCTTCTGGTGGGATTGGTAGAAGGTTGAGAGATTTGGTTTCTTGTGTTTTTGTGAGCATCATAGGTGTTATAACTTCTGTAAGTGTTCAAAGCAAATGGAGTAGGTGTGGTGGTTTGTTTTGGAGTCTCTCTTTGTTTCTCCTCTTGTCTGATCATCCTGTAGGCTTTAGCCACAATAGGAAGTGGTTGTAACAGTAAGATTTGGCCCTTAATGTTGGTGTAATTTTCATCTAAACCCATCAAGAATTGGATCAACCTCTTCCTCTGATATCTTTCACTATTTGTTTTGCCATTTTCACATACACACTTGCAAGTACAGTTATAAGGTGCCTCTAAAGCATCTAATTCATCCCACAGACCTTTGAGTTTGTGATAGTACACTTCAACTGAACTATTCATTTGTTTCAAGTGAACTATTTCAGTGGTGAGTTGATAAATTCGTGTCCATCTATCCGTGAGTAGTGATCATGCAGTTGATGCCATAGTGAATGTGCAGAGTGTACAAAGTTGAGATTATTACCAATTTGATCGAAGCGTGTTAAGCACCCAAGAAATGATCATATCATTAGCTCTTTCCCGCTTAGGCCTTATTGGAGATGTTATGTCGGGTTCCTCAAATTCACCATTAACTAGTTTGAGCTTGTTCCTAGCATTCAATGCAATGGTCATAGATCCGTGCCAAGAATCGAAGTTTTCGAACTCGTTAATTTTCTTGAGATGAGAATCATGCCAGGATGATCTTGAGGATGAAAGTACAATGGATGGTTTGGTGAGTTAAGATCATCCATGGTGTTATTGGTGTTTGTGTTAGAAGTGCTTGAATCACTGTTTTGAGGCATTTTTGATGATGAATCACTGTGTTGGTGTGAGATGATTGTGAATTGTTGTTGTGATCAGAAAACTGGTTGTTTTGATTAGATTTGATGTGTAAAATGTGAAATAATGGTGGTTAGTTATGGTGGGAAAATCAGTTATGATGGTTTGTTACGGTGGTGAAAATCAGTTATGGTGGTTAGTTATGAGTTTGGCGGAATAATGGTGGTAGTGATGGTAGAGCAGGATACTTTGCTCGATACCATGATAAGTGTGTGGAACTAAATTGTGAATTGAACTATCAAAAGTTACTTACAATACAGAAATGAGAAGTATTTATACTATGATATACTATTGTTACATTGAATCTGGACCTAACTACATATCAGATACATCACATAGTGTTACATATCACTAAGCTACTTTGCAGCAGAGTCTTCATCTTGTGTGGGTTGGATCTGTGTACACTTTGAACTGTATGACACAGTTGTGATGTGTTGTTGATAGCTTGTTCTTGTGTTGCTTGTGTAGTCTTGTTAACTGGTAGAGATGGATATGTATTCTTGAAACCTTAATAAAATAAAGCTTTGAAATCTGATACAACAACATATATAAAGTTTGATAATAGATTTAAGCAGCAATGTTTTTATCTACCAGGTATGGTAAAATGGCATAAAAATGAGCAATTATAATGGAGTATGTAGTGTAACCCACTTGAATTCATTACCGGTTAAGAAAAATAATTACTATGCCACATTTGTTACGAATAAAATGTGCAAAATAGATTAACAAGGGCGCTAAGAAAATGGAGATTTAGTTATAGTTGATATGATAATATACAAAGTTGTAGTTGTTAAGTGCTTAAATGGATAGACATTCTACGGTTGAGGTTAATGCTACTGTGTTGAGGCGTCCGTTGATGATCCCATACATGATGTATCTCATGCAAATCATGAACTTACAATTGTTGTAAACAAAGTTGTGTGTCCTTCTTCAAATGCTACTTCTGTAAGAAAAATTGATGAAATGCCAGATGAGTTCAATGTAAACAACATGACCATTGAGGTTAATGAGGTTGCAGTTCCTCAATGTGTGGATATTATGCAGGAAGAGGAATCTGAAGAAGTGATTAATCGTTCGTAGTCTTTTACCTGAATCGTTTAAACAATTTGCAGTCAAATAATTCGTTTAGAAGTTTGAGTTCTATCATTCAATACATTATGAAAATAATGACTTTAGATCATCGTACTTTATGCTTTAATATGTTCCAGAATTATATTATATATTTACTTAAGATTGGTTCATATTTACTAGGATTTGTTTTCCCAATTTATTATTCGGTTAGAGTTTAATGATTGGATTTTTTTAACTGTTTTTCTTTTGATTGGATTTTTTTCTACGTTTGTAGATTTTCTATTTTGTTCTTTTACATGGACATGTACTATACTTGATAAGTCAAACAAATAAAGATGTCAAGAAAAAGAAATTTTGTGTAATAGAAAAAAATATTAAAATTTCTATGCCACTGATTACTTATATCTTTTAACTTTATATCTTCACTCTTTCTAACTAATACAAACGTCAATAAAAAGTAGTATACATGTGCAACGCACGGGTATTGCACTTGTTAATGTGTGTTTGTGTGTGTTTTTAAAGCAGAAAGAAGAAGCCCATTTTTTTTTAAATTGAACTTGGGTTGCTTGGGTTATTGGACATTGGGCTAGTGAAAGAGTAATATTTTTTTTTTATATAAGTTCAACTTTTTTTTCATATAAAATATTATGCTGGATTTTTTTTTTAATTATATTTTGTTTAAATAATTGAAAGGAAAAGAAAAATGTCCAACGGCATCACATTTTTTAATACCAAAAGTAACGGCACAAAATGTGATGCCAAATGATTTCTGATGCTATAGAGTGTTTTGCTGATGTGACATCACTTTTTGCCAACGACATTACTTCAACAGCACGAGAGTACCCAATGCTCTTAAAGGTTTATAACGTGTCTTCATTATTTAATTGTAATAAAAGATTTTAAACCGCTCTATAATTCTAGACTTTTTCAAGCCATCTACGCATGAAACATGGATTTACTAAGGTTTTCGGATTTTTAAACATTTGTATTCTCTTATAAACCCACCCTAATACAACAAGACAAAAAATGCAGCTACTAATTGTTTCCTTTTTAGGTAAGTATTAGACATTTTATTAAGGAAAAAGATCAACTAAAATATCATCTATGTATGCTTTGAAACAACAATACACAATTGAAATATTCTATAGGAGTGTTTGGTTAAGCTTTATTAGGAGCATATTGTGATGTCAAAACACAACAAGCTTGTACAAACACTTCTTGATTAAATGCTTAGAGGGTTAAAATTTGTGTTTTCGTAAAACATTTTAAACAGTGACTTCTTATAGCACAAGATGTTTCTAAGCTGATTAGCTACAAAATGGAAAACATAATAATATGTAAATGAATGAATGAAGTTTAAGAAGCTTTTGTTAGGATTTTAGTTTTATGTTGATTTTTTTACAGGGTTGTGTTTTCATAAAACATTTTAAATAGTGACTTCTCAAATAGCACAAGATGTTTATAAGCTGATTAGCTACAACATGGAAAACATAATAGTAATATGTAAATGAGAAAACAAGATGACAAGATGATCATAAGATGCTAAATGTTGAATGTAACTAGAAAAATAGAACAATATTATTACAGATACTTGCATCCTTCATCAAAATGCATCACCACAACATATGGCAGGTCAAATACAAAGTCAAACCCGCCATTACATTTCAACTTCACTATACAGAAGCCTGCATCCATACCCTCAAAACATAAAACTAAAATCCTAACAAAAGCTTCTTAAACTTCATTCATTCAACTCCAAAGTAACAACCCTGTAAAAAAATCAACATGCATTTCACCACCAAAAAGCGAAAAAAAGAAAATTAGAACATGCGCACAAAAATAACCAAATATTTCAAGATTTTTTTTTATGAATTAGTAAATTACCTGTTATATGACTTGTACTACTTTGGGCTCTTTTTTAACAAGCCCCCAAATTTCTTCAACATGTTGCCACTCTTTTTCTTAGGCGACTCGTCTTCCATGTCCTCAGAAAATGGAGAATTCAACTTCCCACCAATAGTGTGTGTGTCAAGAGACCCCGTTCGCTCCACAAACTTACCATTAGCACCACCCGAAAGCATAGCAGCAGCCGCCTCTGCTGCCTTCCTCCACTGGTCTGACTGCACTTTAAGTCTCCTTAACTCAGCTTCCATTTCAGCATTTGCAGCCTGAGCTAAGTCCAACTGCTCGGTCACCCTCACCACCTTTCTGCTGCTTTTATCAGCTTCTTCGGTCAAATAACCAACTTTCATTAAAGCTTCTCTTTCAGCAGCTTCTGCAGATGCCACAGCTTCATCATTCACATGATTCTTTTCCACTTTTAATCGTTCGTTTTCCTCAGTTATGTTCTTTAGTTCGGTTTCTTTTTCTAACATAACCCTTTTCATGTCCTCCAAATCAGCCACCAACTTTGTTACTTCCGTATCATCTTTAGTAGTGTCTATTTCGGTTGTTAGTTCAGCTTTCTCAAGCTTTTCATTCAAGAATTTATTCTCCTCAGATATGTTTTCAAGTTTGAAATCTTTTTCGGCAAGTTTTGCCTTCAAAGCTTCAAGTTCAGCTTTTAATTGTTCCAAATTCGCTTCCAAGGTTGATACCTTTTCGCCTGATTCGGAACGTGTTTGTTCCACAAGCTCATAAGCACTTCGAATCTGCAACGTGCTTTGAAGATACTCTTCTTGGTATCTTTTTTCAGCTCCCTCCAGTTCACCACGTAACTTTTCAACTTCCGTTTTCACACAGTTAAGCTCTTCTTGATCATCGACAACAACATCATCATTGCCTTTCGGATTAACATCGTTCGCTTCAAGTTTGCTAACAAGCCCTTCCAATGAATCTACTCGAGCATTCGATTCCTCCAACTCGAGGGATAAAGATTCATAAGCTTCCACGGCTTTCAGTTTTTCCATCCTGAGTGTCTCCTCGGTTGATTTTAAGGTTTCCAGCTGTTCACGTGTTTGACTCATGATTTCCGATGCTCTGGCTTTGGAATCTTTGGAATCATTCAGTTGCATTTTGAGTTCGTCAACTAAACGAAGAGTTTCAGATAGCTCAAGCCTTAACTTCAGCATCTCATCATGAGCTGATTCAGCATATTTAGCTTGTGTAGCTTCAGACTCCGACACCTTTTCAAGCTGAATCTTGAGCTTCTGGATTTCATTCATTGCTGAAGCTAAAGCAGCAGAGTCCATCGAATGGTGTTTCTGGACAGCCTCAAGCTCAGACTCCCATTCCCTGTCCCGATCCTGTGAGATCTTTCTGAGTTCTTGAAGTCGGGACTCTTCAGAAGCTGAAATCTCGTCAAGTTGCTTTTCTGATTCTTGAAGCTTTTCCGACATTTCCGCAAGCTGTTTCTTGGCCTCTTCAGCATCCTCATGAGCCCGTTTCGTCCATGATTCTGACTGACTTAGTTGTTCTTTGGCTTTCTTAAGTTCTTCTTGGAGATTAGCAAGCTGTGTTTCCAGTTCCATCACTCTTCCGGGCCGCTTTTTCTGAATTTAGCACGTAAATATTTAATATCTTAGTCAGCACACAAAAGTCAAGGTCAAATGTAAGCGTACTTGAGTAGCATCATACCTCGGATGTTGGAGTACGAGGTGACCGACGCTCAGTAACTTTTGGGCTTCTGGCTTTTGGTGTTCTGTTAGCAGGACTATGAGATACCGAATTGTCGGCTTCAGCCCCTGAAGTTTTGAGTTGCCTAGCAGTTTTTGTTGTCCTTTGTGGCACCTCCAAGGTTGCAGCTCTGTTTTAATTAAAATTTATTCAATTAAAAAATAAAAATACATGATAATATTAGTGATAAATAAATAAAAACAGCATTGCACTGCACTAACTAATTTGTATACAGTTGCATCGGAACACATGTTTAAAAGGACACGATAAACAACTATTTCCCAACTTTTATGCAAGGATAGTTGATTGTTTACAGAATTCATCCATCTTTATTTCTTAAATATCTCGAATAGTATTATAAACCATCTCTATTTCTTTGATCGTGTTACGATGCATATGATGTATATACATGAGGGCCAGTTAGACTGAACACTATGTTTGATCAAAGATTTCTAATATAGCCAATAACGTGTAATAATGAACAAATGCAAATTGGTTATAATTTTCCGAAAATGGTCAGGGGAAGATGTTAAGCACATGAAAGCTAAACCAAGGACCACTCTTGTTCCAAAAATGTAAATAATTTAATGGATTTTCATCTAATAAATAATAGAAGTGGAAAACATGAAACACGGTCCCCTTGTTAAGTCAAGATCAGAAATGCCAGGCCAAAACATACATGTCACAAGAAACTGACTAAAAGCACTCAACTTTATTAAAGAAAAAACACATCCTATTTTGTAGCCAACTAAGCCATTATCTAGAGTTCAAATTCACAAATCGACTGCAATGTACTAACTGATTGCAAGTAATATATATCACGATAGCAGCATTCCTCTAAAACAGTTTATTATTGCTAAGAAAAAGGTGCAAAATCACATTCCAAACAAACATACATATCAAATCCAGGCTCAACATCATTTACACAATTTTAGAGATCGGAACTTATCATAGCTAGAAATCTTACTAACAACAGAATAAGATATAGAAGCAGAAATGAGGCCATACCTTGTCTTTGGAGTTTGCATTGTCTATCTTACTCTTGAGTAAAAGATATATTCAAATAAAAAGGCCCACTTGAATAATGCAGTTGACCCACAGTTCCTATAATAGTTATCAAAGGAATGCTTGGGTCAGAAAGAAAGATTTGTTTATATATTGTATGCAATGCATATGTGATAGTATACCAACAAATGATGTCATCAAGGAAACCCAAACTTTAATCAATGTCAACTATAACGAAAACAAAGCCAAACCAAACCAATGGTTTAAACCAACAACACAAGTCTTCAAAGAAACTCCAAACTCCATGAGAACTACCCCCACTCCCAACAACCAATCTAACACCACAACTGGAAAGAAAATAATGCATGTGAAAATTGCGCAAGCAAAAAATATTTTTTCATCGTTGCACATTTCAACGTAGAGTTGGTAATGACCTTATTAAAGTGTATTTAAAGACATTTCAATAATGGTCAAATATTTTGAATAACGAAGAAGGACTTTTTAACATAATAATGTGTAACAATAATTGAGAGATACATTAAGCTATACTAATGGAATAAAGATAATTGGAGCAAGGTAAATGAAAAAGGTGTGATTTCCAAAATCAAAAACTGAATCTTGTATTTGGACAGAGAACTAATAAGGGAAAAAAGAGGTAACAATAGTGCGAAAGACAAATATCACTAGACAAAACCATCTTTATACTTTTCCACTTTAACTTCTTTTTTACTCTTTGTGTGTTTACTTGTTTATGCTGTAATTTATAAACATCATTACTTACACATGAAATGCACACCAGAAAAAAAGATAGAGAATGAGGTAAGCATTGCAATGTGCATTATTTATGTATAACCCAAAATGCATGTCTTTATACATAATAATATATTCAAGAAGTGTTGCAGCTTATATACTCAAATTAATACACTCGTCCCATCGCAAAAACTGCATAAGCGTTTCAACATATGTGGTCAAACAAGTACTTTTAATATTGAAATCAAGAAAGAATAAACAGCAAAAGAATTACAAATATTCTTCAAATTCAAACTGTGATACAAATTTGTTCTTTGGTAGTTTCATAGTGTTTAGAACATTATGTAACACGGTTTAATGTATCATCAATACTTTTTGTTTGAATAAAAACAGTTATATTACAAATTCTGTATATATGTGCACATGATTTGACACTATGATTCAAATGACATGTTTGACCACAAAATCTCAAAAATCTCTAATAATTGAAACGCATAAACAGTGCTGGATATCATTCTCACCCACATAAGTCCAACACTATGATAAAGTAACTTTTTTCACTCTGAATCCTCACTGATGTTCAATAAGTTAAGCAGAAGCATTAAAAGCTTTATTCTGAACCAAGGGTCATTGCTTATTACCAAGTGAACTAATGGCTGAGGCCTTGGTGAGTAGTTGGGTCCAATGTCATTCTGATGACACCACTTTTATTGTGGGACACTTCTACTTGGTAAAACATGTGTCAAACTCAACTAAAATGAAACAAACCTAGCATTACATATATTTTTTTTAATTAAAAGCACAAATGGCATCTTAAAGTCTACACATAAATGATAAATCGAAATATGGCACTCCCAAGTGCTTAACAAAAGTCCAGTTTTGTGTTTTCAAGCTAGAAATTTCAAAATGTTCAATTATCAGGTAACACGGTTATTTAGTACTGAAATATCACTTTCAATGAAAAACCAGAATTCTTTGTCAACGTTCATTGACGTATGCCTAATGACCAAGCATTTTGTACATAGTACTTAAGTAATAATCTACATTCAAGACAATTATTGAACTATTTATAAGTGAAAGGGTAAATTTTGTTTTTTTTTTTTGACAAAGGGAGTACTCAGTACTGTTTGGTTCATTTATTAAATAAATCCTTACTTTATTTGTAGCTTAAGAACCACCAAAATCCAGTAAAACTCACAAACTGACACAAAAACATAATTAAAAGTGAACCCAGAAAGGATTTTTGACTATAAAGGGTTTTCAAAGACAAAGAAGCTGCTGCATTCAAGTCTTTCAAGATGGTAGATTTAATGCTATCTTGAAATACACATTAGAAAAAGTATTATAATAGTAAAAAATGCATTTTCATAGGTAGATGAGAAGCTCCCAATAAGTGCAATAAATTCAATTTTGAAACAATTAGATCTACCAAACAGATTCTCTGAATCCACATATACTGGTTAACCCATAAAAATACTGTAACTCTTAAACTACTATTTTGGTTAACCAAAATGTACAGAAAAAATATATCCAAATAAAAAAATATATGAAAAGTAAAATATGTTACAGTATCATGCAATTATAGTATCTGAGTCTAAGATTTATAGGAGGTTAAACTACTATTCTGGTTAACAAAAATGAATAAATAAAAATAAATAAACAAGGTTTTAAAGATTTTTAAGAAAAATAATAATGTATGGAAGCAAAATATGGTATCCTATGCAGCTAGAGTATCTGACTCTAAGAGCTAAATAAAAATATTTAAGCCATAAACTAATTAAAAAATGCAGAAAAAACAGCTAACCAACAAAAAAATAATAATAATAAAATAAAAATAAAATAAAAATACAAAAATACAACAAATAGAGCTAAATGCAAATATCCTTGAAAAAAGCTTTAAAAAAAATGAAGCAAATGTAAATGCAAAAAAATAAAGCTTGTGAGCACTTAGAATGCAGATTTATACTTTAAAGTCTTTAGTTACAAAACTGATATATATAAGAATAAATTAAATTAAATATTACATGTATAGTATAACTGTATAAGTACTTACCTGAGGAACAAAAAGGTGTATGAAGCACAAAGTTGGTTGTAGAAACAAGATACTGAAATGAGGTTTAAAAGTGTGAGAGAAACCCTAGTTTTAAGGATATGAATGTGAATGTGTGAATAGGAAGATGAAGTGAAGATGGAGAGTGGTGTTTTGTGTTGCACTTCCCAAGTTAAGTCTTCTCTTTCTACATAAAAACTCATGAGAGATAAAAACAAAACAAGAGTATCTCTCTGCTTTTACATTAAAATTTTTTTGTTTAAATTTAAATTTAGTTTATATGCAAGTATTTAGGGGTGTTTGTTTTAGTTGTTTATGACTTTATTGGTGTGTTTGGGAACAATCCTTAGAGCACTCCCAACAATAACACCATAACACCAATAACACCGTCCACGTTAGCGTCACATCAGTTTTACCATTTAACATTAACATCCTCAAAAAACACCCACAACAATAACATCCCAATAACACCATAACACCACTAATATTTCATATTTTCAATTTCAACCCCTAAACTAAATCAAACACTTCATTTTTTAAACTAAAACAAACATTTCATTAAAACTTAAAACATATTACAATACGAAACTAAAAAAAAATACAACGAAAAAAAAAATACAACGAAATAAAAAAAAAATACAACGAAATAAAACGTTTCTACGGACGAGGTTTCAAGTTATATTTTGCGATGATTCGATCTTTTTCGTCATTGATCCACTGCACGACCATTGGATCTTGCCCGTCGATGAGACGTCATCAAAAACTTTATTTCTTCCAACCGGGTTATTGTGAGATCTTTTTCTGCTGCGCCCGATCGCCGCCGGAGACTTCTCGTTTCATACGAAACTCGTTTGCCATAGTTTCGGTGAAATAAGTCGACGAGCTCGTTCCTCCAGTGCTTGTTCCCCAAGACTTGTTGTAGTCTCGGATCTTGGTTTCTTACTAGCACGTTTCTTTCCATGGGCGAGGTTGTTCATCTTGACCAAACAAATCCTCGTTTGTTTGGCTTGGGACTTCGCCGGTTAAATCGACCGGCCCCGTGAGTTCCATTTCTTATAATGACGCAAAACCGCCCAAGCGTCTTGAGGCCAAAAGTCGATCCCTTGGTTTCTCACGATACCATTGCTTTGCCGTTGCATCACATCCACTCACTTTCCCGCCGTTGATCACGTTTGAACGGTTGTAATGAGAGTTGAACTTTGTGCATATGCCGCTCAAAGTTTTCCACTTGCTTGACATGTCCTTGTTGCGCCGTTGAAAGTTGTTTTATTGAACTCATTTCGCACCGATACCAAACGTATCCTTGGGTTGGCACTTTCCAACTTTCGGATCCTCAAACAACTATGTAACATGTTGCAAGTAATGCTTCCTCTGCTGGAGTCCAACGTGAGTGAACAACAACCGCCTTCATCGAATCAACCGGTTCGGGCTCGGGGTCTTTGGATTTCTTTGATTTTCGCCAACGCGACCTTTTCCTTTTTGGAGGAGGCGTGGGTGTGTCAACAACATCATGTGTTTCGGTTTGTGATTGTTGTGATTGTTGTGTGAATTGTAGGTTTTGAAAGTTAGAGTTTAAGGTGTTTTGTTGGTTTTGTTGTTGCCAATCTGAAATGCTTGATGTTGTTGATACATTTCTTGGCTCGATAAGCCTAGTGGGTTGGGGATTGAAGATGAGCCGCGTTCGGGTTAGATGATGAACCCGGGTTTGAGGATTCCACCCACCAGCAAGAAGATTGTAGAAAGTATCATCGTTGCCTCCCGACATTGTTTTTTTGCGCGTTAACCAAGTTGAAAGATTGAGAGAATGGAGAGGATTTAGTAGTGGAAGTGTGAAAAGAAATGGTGTTTTAATTGGGTATTTATAGTGGTAAAAAGGTTTTGAAATTTTTTGAAAAATAACGGCTAGTAGCCGTTTAGGGTGGTTTTGAAATTTTTTGAAAATAACGGCTAGTAGCCGTTTTAAGGGTAGAAAGTGTAAATTTTTGATTTTTTTTTTTTTTTTTTTTTTTTTTTTGCGCCTCCTTTAACGCCTGTTACAAAGCAGCGCGGTGCGTTTTTCCTCTTAACGCCGAGCTCCCAAGCGGTAATAACGCCGTAACGCGTTTTTGCGTTTACGCGCCGTTCTGGCGTTCTGGTTGGGAATGCTCTTAGAAGAATTTGTAAAATAAGAATTGATTATAAATGTTTGAGTTTTAAAATAAGCTTGTTTATAAAATAAGATTTGTTTCACAAATAAAATGAGCTTCTGGAAATAAGTAGAGCCTTTATTTAGTTTATCAAATTAAATAGTTTTTAAAATATATGTGAATATAATTTTATGTATTTGTAAGTTGTTATACAATATAAGTTTCGACAATTCATTAAGGGGCGTTTGGTTGGAGTAAATTGGAGTATATTGTGAATTTGCATTTCAATTGCCTTCAAATATCATGTTTAGTAACTTAAATGGAGGTCTTTGAAGTAATTTAGAATTTCACAATTGCCAAAATGGAGAATTATAATCCTCCAAAAGTGAGAATTTAATTTACTTGAAAAAAAATTATAAACTTTTTTCTTATTGTTTTTATAAACTTTTAAATAGAATATATATGAAAGAAAAATTTATAAACTTTTTATAATTTTTTATAAATTTATTTATAAACTTTTTATAAATTTTTTATAAACTTCTTTTATCAATTTTCTATAAACTATTTTTTATAAACTATTTTTATTATAAATTTTTTATAAATTTCTTATAAAACATTATAAAACTTTTTTATAAACCTTTTTTATAAATTTTTTATAAACTTTTTTTTATAATATTTTATAAACTTTTTTTATAAATTTTTATTAACTTCTTTTATCAATTTTTATAAACTTTTTTTTATAAATTTTTATAAATTTCTTATAAAATTTTATAAAACTTTTTATAAACCTTTTTATAAATTTTTATAAACTTTTTTTATAATTTTTATAAACTTTTTTATAAATTTTTATAAACTTCTTTTATCAATTTTTATAAACTTTTTATAAACTATTTTTATAAACTTTTATTTTTTATAAATTTTTATAAATTTAGTATAAAATTTTTATAAAACTTTTTATAATTTTTTTATAATTTTTTATAAACTTTTTATAAATTTTTATAAACTTTTATATAAATTTTTATAAACCTTTTTATAACTTTTTTTATAAACTTTTAAAGAATATTTATGAAATTTATATTAAAAATAAAAATATATTTATAAATTTATGTCAACTAAACATGCGAAGGTATTTTAAATTCCGGAATTTAAAATTCTCAAGAATTTAAATTTTCTAGAATTTAAAATTCCGGAATTTCAAATTACTCCAACCAAACGCCCCCTAAAACTTTATTGTACTTTGTGGTTTTTTCAATTAGCCTACTCTATTACACTAGTATTTTTTATGGTTGGAATGTATTGGTATGGGTCTATGACTTTGAAAGTTATTAATGTTGTTTGGTTGGTTATAGGGTTCATCACAATGGAATGAGGATACTCAAATGTGAAGGTTTCCTCATATATTATGTGTGTGACTGTGTGAGTGGTTTCTTTATACCCTCTATTATCATTCCACTCTATATCAACACCAATACCTATTGTGATTTATAGCGACAAACCAAACACACCCTAAATGTTGCTAACTAAGTCACCATACTTTGCGTTTTTGTTCACTTGAGACACTGAACTATTTCAATAGTCTTATAAAAGAAAACTTTAGATAATTTCACTGAATACCTAATATCAATTGATTACTCTTTTAAAATGTTCAAATCACGTGTCATGTCATCCAACACATCACTTTTAACACATTTTTATAAATTAATTTTAACAAATTTCTCTCTCTGTTAAATGTTCTTCTTTGAATATTGGTTATATCCCCTAGTCTTCAAAGATGAAAATAAGATTTTGTTTTGGGTTTGTATTATAGCTTGCTATATACATATATTTTGACCGCATTTTATAACTTAAACCTCTAAATAGTATTTGTTAATTTCGATAGCACAATGAAAATAATTAATATTTTTCCATAATGCAGTGAGCTAAAGCTACAAAAATAATACAATGATCAAATGAACAAAAATAATTACAGTATTTATTTGTCTATTAACCTAAAATAAAAACTTAAACTCATAGCTTATACCATACTAGCGAGTCTTTCATAGCGATCTTGTGTGGTGTGCCCTATGACTAAATTTTCCAGCAAATAAATGTTCTTTTATTTTAAGCTGCTTGATTTCAGATTTATGTTTTGAAAGCTTAATTAGATTGTACATTATGGTTAAAGAGTTGTATATTTTGGTGATGGGGTGAATTAAATTGTGTATTAATTGTATGTATTGAATAGTGTGTTTTTAGTTTTATTTGTATTTGTACATTGTGCTTACGTAGTTGTATATATTTGTGATGGGTGTATTAATTGTATGTATGTAAGAAATAGTATTTGCTTAAAATTAATTATGTTTTACATAGTTATACATTATGTTTTATAAGTAATATTTGCTTAAATTCTAATTTAGAAAATCTTAAACTCATAAATAAGAAAGAGGGTCATCCCTTCTTATAAGTAGTATAAATAAGTTGGCTGTAACTTCAACTAATTACACCAAACACACAATCGGGTTTTCATAAGTCAAAATTGTGCTACAATTTATCTAAGAGATATTTGACAAGTGTTACAGTAAAAGACAATTGTGACATTATCATTAACTCAAATTTATTTTCAAATAAACTCATATGTTCTGTTAAACCATTTTATCATTACAAGTTAGTGCAAGCATCTAAGGCTATATTTGGCGCGAAGTTTTTTTGAGCTTTTTGGAGTGATGACCAATGAGTGATGACCAATGAGCAATGAATTTTTTGATTTTTAGTGTTCGTTTGGCAAAAGAGCAGTGAGGTTTACTATTTTTTTAAAAAGCTGATTTTCCAATGATTCTTTAAGAAGCGTTGAGCGGTGGTGTGACTCATCGCTCACAACTACTTTTAACAAACACACCCTAAGACTATTGGAGTGGTTGGTGAGCTTCTCACCATTAGTGCCAAGTCATGAGGGCCATCAAAGCAAGTCAAGGTCACGGCCAAATTGCATTTGAATGGTGGTGGTCACTATAGTGGGTGTGAAAAAATGTGAGGCCTAATTCCAAAAGTAAATATTTTTATGTGTTTTGTGAGTGTGTGTGTAGGATATTTATTAGGGTATATTTGTATAAAATGTTATTTTAATAAAGCGTAAGGGGATAGTGTCTAAAAGCGAGTGAAAGGTGAAAGAAAATAAGGGAAGTGAAAGTAGAAAAAGTTGATGTGGCGTTGATATGAGCAATTGAGGAGTTGTGACTTTAGCCTAAGTACCTAACAATAAACATGGGCTTGTGATCTTATTACCCCGTAAAGTCATAAACTTCTTGTGAAATATAGCTTAGTTGCAATATAAAAGCTCAAGCAACACCCCCTTAGGCTGGTAGCAGTGGTGACTTAGGTCGACTTTGCCACATCAGTTTTCTCTTTCCGACGATCTGAAGACGACCTAGTTGCTACAGTGGTAACCTAGTTAATTTTATTTTTTTTCAAATATTTTTAACAACAAATTTAAAATTCATTAAAATTAAAAACATTACAATACTAAATAAAAATATTAATATATTAAAAATAAAAACGATACGAAATACATAAATCATAAATCCTAATCTGAATGCTCGCGCATGCGTAATTATATGAAGGAGACCGATAACCAAGAAATTCCTCGATGTAAGCCAAAGCGTTCCTCGTCTAACTGAGGTTGCTCAACAAATATAGCAGACGAACTTGATGCACCTACTCTATCGGTTTTGTTCTCCGATAGCTCCAATTGATTTTGGTCGATGTTGTTCTGTAATTGTTGAACACACCTCCACAACATGTCGACAATGTTGTCGTCTTTGCGGGCTTCATCCATCAAAATTTGACGATCACGACTTTTCGTTCGGGCGTAATGTCGTTGCAAATCGTGTATTTTCTCTCATACGTTGCTTTTCCGCCTTGCACGATCAAACAACGATAACGTCTATAATAGCGTTTTTGAGCCTCATCGCCTTCTTCGCATTGCTTTTAACGTACATTTGCATATCTTCAACGGAATGGGGAGCGACAAGCCATAATAATTTTGTGTTGAGAAATAGTTTGAGGTTGAATTGTGTTTGAAATTGTGTGCTTATAAGTGTGTTTGAGGTTGGTATTTATAGAATGTAAAGTGGTAAATTTAAAAAAAAGTTTTTTTTCTTGTTTAAATAAGAAATGGTAACAAAAGGGAGTGTCTTTTGATTTTGTGTGCATAGAATTCGGTCGTAGAAATGAACTAGTTCGACCCACAACCGATCTCGACCGAACCTCCACGTGGGAGGACCAATCTCGACCGATCGGTCGACCGCACATGACCGACCCATTGTGGTTAGCCTTACGGTAGCAAATTTAGTTATCCCTTCACTGCAAATAAATGTAAGGGTGCGTTTGTTTCACATGCATCTATTTAGGATTTGGGATTACGCATAAAACCCGATATGTTTGTGAAAATTTTCATTTGAAAACTTTATGTGTTTAGCAATTCTTGAAGTATGATTCTACCGATTTCTACGTGTAATTTTGATTGTAAACTATTTTAAAATTGTTTAAAAATTTATTGAGCATTTATATTATGAGTTAATACGCAAGTACATCAGTAAACTTTTTAATACAGTATATAAGCTTTATTTTGTTCATTTAATTTACTTAATTTATAAAAATTGACATGTAAATTACTATTTTATATATTTAGTGTTAATACGATTGACTTGAATGCATGTTTTTTAATTAGTTAAGTAACATAAATGTCGTGTTTTACAAGTTATGTGATGTCTACGCATATATTTTTATAATTTCGATTACCTAAGAGCACTTCCATCCGTAACGCCATAACGCAGCGTTATGGCTCGCTTAATGGCGTTATGGTCATACCACCATTGGACCTCCGGCGTTAATGAGGCAAAGGAGGGCTGCGTTAACAAAGCAACGCCCGTTAGAGGGCTAAAAAAAATCAAAAAAAGTTACACTTTGCCCCCCTCAACGGTTTAGTTACCGTTTTATTTAAAAAAAAAATCAAAAATTTTACACTATGACCCCTAAACGGCTAGTTCTAATAAAAAAAAATTCAAAAATATTTTTTTACCACTATAAATACCCAACTAGAACACCATTTTTTTTTCACACTTCCACTACTCAATTCTCTCAATCTTCAATCTTTTATTAGCGAAAAAAAAAAATGTCGGGAGGCGATGATGATACATTCTTCAATCTTCTCGGTGGTGGGTGGAATACCTCAAACCCGGGTTCATCATCTAACCCGACGCGGGTTCATCTTCAAACCCCAACATGTCTCTTCCCAACCCACTAGGCTTCTCGAGCCAAGAAATGTGGCAACAACATCAAACATATCTCTTTTGGCAACAACAAAACCAACAAAACACCTTAAACTCCAACTTTCAAAATCTACAATTCACACAACACTCACAACAATCACAAACTGAAACAAATGATGTTGCTGAGACACCCACGTCTCCTCCAAAAAATCCAAAGGTCGTGTTAAACGAAAATCAAAAAAATTCAAAGACCCCGAGCCCGAACCAATTGATGATGATGAAGAGGAAGTTTTCGCTACTGGGTGTTGGACTCCAGCAGAGGAAGAATTACTTGCAAGGTGTTACATAGCTGTTTCGGAGGATCCAAAAGTTGGGCGGTGACAACCCAAAGATACGTTTTGGTATCGGGTTACAAATGAGTTCAATAGACTCAACTTTCAACGGCGCAACAAGGATATGATGTCAAGCAAGTGGAAAACGTTGAACGACATATGCACAAAGTTCAACTCTTATTACAAACGTGTGCAACGGGAACAACGAAGCGGGGAAAGTGAGATGGATGTGATGAAACGGGCAAAGCAATGGTATCGTGAGGAAACCAAAGCATCACCGTTTGCTCTCGATGACGCTTGGAAGGTTTTGCGTCATTCTAAGAAATGGGACACGCCGGAACCGGTTGATTTAACCGACGATGTCCCAAGCCAAACAAACGAGGCTTTGTTTGGTCATGATGAACAACCACACCCCATGGGAAAGAAACGTGCTACCAAAAAAGCAAGATCCGAGAGCACGAAAAGTACTGGGGGAGCAAGCACTAGAGGAACGAGCTCGTCAACTTATTTCACCGAAACTATGGCAAACGCAGTATCGTATCAAGCGTGAAACCGCGCAATGGCGTGTCGGGCCCAACAGAAAAAGATGAAGCAATAACAAGATTGGAGGAGTTGAAGTTTTTTGATGGCGGATATGAAGGCAAAGATCCGGATGTCGTGGCTTGGATCAATGACGAAAAAAAACGAATCAAAAAATATATAACTTGCAACCTCGTGACTAGATTGTATTCTCGTCATTTCCTTTAATTTGTTGTAACGTTTAATTTGCAGTGTGTTTTTTTATTTCGTTGTAACATTTTTTTTTTAATTTCGTATTGTAATATGTTTTCAAATTTAATGATATGTTTAGTTTAACAAATGAAGTGTTTGTTTTAGTTTAGGGGTTGAAATTAAAAATATGAAATGCTAAAATTTAACTTGGGATGTTATTGATGTGGGTGTTTTTGGGGATGTTAAGGTGAAAGCGTTAAAGGCGATGTGGCGATATTATTTTATAACTTGAGTTATCAATGTAAATGCTTTAAATATCATATTTCATAAGTTCGAGAACTTAAATAAACAAAATAAAAATTAGTTACCATAGGCGAACTTTTAAAAAGTTTAGCGACGTATATATTTATATATAGACTTTTCTTTTATTCTCGAAATCGGTTTATAGAAATTTTAACATGTAAATATGTAATAAAAATGGGAGAATTGCGTATATATACCACTAAAACTTAAAACTTGATATTTTTCCATAATACAAGTTTTTATTGCATGATGACAATGTCTTTTAGCGTGTTTTGAGTATATATCGAAAATACGAGTTTTAGTGGGTATATATACGATCGACGCTAAAAATGAATACTTATTTATAGGTTAGTAGTAAATAAAAATGAGGTGGGAACTATCTAGATTTTAGTTCAAGACAATACACGCGCTTTTTTTAGACGGGCTGAGGGCACGCTGCTGCAGTGGGCAGAGTCACATGGTTTTGGTGGGATTTTTACTCTTTTTCCAAAAATTTAGATATGTGAAACTTGTTTTTTGGATTGGATAATAAAACCAGAAAAAAATAAATCATTACGTATTTATTTTGTTTGTCATGAACGTTATTTTACAGTAATTTTATTTTACGATAGGCAGGGCGTCTATTTAGGTTATGTTTGGTAGACAAGATTATGGTGAGATTATCTTATTTTTCAAAAATAAGTTCTTAAAAATAATCTTTGTTTGACAGACATAGATTATAAGAGATTATAAAAAAATAATCTTTCATAATCTACGAAAATAAAAGTTCTTCACGTAATTTTATAAAATTAATATCTTTTTATAATCTTTTAAGAATAAGATCAAAGACCAAAGATCAACAACAAAGACCAACATCAAGACATAATTAGGCCTTTCAAAATAAATGTTATATATAAAGTGTCACAATTTTAATATATAATGCAGTAGTTATCTAGCGTTAACCAGGTGTGCGGAGCCATAATATGTAATCACGGGGCATTGAGTAACAAAACACATCGAGCTATTATTTTCAACTTGAATCCTATCGGGTCGGGTTTGATTAAAAAGTAAACAAAAATGAACTTTGATGATTAAGACTATTAGATGTATTGTTGCCTATATATATAATGAAAAAGGGATTAGTAATTTTAACCATTAAATGGAAATAAACCAACCTAGGATGTATATTATACAGGTCAAATTGCACACAAATGTATCATACTTGAGGCCAATTTGAATTATAGGTACACAACTTTATTTTTCTCAATTTAAAGTTTTCAATTTATTTTTGTGCAATGTAAGGTCATTTCGATTTTTCAAAAGATGTTATCGGTCATTTTTTCAGATGAATTAGTTAAATAATGTCGCTATCGCTACACCTGATATGTTTACTTACTCTTATGTAGCTAACACTCCCCTTTGTCAAATAGTCAACTTCCGATCGACTTCTGCCGGGTTGGTTGATATATCTTTACAATGGGTTATTTAAAAGTCATTTCGGCTAAAATTATGCTCGATATTCTCTTTTAAAAAATTGAAAAAAATCTTACCTTGCACAAAAAAATAACCTTGATAACTTAAATTAAGAAAAGAAAAAAAAATATCAAGTGCCTAAAATACATATTGACTTTAAGTGTGACACTTTTTTGTACGATTTTGTTATATATTGATCAAATATCAAGCATAATAAAGAACAAATCGAATGTAATTTGCATTGTTTTAAAATGCAATTAATTTTATTAAAAGTAACGCAATTATTATAGCAAAATCTTAAAAATAAATGGAAGAAATAAATTACAATTAAACTTATGTGATACCTTTTTATATATGCATTAAGTATTGATCTAGTTATATTTCTTTTTATATATTATTGGTTTTCACAAATTAAATATACAACATAAAACATAAAAGGTTAAAAAAAATGTTGCAAGAGATAACCTTAGGCATGTACTATTATATTACTGAGTAATAAATAAAACAAAAATGTGGTTACCTTTTGACTTCTCTTTTCAGCTAGTCTACTTTTCAATGTACTTACTTTCACTTCCCAAGATTACAATACCACCATTTTTTGGACGTTGGACCATAGAATAAGATTTTCCGGTAAACCCATAGTACTTTACTTGTTAGCAATCAAAAATGGTGAGGGCACTTTGAATATTTTGGTGATGGCAACGTGCCTTTTTCTACCATTTCGACTTATTTTTCTATATATATTTATGTTTCTCCGAGAGCTTCGTTGGGGGCAATTCCCCCCGGTACTTTAAAGGTGGCTCCGCCCCTGGTTCTAACATATTATTACTCATTTAATATCTTTTCTCATCTAATTTTTCTTCGTAAAAAAATATATGTACACATGTAGATCTCTACTACTTATAATAAAGGGATGCATCTCTCTCCTAAAATTTTCAGACTTTCAGACTTACAACAATATAAGCATGATGTACAACACTTGAAAGCACATAATTTTCAGACTTACAACAAAATAAGCATAGATACAACATTTTAATGCACATATTAAAAAAAGAAAACACCACATTAATGCTATTAAAGTGGTCAATGCTTAACAAAAGGAGTTAGCAACGTTATTCTTAAGTGCTTACTAAAAATAAGCAAATGAACAGTTCTTCCTAAACAACCTCTTTGTCCAAAGGAAATATTATGTTCTATTGGTTAAGGATAACTTGCACCTTGGTGATCAACATAGTACTGAATCAAATTGACATGTATCTTCGTCTCACACCTGAACTTCATGATTTATGTCTCCAATAGTTCAATGCCATATTCAGATTCATGCCATCAAAATCTTTTCCCTCCATAAAACCCTACATGCTTTTCCCTCCATTAAAACCTGAAAATCAGCAAAATATTATTTAGACTAAGGACCTGGGATATGTAAAAACAGTTACAATTCTCATGATTCCTGATTTACATCCAATTACCTTAATTTTCTCAATATGCTGTACTATATAAACCCCCTCAATCAACAATCAGTCATCACTTCACCCATTTAGTTGCTATACTTGAATACTGCTCTTTCAATAAAAAAAAATGAATGCACCAAACCCAAACAATGCAATGCTTGACCTGCTTCCACTCAACATTCCGGTTGCTCCTGTCATTCCAAACATTGTTGAACCAATAATGGTTTGCCTCATGAAACAATTTCTTTTAAATACATATGCAAACCACTGAACCACACTGGACACACTATTTTGTTTTATACAAATCATAAATTTTCACATTTTCAGGTTTGGCAAGACACTCGACAAAGGCAAAGAGAAGAAAATCTTAGAAATTGGAATTGGGAGGAAGTCATTGATGTGGATATGATTCCGGATGAGGATATCATTGATGTAGATATGATTTTGGATGAGGAGTTCATTGATGTTGATATGGTTTTGGATGAGGAGGTAGACATTGCTACTTTGTATAAAATCACATTCTTGAGTCTCAAATTTAACAACTTTTTTTACTTTGCAGGTTGGTAATGGTCTTCATCTAGAGGAGCTATTTGGGCTCGGACTCACCGATGAAGATATAATGCCAAATGGTGTTGGACCCAACATGCCCAATATCAATGCACAGAAGGAAAACACGATTCAAATGTTAAATAGACACCGTGTTTACAACATCCTGGATGAGAGCAACCTCATGGATGAAGATGATGAATAAGAATGAAAAAAATGCTTAGTTGTCTTTAGAATCATGTCCAAGATGTTTTGGATTTTTCTTTCATGTTTTCTAGATTTGACTATTAATAAAAACCTATGTTTGATAATTGTTAACAACATGTTGTCTTTAATCCAATACCAACAATCAACTTAAAACATCACATGATTATAAAAGTCTCCATAGTAAACATGACTTTGAATACTTCACATTTACTTTAACTTGTGAAAAGATTAGCATGCAAACTTGATTAAAAGCCAATGCAGACGTAACAAATATATAAATAAACTTTACAAACCTGGTTGTTTCTTTGATGACATTATGAAGTTAACTAGGAATGACCCACCATCGTCAGCTACAAGCTCAGCTACAATCCATGTGCACTTATGTTGTCCTATACAAATCAATAGGCATATTCAAGAATAGAAATACCATTGTCATTGTCAGAAAATTAAAAAATAAGAATTCCTTAACATTTTGTACACATGATGGATGTTATGCAGTTTCAAAGATTATTGTCATTGTCAGAAAATTCAAAATAAGACTTCCTAACATTCTGGAGTAGATTCAAAAGATGTCACAAAACGACAAATTGTATAATTTAAATTTGTTATGCTATTTCACAAAACTCACAAATCCCCAGCAATGTTAAAAAGTAAAATTTAAAGAATAAATGTGACTTCAGAAAACTTGACCAGATTAGTGATTACTCCAGGGGTTGTAACAATTCCATATTTTTTGTTTGGATACAAATATGGACTACATTTAAAAGTGATGTTTGTAACACTGAAAAGTGATTACTCCAGGAGTTGTAACTAATCGCATATTATAAAAATGACCCATTTATGGATCTACAAGACAGAAAATTGGGAATAGATTCAAAATAGGTCACAAAAAAAATTGTCAAATAAAAAAATTGATGCTTTTCACAAAAAACTAACAAATCACCATAAATGTTATAAAACAAAAATTAAAGAATAAAGGTAGCTACAAAAATCTTGACCAAGAAAGTGATTACTCAAGAATCTTTAACTGTTCCATATAGTTTGTGTGGCTAAAAATCTAGACTACATTCAAAAGTGATGTTTATGACAGTGACAATCAAATAACTATCCCATATTTTAGCCAAATTACCATTAAATCAAATAACTATCCCAAATTTTTAGCAAATTTACCATTAAATCAAATAACTATCTCATTGTAACAGTAAGTATCCCAAATTTTTAGCAAATTTACCATAAATTTGAAGTACTATAAAACCCATTCCAACTTCAACATTTTAGTTCATCTACTTTTCTAAAACCTCATTCTAAGTAGTCACAAATCAGCAACCATAAACCTATACACCTATTTTTATAACAACAAGCATGGACTCACTAATCACTGTTGAACACAATTATCCTAGAGATGAGTGGGTCATGGCTGAAGCGCACCACAACCAGCAACTGGGCTCAGAAAGCAGCAATGTGAATGCTCCCATGAATGATACTATGATGGTTGATTCAAACCCGCATGAAGAAGTAAATTTTGAATCCCAATCTTCACAAATTATTGCTGTCATGCCTGAAAATACATCACATATTTTATCATAATATATTTTCATATATTTCTCATATATATCAAATGGACTCGCTTTATATAGATCACTTGCTTTATTCCTTTTTTCATAAAAAATAAAAAGTTTTGTTTGATAAATAATTTTTCTTTGTTTCATTTCTTTTTCACAAACACGACATCGTGATATCAAAAAACTCTTGATTGGTGAACCTACACCGATATAACAAAACCACTACATCTGAAAAAATATCAACAAAATTTAATCTCAAGTATCTGATTTTGGAAAACTAATCCTAAGAGATAATAATACCAACACAAACACAAAACTATCTCACCTTCGTCACACCATCGTCACACACATAGTTAAGCACACCCATCGTTATTTGGTTGTTGGTATAACCACAAAAATAATCACGCATCTGGTAAAAGGGCATACTTAAAAACCTATAGATCTATCAGCTCCATTGTCACCGCCGCTTCGATCTCCAGAAAGTTGGACATCTTTAGATCTAACACGATTAAGGTTCAGTGGGTGGTGGTAAAGGCGTTCTTTTGTGATTTTTTAGATTTGATTGAGATAAAAGGGATAAAAGGTGGGGGAGATATACACGTGTTTTTTTCTTTATTTGAATGGTTTAGAATGAGAGTAACTAGAAGGTAGAAAGTCAACATGAGGTAGAAATATGCCAAATCTTTAACTACTTGTTATCATGATATGTTTAGATTTGTAAATACTGAGTTGTTCTATGATTATTCGAGTCAACGTAATAAACTTTATCTTATTTTGGTAAGAAATCAGAGTAATACTCTGTTATTTTTATTTAATAATGTGCATAAATGCTTTATACATACAAAATAAAAAGAGATACGTTTTTTTATAATAAACATGAGCTTTTTTTTAACGTAAACTTAGTGTATACATATAATCAACAAAACATCTATGCAGATATTTGATGGGTGCTTCAGGATTGATAGTTTTTTTTCAACTCTATGAAGTTCGGTTATGGTACAAAATTGATGTTGTTCGAGTCCATTATGTTTGGAAGGACACCCAAGAAAACAAGCTATATTTGTTTTTACTTGATAAACATGTAAGTTTCAAATACCATATTCAGTTTTTATTTAGAGATATGAATTGGTTTCTTATGTTGATTTTGGCTAACACCACTTTGTATTGTAGAGAGACATAATTGCAACAATTGTTCCAAAACGCTTAATACAATTTTATGAGGGTCGAAATATTGTGGATCGTGTGTTTTCAATGAGTTTTTTCCAAGTAGATCAAAGTGACCCCTACGATTATGCAAGGTTTGAACACTACACTTTTGTTCGAGCCAATCATGTGATTAATATAAACCAACAAACACAACTTGTCGAGATCACCAATGGAGAACACAACAACTTCGCAAATACCCAATCATGCCTTACATTAAGTAACTTGTCGAAGATATGAGTCCACGAAGAATGATGACCGGTACATCTATATTTTTCGCTTAAAAAATTATTTGATTACATGTAAATCGTTTTAACTTATCATATGAAAAAATATGCATTAGATGTCATTGGAAAAGTCTCGAAAGGATATTTTATGGGATACTCACATCCTAATGGCCAAGTTTCCCTATTTTTACGAGATTGGTCGTAAGTACAGAATCACATAATATAATATTTTTTACATAGAGAAAGTTTCATTTATTAATTCACTAACACAAATCTGTATCTCATTAGTGGCCCCGAAGTTCGGTTGATATTAAATCACTGTGCAACTTCACACTTAGCAATGCTTGCCAGAGCAATAAAGGAGCAAGGAATAGTATACGCGTCAAGAGTCAAAATTATACACCATGCTACAGGCAAGTTATTATGACTTGAAAAATATATACACAATTATGGCAAGTTATTACGATTATAAATATTATACTACTATGGTCGACTAATGTATATTATGTACTTTTTAGGTAATTATTTGGAGTCTACACCTTTGACGGTGATTGAGTTTAACCCGGATATGGATGAAACAACATACATTGGACGTCTTGAAATACCTTTGTTGGCGCATTTGATGATTGGCGAGTTTAACCCAGAGATGCTAGGACTTGAATTCCTTGAACGTCTTCATATCTAAAAGATGCTTGACGAAATAAACATCGTTATTTTCCTTTTTATTTAGTTTGTTTGTTTTGTTTTCGCAATCGTGGAGTTTGTTACGCATTAAATATTTACCTAAACCAGTAGGCCCTTAAAGCGTGGGTGTTTTGTATCCATTGAGCAAATACCGGTTGTAATTGAACTCTTAGTTCTCGTTGTTTATATCTCATCTGAACACATTTTGCTAATAAAGATATGTTTGTGTGATTTTTGTTGTTTATTTATTTATATCTCCGTCTTAATAACTTCAAACACCTATAACCAAACATCCAAAATAGCTATATGCAATATGAAAAGCATAAGTCATTCACAAATACATTTTGGTATAGTATATACATTCACAGATATGTAGGAGAACAAAGGATCGTGCTTGGTTAACATATTTAAACTTAAAATAGTACTAATCGATTATATTCACCGGGTATAAAAACCCTTTACCCAAGTTCAATAAGGTAGAATAGACATGGATTGAAGTTCCGCCTCAACTAGAAGCACGACATCAACTACGCTAATCTAAGACCAAAATGGCCATTGAATAAAATTTGCTAAGTCAAGATTGTAAAAATAAAATTTGCTACGCTAATATTTGAGTAGTCTAATTGGGCTTTACTTATGAATGGGTGAATTTTAGTAGTATAATTGGGCTTTCAAATTAAGAAAACTCAACTGGATGTGTTGAAGTAAATTTAGGAGTAATGCTATTAGGGGTGTCAATCGGGTTATCGGGTCGGGTTGATCGGGTTTTGAAAAAATAAAAACTAACCCGCAACCCGACCCGATAAGATATCGGGTATATCAGGTTCGGGTCTATCGGAATGCGGGTTGTCGGGTTGAATCTATCGGGTTATCGGGTTACATGTTAATCTTATCCTAAAATTTGCTTCATTAATTAAACATCGCTAAACATGAAAATTATTTAAAAAAAGAACTAACACAATGATTGCATTTCCTAGAGCCTAATATATCACGAAGAACCAAATAGTTCAAAGAATGTTACAAGTAGCTATTTGGCTTGAAATTTTTTAGTCAGTAGCTATGTTGTTTTTACCTCTGGTTGCACCAACTCATAAAATAGAGAAAAGAAACTAACCTACTGATGCATATAGCAAATACATTAGAACTAAGTTTAAAGATCCAATTTATAACTTTGATCAAGAATTGCGACTAATGGACTATATCAAATGTGCTCTTATCGGGTTCATGTCGTGTTCGGGTCGGGTCGGGTCAACCCATTTGACACCCCTTAATGCTGTGGAAAACTAGAAGGGGGGGGGGGGTTGAATAGTTTTACCGATTAAAACTTGGTTTTAAACTATTTAGGTCGACTTATGTCAATCTATTAAACATGTGTGTTGGATGTTGATAGACAACCATATATAAGTATGTAATGAAAAAATAAAGAGTAAGAAGCACAAAACCACAACACGAGTATTTATAGTGGTTCGGCTACAAGGACACCTTCCTTGCCCTACTTCACTCCCCGAGTCACATACTCGAGAGTTTATAATCACTACACAAAACCGACTCCTTATGGTGGAGAAACCTTCACAACGTTGCCTACTCTTTTTCAGGTACTAGGCTAACCACCGGGTCCTTTCACCAAGGATAACCAAACCTATCACAACGTCCGCCACCCTTTATTCGGTACTAGGCTAGATACCGAGTTCCATTACAATGGAGGAACTACTACCCAACACTACACAACACCTAAAACCCCAAAGGAGACTAACTCCTTATTACAACATCATCAAGGATATCAATATCCTTGGATCCAATACTAATCTATCTTGTTCATCGAAATACACCATATCGAATGTACACCTTAGGCACCTTTCACTAATGCCCTTGACTTGACTTCTAGACAACCTCAATGTCTTTAGCCTTGACTTCCAAGCACTCTTCACTAGTGCTTCTAATATGGATGTTCGACACCTTTCACTAATGTCTTCGTCTTGACCCTTTAGACATCTTTCACTAATGTCTTCAACACTACACTTCTTATGAGAAATAAGAGAACTATCAACAAGAGAACCTCAGTAATCTTGATGATAACGAAGCATGGCAACTCATGGACTTGAGCTTGCTCATCTTCAAAATATGGTGATCTCGCATTTAAGAGGAACCTAGAGAATCACACAAAAACAAAACTACATACATAGATCACTTGGATCTGAGGTTAGAGAGTTTATAACTCAAAGAGAAAATATGTGAGAAAGGGGTGAGAAACAATGAAGAAATGGCTCACTATTTATAGAGAGAAAACAACTATTGTTCCCCGGATCCCACGGATCCCTCCCTTGAGGGATCCGTCCAGTGTATTAACTGGGATCCGTGGGACGCTCCCTTTTGCCCATGGGTTTTGGGTCATGGGTCATGGGTTATGGGTCATGGATATCAAGTAGGTTCAATGTACCTTCAAGATGCAATGCATCTAGTCCATGGTTCATGGATTAAAACTATGGGCCATGGATTAAAACCATGGGTCATGGATATTATCCATATATGACATAAGCATGATGTCATGCAATGGGTTATGGGTCAAGTTCCATGGGTATGGGTCATGGACTTTGGGTTGTACCCAACTACATTCAATGTATTTGGTCTGTTAGGAATTGGAAATTCTATTATGAAGCATCGGTCACCCCAAGCGTAATCTAGCTTAAGTTAACTCGTAGACATATCGTTTATTATGTTAGTTGTTTGTCAATTATTAGCTTAGTTTAGTCTAGTGCAACTTTGTGGAGGAAGGACGAGTCTTTACCCATTGTATGCTCGATCCACACCGTGGGAGGCGTTATAGTTTGTATAAATAGCCCTCTCCCACAAGGGAGAGGGTTGGATGTTCATTTGGAATCTAACCTTCCATGAGTTTCTCTTTCTAGAATATCCCACTTTCTCTCTCTAAAATCATCTAAATTATACGCCTCTTTGATCTTGGTTTAGTGTGTTTATGAAATCCAATATGTTACAAATGGTATCAGAGCCATGGCTTGATCATCTCTTACATATGCTTGGATTTCTAGTGGTTTTTAGATGGTTTTTGAGTTTGAAAAAGTTTAGTGGTTTTTGCATCATTTGGCTCATTTCTAGTATTAAAGTTTGAATTTTGGGTGTACTTTTATGTTTAGAATCATTGTATGTGCTTGGGTTTTGATTTGGTAAGCTTGAATCAATGTGGTTGAGCTTGTTTTGGATTGAAAAGTGTGTTTTTGAAGTTTTTCTTGGTAGCGACTTGGTTCTCGTTGTGATATTCATCTAAGCGACTTGCTTCAGTAAAAGGTAGCGAGTTATAGTGTTTTTTGGTAGCGACTTGGTCCTAGCGACTTGTCTATTGAGACAAGCCGACAAACAGTACACTTAGTCGATTCTCCACTACGGCTAGCGACTTGGTATAGGTAGCGACTTTCTTTCAATTTTGTTAGCGACTTGTACTTATGATTCCTAGCGACTTGGTGTTAGCGACTTGGTGTTAGCGAGTTGTTTCTTAGCGACTTGACAGCTTAGCAACTTGGTGCTTAGCGACTTGCTGTCAAAATTCTTAGAGACTTGGTGCTTAGCGACTTGTCTTTTTAACTCTTAGCAACTTGTTCTTATAACAATTTGGTGAAGTGAAGCAAGTTACTTATATCTAATATCCATAAGCACATCCATCAACACAATGTATTACATCACTGATCCTTTAATCACCAAAGTGCTTGAACTCTATGATACCTCACAGAATAATAAAACAGGCTGCTACTCAGAATGTTCTACCTTGGATGATTCAGCAACTTATAATCAAAACACTTCACAACTGAAAGTCAAATTCTAATGAGTCACTCTTGATATTGACAAATGATGCAAGGCAAATGGAATGCAACATTGAGCCCTTTCAACTACTTCATCGGCACCTCAAACTACTTTTATCTACAACTATGGATCGAACAAGCGATTGCTCTCCTTCGTCGAGGATTTTCCCACCTTGACAAGAGCTGCCCTACTTAACTTAGAACAAGCGAGGTTTCAAATTACCAAAGAGAAGTTCTCAAGTGATGATTCTAATGTAGCTCTTCAAGTAATCTTGATCAATTTCACCATTCATCCGGGGAATATTCCTCGATTTTGATCATGACATGACTAGAATTTCATTCAAGAAACACACTGGAATGGAAATTCATGAGTTCAGAAACACCGTTATTCAACTTATGGGTAATATGGAAATATACATCAAGGAAGCTGATCAAGAGAATGATATGCTGAATGAATTGAATGGGTGTCAAGTTATGTTATGTGAAGATTGTGACAGGTCGAGCAATGAATCAGTCAAACAAATGAATGATGACGAATGCAGAATTTCAGTTGCAATAAAGGAGGATGAGGCCAACTGTACTGATCTCAAAGACTCAGAGTGAGAAAAGGTTGAAACAATTTACATGACAACACCTAGTATTCATGTGGTGAATACTGATGACAAATCTTCAGATGAACAGGTTTCATGCGATGAGGTACCCTTAACTGATCAAAGTAATTCATGTGTTAATGTATCCGATCTACTTGATTGTAACTCTGAACATAATACTGTGAAATCGATCTTGGTTGAGCATGAATCTAAAACTTTTAAAGCTAATGACATGATTAAAAAAAGGGTTTATGATGAACTTTCAAACAAATACTCAATTCTTGAAAAACATTGTATTTCCTTGGAAATTGCAATACAACAAAAGGAAGAAAGCTTTTATGCTGAAAAATCTTGCATTAATCAGGAATTTCCAGAATTTCGAGAATTTTTTGAAATTAATCACTTAAAAACCCAGATTCAGGACAAAGACTCAACCATATGCAATCTGAAGTTACAACTCTCAGATGTGCATAAGTGTGATTGTCATGAGATGAGTGATACATTTAAATCTAGGAATGCTGAACTGGCTCTATGTGTGTCCAACCTATTAAGAGAAAATGAGTCATTAAGAAAGAACTTAGAGGAGACCAATTCCAAGTTGATTAAACAAACTAACGCCTTGTTGACATACATTGATGCCCTCAAAGCCCAAATTCAGGATAAGAGCTTCACTATTGTTGCCTTAAAAAATGAGCTTAGGAAATCTATTGGAAATAGTGTGAACATAAAGTTTGCAAAACCATCAACCTTGGGAAAGCCAACTGCTCGTAACAACTCAAAACATACTGATGGTTAAGCGACCCAATGCTTTTAGAACTAAAGATTTAAACCATCGAAATCTAGGCTTGCCTCCCAAGTTGATGCGAATATTGTTTTGACAAAACCAGTCACTTCACTACTTCATTCCGATATGATGAATAGCGAACCCCAGTTCAATGTTCTAAGTCCTAAGATCACGAATTCTAGGAGGCCATCTAGTTCTCTTATGAAGCGTCAATTACCTGTTCATTCCCCTAAAAATCAAACTAATTACAGATGGACAAATAGTAATAACAGGGAAGTGTTCACATCCAAAACCACTAGAAGTTGTTTCAAATGGATTCCCACTGGTAGATTATTTAAGTTTTCAGCATCCAACCGGACATACATTCCTAGATCTTACCTTAAGTGGATCCCCAGGAAAATTCTTCAAAAATATTGAACCTAAAGGGATGTCTAGTTATGACACTCCTAGATCACACCTTGCAACATCCAAGCTGTGAGGTCACTCAGTCACTAACTCATCTATTTGCAATACTACATGTGCCTCTAGTGCAAAGTGTTCTCGATCTTTTTCGTGTACAATGCTTAACTCATTCAGAACTTCATGACTTGGTTTCCATCGAAATGAACATTGCTCTCTGGAATGGTTGCTTGCCGTAATCGCGTACCTCGTGCTTTGACTCTATTCGACTTGAATCGGGACTCGCTCTTATAAATCTGTGTACAAATCAGTTTAAAAAAAAATTAAATCATTATTTTAATTCATAATTTTAGTCATTTACCTCAAATTAATAAAGGATATATCCTTTGTTATCGATAACATCTACGGTCCTAGAAATGTCGTTCAATAATGACACGGGATCATAGATGAAGTTCGAACAAATGATATATTCTTGTTTTATAACGGGTGGGTTTAATTCAATCAATGGTCATTGGTGACATTGATTGAGGGGGAGAATTTTACAAGTTATCTCGTTTATATCTGCACAATTGTTGGTTATATATTGTTCTCTGTGGTCACTTCTGTCTTGATCGCTTAGTGTCCAATGTGTTAGGTTGCTTATTCTATTATGTCATCTTAATAATGCTATGTGTGCTATGTGCTAGTTTGCAATCTGATAAGTTCATGGACTGAAAATGTCTATTATACATAATATGATATGATAGTGACTTGCTTTTGTAATAATAGATAGCAACTTACCAAGACTGTGTTAGCGACTTGCTTTGTAAACCCTTAGCGACTTGGTTGTATCTTTGCTAGCGACTTACTTAACGAGTCTCAAAACTACAGGGACTGAAAGTGTCATGTTGGTATTCTTGTAAATGTCTATCCCTATACCCTAGCGACTTACCGTTTATCTTTCATTATATCTAAAATCAAAAAGACCTTCGTGTGTTTTTTTTCTCTCTCATGGCGATTCTCTCTTGCTATTTGAGTGTGGTACATGTCTCATCTATTCTTCTCCATTCCTTACTTGTAATATATATGCATATCCTTACTTCGTCCCTTTAACAGATTCTACTCGGACTGTTTGATCTTCAAATCTTATTCCACTCACCTAGGATTGTTAAAGGATTCAACTGCTGAAACTAAAGTTACATGTATGAATGGTTCTTGTGTAGTTTTGGTTCTCTTGGATTGATGTTGTCTTTATTATTATGTATTGTAATGAGGCTTTTTAAGTGAATCGTTATTATGTTTGGTTATGGGTTACCTTGTCTTTGTGATTATATGCTGTTATGGGTCGCATCTACTTGTGTTTACAGTATTGAAAAGGTTGCGGTTGTTGATTTGAGTGTGATGCTTAGACGCTAGTTATGTATGTTCTTGGTAGCGACTTACAACATTCTTCCTAGCGAGTTGTTTTGATAATTGAAACTTGTCCCAGATAGCGTCTTAGATGAGTTCTTCGTAGTGAGTTGGCTTGTGTGTTCTTGGTGGCGACTTACCAATACTCTTGGTAGCGTGTTAGTTTGTTTATACTTTTTAGCGACTTACCTAAGTAACTCATAGCGACTTATCACTATTAATGTTGGTAGCGACTTGTACTTACAAGTCTGCAACTTGTTAATCTTGTAGCGACTTGGTCCTATCATTTTTGATAGCGACTTATATGTACAAGATTAGCGACTTGCTAGCTCAATGTTCAAGTGGCGACTTGGTATGTTGAATTATTTAAAGGCGACTTGCTATTGTAATTTCATGATTAGCGACTTGACTATGCTTTTAAATAATTTGATTCTAAAACAACTTGTCTCTCGATAACTGTGTCAAATGGAGCTGTTACCTTGAAAACTATCTAATGCCACTCAATCTATTCCAATCTGCTTATGGGAACTCTGTCTAAGCTACTAAGTTATTGTGTTTATGTCATAAGGCTGTATTCAATGTTGCTTAACTAACCATATCTAATCTAACATGCTCTCAATCATTGTTGTTGTATGTGTGTATCTTTAGATCTTCAATGGCAAACACAACCTCATCTAAGAACATTACATCTTTTGCTCCACCCAAATTCCTTTCAGACAACGAAATCGTTCCTGAAGATAAATGGGCAGAGATAGGAAAAAGTAACTGTTATGTTGATATGGAAAAGTTGCAACAAAATCCAATCCTCAGAGTATCAATTGATATCCTTAAAACACAAACTTCTTGATTGCTCTAACCAAACAATGCACAATTCCACCATTTACCTACAACAATTTTGGAACACCATTGAATGGGACAAAATCACGGCTCAATATACCGCAAGTCGGATGATAAGGAATTTGTGATCAATTCGAGACATTCTCAAGAAGGCCTTAGGAATCACTCCCGCAACCCCACCATACGATCCGAACCTCCACCCAGTGCGCGAAGAGCTAATAGTATTTCGATTGGTTTGGGCTATCAAGTTGGCATATCAAGGTTTCGACATCATCACCGGACACATGTATCAACCCTGGAGAGCAATGAAAACAGTTCTCAACTTATGCTTATCAGGAAAAATATCAGGGTTTGATAAAGTAAGGATTCCCATCTTGCAAATCCTATGGGGTATCGTCAATGGGGTGAATGTTAATGTATCGGAACGTAACTGGGAAGAATTCTCGTTGTCAATGAACACATTTATCTCCGATAGAACAAACTTTCAGAATAAAGCTCAGGGACGAAAGAAAGTAAACAAACTTGTGATTCCTAGCATCAGATTCTCGAAGCTTGTCATCCAGTACTTGCAACAGACTCATAACTTCAATCTTAGGAGTGAATCAGCCCTTCATAATGCCAAGGAAGAATTTTTTCTGGGCAACCTTAAATATGTTGCTAAAGGTATGGATAAAGAGATCTTTGGATTGCCAATTCACGATATTCTTCTCACAGATGATATTAAGAAGGCGGATCACTTCAAACTGTACAAGAAAAGGGCTTCAAGATCCGGTGCTAATGTTGATGTCTCTCCCACTCCACCACAACCCAAAAGCTGCTAAGTCTACTTGAGCTCATGTCTTCTTATGTCGCTCTTCCTAAAAAGAGACGTGAAGGTCACAACCTTCCGACACCATAACCCGAGCGTAAAAGAAAGAAAGGGGTGGAAAAAGAAAACATTGAGGAAACCGAGGTTTCGAGGGTATCTGAGGTTGAGTGATGAAGATGATGCGGCTCTACAACTTGGAATCAAGCAAAGTATAGAAAGTCGAATGTGAGAGCACCAGTTGGAGGTGTCGTGTTAAGAGAACCCGAACACGAGCCACGCCATACAACCCAATCACACAAGACAAAGGAAAGGATTCTTTGGTGTAGATGATGAACAAGCCGCTCACATGCTTTTGACCATATCCTCTTCACCATCAAGAACTACCACTCAATTTGGTGAAGAAAAGAAGTGTTGAATCATCTTCACTCAAGAACAATTGGATTGGAAAAGGAGGTATCAAGCAAGAAGAAACTCTTGCATCAAGTAATACGCAGTCTGATCAAAATGATGAAGAAGAATTGCTGAAAGACTCACAAGAGAACCTTGAGACAAGGTCTGATGAATTCATGCACTTGGAAGAACCCAACTTGTCTACTGGTTCTCTATCCTCATTGAAGAACCTTGATGAGTGTGTAAATACTTATCATTTTTGGTCGAATCTGAACTGCAAAACATTTAAAAACACTCAAAAATGCATCAAAATACTAAAAATATCACAAATAAGTGTTTTATGTGTTTCAAATGCAAAAATACCAAAATCGTGAAAACGTATCAAGTTTGCATAATTGGCGCTTTAGTCCCCAAGTTTCAAAAGTTGTCAAAATAGTCCCTGTAAATCAAAATAAAACAAAATATCATTTAAGGTCCATGGATTCAAAAGTTGTCAAAATAAACCCTTCAAAGTTTAGTTTTGCAAATGGCAACTTTAGTCCCTGAAATTTCAAAGATTGATGATTTACCTGGACATTTTTAAATTGGAAAATTTGCATTTTTAGTCCTTTGGTAATTCTAACTTGTCAAAATTGGTCCTCTTGATTAACTTTGGAAAATGGCAGATTTGGTCCTTGGTTTTTGTGGAATTGCAAAAATGGTCCTTGTTAATTAATACCAAACCATGACCCTTGAACCCTTCCCTCGACCCTTGACCCCTGCCAAATCAACCCATGACCCCCTTATTTGAACCCCTGTCTAATATATACCCCGGTCAACACCCAGTCAAACGTCCCACCCTTTTCCCTCCTTTTTCCCACCATCTTCACCCACCCCTCTCCAAAACCAGAGAACCCCTCACCTCCAGCTCACATACACCACCCTTATCACTCCACCTCACCAAACAAAAAAATGCATTTAATGCTTCTTCTTCCCTTGTACTCAACCTGTCCCAGTTGGCAAATACCATTTTGGCGCCAAAATTCATCAAATGGCTAATATCAAGTCTTCTAATCCAATGGCCCAGAGAAGAGGTGGGATTTTCTCAGAGGAGAGAGGGAAGCCTTTTGCATATAAATAGAAGAAAGAGGAGAAGAAAAAGAGGGTAGTTTTTTAGTTTTAAGTTTCATGTATGTCGTTTTTAATTAAATTGTTTTAATTAGTTTCAAAAACTGTAATCTTAAGTTTTCTTGTATTAAACTAAAGCCATTTAGTCATTGTAATTTGCTTTCAAGTAGTAATTCAAGGTTTATCAAAGTTTCATGTTTGTATGTTCCCTGTTTTAAAATCGGTGCAAATGTTCTTAAGTCCGTGTTTCAATTAGCCTGTTTAATTCAAATAAGCTTACTTAAGCTTCGATAGCTTTAGTAAACTTATAACTCGATTCAAGCAATATTATACCTCGATCAACAAAAGTCAATCTGTAAAGCTCAATATGGACTTAGTTATGGAATTGGGTTGATGCAGTGTTGGATATGGGTTGAGAATTGGTTTTAATCAGTGGTTCTTTTGAATGTTTACAAGCCATAGTGGCTAAGGACTAATGTAAGTTCATTACTGTTACATTATCTGTCATCTCTGCTATAATAGAGCAGTTGAGTTTTAGTGTTAAAATATTGATAAGTTAGCTTGATCTAGGTTTAATTTAGTCATCTGAGTCTAGTTTAATGATTAGTCTAGCTTGGATTTGAGTTTGGCTTTGCAAAACAGTGAATCAATCATTAAATAAAGTGTTTGGTATAAAAGCTTGAATCTGTGTTAGAGGTTTAAGCAGTATTAGATTTAAGTTGAATCAGTAGTACTTAGCCTAATTTAGTCTAAATAAGTCATTCATTTGCCTTTTAGCACTGAGTTAGTCAAAATTGCATAAGATCAGTTCTAGTTTCTAATTCAGTTTGAATCAGTTGGTTAGATTTGGCATATAGGTTTAGGAATTAGTAAGTTAGCTTGCATCAGTTTTATTTTACCATAAAACATCTCAATCAGTTCATAAATTGGATTCAAATCTCAGTTTAGTCAACTTTTCAATTCTGTTTCAAAAGTCAAAAATTGTAAAAGTCAGTTTTTCACCAAGGTTTGTGGAATTTTCATTGATTCATAATTGGATCAATTCAAGTGAAATTTTGGGCTTAACAACTTCAGTTGGTCAAGAGTTGAAATCTGATTTTTTTAGAATTTTTGTATTTTTTATAAGCTTCAAATCGACTTGTGTATTAAGTCGAAAGTGCCACATGCACACACTCGGTGTAATTGAGTGTGCACAGTTTGTAATAAGCTCTCAACAAGCTTATGAGAGCTTGTCTTGGTCTCGATTTTGGTTTATATGCTCCTTGCCGTGTCTACTTGAGACTATGATGTCGGTATTAAGTTCCAACTAGGGTAGATAGCTTATTTTAAGCTTGAAGTCGACTCACATGGCGATATTTACTTGTTTGATTTTGTACTCATAAACTTGTAGCTTGATATTGATGGTATAGCTTAGTTGAGTTTAGCTCATTTCACTTAGTTATAGCTTAATCTAGCTTCGCTTTCATTTGGTGGTCTTTTGTGCTTATTTGCTTAATTTGAGTCTTATTTATAAGCACATTTCTTCTTGACTTCATAATCTTGCACACTAGTATATGTTTTATATTTTCATAGACTTAGAATAATATTTTAGACTTTTCCTGAATTTTCATAATTTTTCGATCTTGTTTGCTATTTTTCCTAATTTAAAAGCAGTTTTAGGACTTTTAAATAGCTTTTAATCCAAATAAATCGGAAAATATTCAAAAAATAAGTTTTCAATTTTCATAGATTAAGATAAATATAAAAGCCAAAAAATATTTTTCCATAATTTTCCTAGTTTAAATAGTAATTTTTAGCAATTTAATTAGTTTTAAATAGTTTTTAAATCATAGAAATTAGAATATAAATCAGAAAAATACAAATTTAGTTTTGAAAATTCTCTTTAGTTACCTTAGATTTTTGAAAAATAGTTTCACAATTTTCCTCTTTAATTTCATAATTTTTAGTATTTTAGATTAGTTTTAAAAGTTAAAATTAGTTTTTAATTCAAATTTATAAAAGAAAAATCAAGAAAATCCAATTTTAAAATAGTGATAGCCTTTATTTAATATAATCTAGCTTTTTAATTTTTTTTAATTTGCATTTAAGCCCCATAATTTACAAACTTTTCTTTAGGTATAATTATTCAAAATCCACAAACCTTTTCTGTTTAATATCACCCGATCACTACTACGTTTGGCTATTCATCATACATTTCGTTGGGACTTAACGACCCGGGGAAACACTATGCTCTCCTGGTTAATTGCATTGCGCTCTCAAGCTGTCTGACTCTTATTACGGTTGACCATTCACAAGTGGTTGACTTGTGTAATAAACCTAACCGTTTGGGAGCCAATCAAACCTTGATACAGATCTCTCATTTGATGATCAGTTCTTAAATGAAAAACCATCTGATAACGAGCCATTTAAGAAAAATAATGAGAAAGAGGAAGCTGAGTCTATGTACACTGTTGATATTCAACAAGACACTTCAACCATCCCTCCTATGTCTGCACCACCTCATTCAACCGTACTTCCACCACCCAAACCCGCTAATGATCCATCAAATGTTGTCACCATCAGTGAAACCATCACTCCTCTTGCTTCACCACATCCCGCTTCACCGCCTCCAACAAAACTCTTGAACAATTACTTGAAGAGGCTATGTCACGTATTGCAACCATTGAGAAGCATTTTCCTATCATCGATAATCTTGATAGTCGTGTAAAAAGCTAGAGGATATTAACCTTAATGAGATTGTTACAAAGGCAATAGAAGGCGACATAAAAGATGCGGTTGAATGGGCAATGAAGGCTCCATTACTACAACGATTCAAAGACTTGCCAATTTCTTATATGAGATCGACTCTGCGAAAGAATGTATGAAGCGGGGAGAGCATTTGGACGATCGCACAAGAAATTATCGAGGCACTCGAGGAATCGATGAGGCGTGATAATTATCGGCGGTTTGTGGAGGATATACGAGAAAGGAAAACAAGAAGAAAAGAAAGACATTCGGAGAAATCCATTGATAAGTAAGGAGGTCCCAAGCCACCACCACCACCTCCACCTCCAACTGGAGGAGTGGAACTACGGGTGGAGTATCTTCTTATACAACTTCTGCAACTCCATCACAACCACCACCTTCACCACCAAAACCTCCCAATCAACCTAGTCCATCCGGAAATCAGGAAACTCAGAAGAAATCTGCGGCTTGGACCACGGTTGATTCAAGGTTCATACCCACATCCTCTTCTTTCACGAAGATCAAGTGTTTCACGAAGAATCGTATGTCATGGCGAGTCGGAATCGGATGGCGATGATGCATCCATAAGCATATCCCAAGCCGTACGAAGATGATTGGTTTAATGCATACGTGTCGGTGAGCGCTCTAACACATCTAGAGTTGCACCTTCAAAGGACACAATTCAAAGTCGGCTCACCAAAGAGAGACCTCATACTCGTAACCCTCATGGTCCATCCAGTGGACCGACACGATGATCCCCGACAACAACTGGGCTTCAACAATTTCTACTAACTATGAAACCTTAGATGAAGACTCTATACTTCATGCCACTGGAGATATGGGCAGCTTCATTAAGTGGTTTTGTGAATAGAAGGGAATCTCGTCCATCACTCCAAAGGATCTTGAAGGACAAGCTTTTGAAATTGTCAAGGTTTTTCATTCGGATGCCAATCGGCTCAATATCGATGGAAGAATGCCACAAGATGCTAAGTGATCAAGTAAGTGAGCAGATTAGTCGTTTAATGTAAACATGCCTCTTCCTCGGTGGTGAACACAGACAAGTGACCATTCGACCGAATTGTCTTCAACCGTGACTGGACTATCGTGTGCTCGCTCTACTAAAGAAGACCCGACTTTATCGATTTCGAAGATGAAAGTCGCTACTACGATTCGGTCTTGGCGGATGGTACCGATCAATTCGGTCCGACAAAGAACATGTATATGACATCGAGGCCTCATATGGTATTTCTCATTGGTGGTTCAAAAAGAAGAAATTCTACATTGAGAGACATGGAGCTGACAAAAGACGCAAAGGTGTTAGATCCAAGCTACGAATTCTAAGTGTTTTCAGTATAGAGATCTTCCCAATCTATGGCTATGATTACCTTAAGAAGATCGTTCTTCGAAGAGCTGACCAGAAAGATCATGTGATTGAAGAGAATGACTTCAAACACTTGATGCCAAATGATTTTGAAGATCTCTACCTTCTGAACCTACAAGGACACCTTAACCATCTTGGGTTCGTGAGAAAAAGGCTCTTTCAATTCTTTGTCAACCTTTGGATCGGGGCTTAGTCATTCGAAAAGGGTTGAGGATTTTCACTAGGAATGGAAAGCTACCGGACCGGGTCAACCTTACAAGTCCATAATGGAACGCTCGGGACATGAATTTAAATCACGAATATAGAGTTCTTGACACCCCTAGAGCCGCCATCTTCACCGACAGATCACGGACTCACATGCTAATGAGGCTGTGTGAGCTCTACAAATTCGGTGATGGTACTCTCAAAATGGTCGAAGAAGAATTGAACTCTAGAGTGAATGAAATCAAAATTGATCTCAAGTCATGGAACATAACAAAATTCAGTGCGATGAAGATTTGAAAAGTGTGAGGATTTCATTGTTGCGGTCGCGAAGACTTAAGACTCGAATGATCTTCATGACCTTGAAAGCTTTTGGGTGGTAGTCTTCGTGAAGGTCACTACATGTCGCTTCAAAGAAGCGAATGAAGACTTCTTAGAAAGTAGTTTTGTACTTTTATGTGTAAAATGTGGTGTATGAACTATGAACAACTATAATGTATGTAATAGTGTTAGGTTACGTATTGAGGTTTCCTTTGTGTCTAAAGGGAACTTGATGTTGTCCACTTTAGATCATATAAAACGGACACATTTTCTCCAACAAATGTTTTGTTTCATACATATTTAAATCATGAGATCCAAAATCTCCAAAGATTTGAAATTTTTGATCGGGGAGAAAATGTGATATAAATATGAAAGATGATAAAGATGACCATTTTGCCTCAATGTGCATACTACTCTCCCATATGTGCTAAACGCTTCGAATCTCAAAGCACATATTGAGGGGAGCATTCAAAGAAAACAAACTTTCAAGGTACAAAACAATATTTCTTAAGTTTCAATAAAAGTACCTTGATTGATTTTCTAATGGTTTCAGTATGGCTATATGATCATGAATGTGCTTCTAAGAACTCTTTCCCCTTCATGCAAAACAATTTCAAAAATCACATGCACAAGTTGAGGGGGAGTAACTTTTTGAAAACCACATCCTTTCCCTTAAAATATCTTTAACAAAGTATGAAAAATACTAACTTTGATCAGGAAAGTGATGGTGATATCTGTTAGAAATTGTCCATCGAAGAATCGAGACTTTCATTATGAAATCTGAGATTTTCAAGTCCTATTGCCTCCATGTGCTAAAACCATTTCAAAATATATGATGCATATGTTGAGGGGGATCCTTTTCTAAAATTATCAAAAATAATTCAGGTACAAAATGTTTTGATCATGTATCACAAGTACTTGGATTGATTTTCAAATGGTTTTCAATTGGTTTCAATGGAAGAAGAACAATACCAAAAAGACTGACCAAATGTACTTTATGTATGGTGATATAAGGATGATAAGGTTAGGTATTTGTTCCCATGATCCGCGTAAGCGGAGGGATCTACCAGAGGACAATCCACTAGATAGTGTAGAGTCCTTAGGTATTAAGAAAAAAGGAGAAAATGAGAATATGGGAAGAGTCTGGATCGAGACAGAGCTAGTCTAATGGAACAAACCCAACAAGGTTCTAGTTATGAAGTCTCGGTAAGCACTAAAGGGTTGAAGAATGAAAAGAATTGAATGTGAAAAGGGTGAAAAGAAATAGCCCTCCAATAATTCAACCTTAGGGCGATGAAGGGTTCAATACATATGCTACTTGGTGTTTACTAAGGTAACATCGGTATTGAAGACAAGGCGTCATGGACCCGGTGGACGCTTCGCACTACAACTTCCCAAACCACTCAAGTTCCTCTTAAAAGGGCTTGTTTCATTCTCACGGGAACCGACATTATCTATCGACTTTCTAAGAGATTGTTGATATTGAAGAAGGAGACCCTCCCTAGTCTCCGCCATAGGAACCAAATATGCACAATTGAGTCTAGAGCCACGAGATCATCAATAAATCTCATTAGGACACTTTCAATGAAGACTCTGTTTCACACAATGTGGAGAGAGATTATATCTTATGAGTCCCTCGCATTATCCTTGTGGTATTGCTGAACATCCGAGTGATATGCAAACATATTCACAATGAAGATGGAAAGCCTTACGAGCCAACATCAAACAAGCTCACGGTGGGTGGCATGTGAGATCTATTTAATAGATCAACCATGTGACAATGAATGAAACAATGGGGCGATTCAATATTTTGAATCAATCACGTTCGGGTAATGGATTGACGGATACCTTTGAAAACCGTCATTGTGCTTAAAAACTCTATTCTTTAGCACATCGATCGTGTACAATTATTTCAAAATAAAAGGTGTTCATGATTGATAATTGATTTTCATTAAAACCTTCGTTGTATTGCAAAACAATTTCTATTGAGCGATACACGATTGTTTTTCAAATCTCTTTTATCAATTAGTGAATCTCAATTCGTTGGTTCACTCACTCAAGTGTTGTCTTCTTTGAGGCGTTGCGGTTTGAGAACAACTAGACCGGTGCGAAACCCTGTCAAGGAAATTCTTCGTAATTATACGATCACATGCAAGATTTGTATCGATCAAGCGAGGGAACCGTGGGCGTGTACCTCAATTCAACGAAGTGATCAAAGACACTTTCGTGCACTTTATTGCTAATCGTTGTTTGCAGTGCGCCCGACGTTTGCGGTGATCGAATGAAGCGGTCAATCCTTAGCCGCATGCTCACACAATACATTCATTTCTAAAGAAATCATGATTAGTGCACCAATGACTCGATATTTTCACTCCATGCTTCGCTACTGCGCCAATATCATGAATCAACGAAAGCTTCCGCTACTCGATGAGAAGAAATCATGATCCGAATGTGAGCATGTCGGTCCAAATGTCACGCCATCATATGTCGGCAACACTACAATTGGTGATCTTTGAGATTAACTATGGTCGATGATCTCTACTAATGCTCAAAAGTCATCAAGTGGATCGGCTCTACAACCTCCACGAAACATACTTTATAGTTGAACAATGATGAAATCACCACGGAAGCACAATGTGTAAATATTTTGATGAGTTGATGTCTCTGAGCTCAAGATTAAAGATTAAATAGAAAGCTAGGATTCACGATGTAATTCTTGGGGTGACCTCCTTGGGGAGATTGTTAGGAATGGAAATTCTATTATGAAGCATCGGTCACCCCAAGCATAATCTAGCTTAAGTTAGCTCAGACATATCGTTTATTATGTTAGTTGTTTGTCAATTATTAGCTTAGTTTAGTCTAGTGCAACACCGTGGAGGAAGGACGGGTCTTTACCCATTGTATGCCTGATCCACAGCCTGTAGGAGGGCGTTATAGTTTGTATAAATAGCCCTCTCCCCACAAAGGAGAGGGTTGGATGTTCATTTGAAATCTAACCTTCCACGAGTTTCTCTTTCTAGAATATCCTACTTTCTCTCTCTAAAATCATCTAAATTATACGCCTATTTGATCTTGGTTTAGTGTGTTTATGAAATCCAATATGTTACATGGTCAATGGGTCAAATACTTACGTTTCTACCCAATTGTATTACCTTTTATGATACATACTAATTATGTATATATTTGCCCAATATGTAAACACTATTTTTTGTACATATGTATTACTAAATCATAAAATCACTTATACTTGTTTTAGTGTTTTATGTGAAAACGTAAATGTGTTAGAAAACTATTGGCTCAAACCATTTACGTATTTTATTTTTTTCGTTAAAATGATTTTACGTTTGTTATCGACAAAACATTTAGAAGATCGTAAAATATAAATAAATGTTTTTACGACTTATTTGTATTAACAATCTCCCCCTTTTTGTTGATGACAAAACATAAAATTATTTTAAGGAAAAACTCTAAAATTCGTAAAGTTTGAATTTTTAGGTTTTACTTTCTTGTCCCCCCTTTTTGTCGAAACAAAGAGCTTCGAAAAATAAACTAACACATTATTTTAAGAAAGACATGTGAAAAAGAGGAATAGAGAGCAATTGACGGGAAGAGTTTTCGTCTTAACTCCCCCTTGACGAGTCCATCCCTTTGTGAGGGCGTCAAGTAAATAAATACTACTAAGCTAATGCATTGCAACTATGTTTTCAAATGGTTTCGTCTTAGCAACGATAATGCTCCCCCTAGATAATTGCAACTTTGCAAAGGGGACGTCATGAAATATAATCCTAATATTGCAAATAATCTTGTAATGTAATGCTTTGACACAAAGCTCATCCTAGCTTTAGAGTGTCAAAGTCTTCATGTGTTAATTGAAAACCTACAAAAAAGGGTTAGAAGACAAGTATATAATACATAATTTCCTACAAATAAGACTCAAGTTAGCAGAAAATTGGTCTTCTATTGCACGGATCCCACGGTTCCCTTCTTGGAGGGATTCGTCTAGGCAAATTTCAGGGATCCGTCTGTCTGATGACAAGATTCAGCAATGGTGATATAATAAATAATGTTAACCACAAAGTGAGATATGTATTATACCAAATAATCATATACTTAGAAATATAACAAATATCATGTAATTTCATTTAATAAAACTAGAGATATGATATACATGACTCTAAAAACTAAGAAAATCACTGATACATGACTTGGAGTTACTATACTATCTAAGTTACGCTTGATACTAGGACACCACTAAAATCCTCTAGCTCAAGTTTGTTTAGGTTTAATCTCATCAAAACGTTCGAGGAGGTGATAAAACATGAAACGTTGATCTTCCCATACTTCATGTATCAAACTTTCAACATGTTGACAATGATAACAATCTTTGTCATGGCTAGGTAGTGGTGATGGAAGAAATGAAATTGCTTGATGTGAAGGATCAAGTGAAGCGGGTTGAGAGCCTCGAATGATGGAGGGATTGGTGGGCGCATTTGAAGGCAGCTCGACCAAGAATGATGGTGGTGGTAGAGGTGTCAACTTCCATGTGATCGGGTGGTTGACTTTGATAATTTCTCTTAATCCAAATAGGATTATTTGATGGTGACGACAAAAAGCAAACCAGAGCTAGTGTTGACTCAATACTTTGATTTTTTTCCATTATTCCTCCTAATGAGGAGAATGTTGCCGGTGGTGGAGGATGGGATGGCCTAGGAGGCAAATCCTCTAGATTGTAGAGGTGTGGTGATGAGAGTGGAGTGGTGAATGAAAGGGATCTAGGCACCAATGGTGATGGTTTAGTGGAAATGAGATTGTTTTGTTTAGGAGGTATGGTGGTGTTTGGCATAGGTAGTTTCGTGGGAACTATTTTAGGGATTGGTTTGATTGGTTGAATTGGTGGAGGAGAGATCCTTGCATTTTTGGATTTGACCGGAGATGATTCGGTTGAAGAAATTTCATGTACAACACGAGCAATTTTCTTGGGTGGTCCTTTGGTGGATGAGTTACCACTTGGAGCTTTCCTCATGATGAGATGATTCAAAGAGGTTTGTAAATGTTTCTAGGTGCTGAAAATGAAGATAAAGATGATGAATTTAGGAGTCCTAAAAATGTGGTTTATAAAGCAAGGGATTTGGCAAGTGCATTCAAGAGTTAAGCCACTAAAATTCATTGGAATATGATGATTAGCATGCACAAGAGTCAACGTCAGAGTTGTACTGATCTAGGAACTTAATTAAGATGAGATGGAGTGTTCAAGTTAGCAAGATGATTTTGAAATGATTGTTTTAGCTAGAGTTGACATGAATCTGTCATACGGATCCCACGGTTCCCTCAAATGAGGGATCCGTCTAGGCTAATCCTAGGGATCCGGCTCTCAGCAGCTAGAAAAGGATAAAAATGATGTTTCTAAGATCTAAGACCTATACCATCTTGAGTGTTTCAGTCCTTCTAATTATCTTAAATGAAAGGGTACTTAAATGTTCAAGGGCAATGAGTGATGTAGCTAATGATTGCCTTTTATGGAAGAAATTGAAACTTTTATGAGTACCAATGAATGAACAAAGATGACACTAAAGACTTGAGAGTGTCAAATAGAGCTAAATGATCCTAGAGATCAGATAGTAACTTAAGATACCCTTTTGGAAGATATCCTAAAAGCTTAAGATGGAAAGACTAGAGTTTGATCCATTTTGACCCTTTTTGAGGTAAGGATGACTAAAATCAATTTGCTAAAATTGAAAGATTTCTACAGCTAAAAGTATTAACATGTGAGGGATCATGTATGAGTATAAGAGAGGAAGAGTAATGAGTTTTTGGTGAGATGATAGATCTACAAGCTTTTAGAGTGTGATCTAAGTGAGTTAAGCGTGAGTATGAAGCATCTACTTAACTTAATAAGGACTCAATTTGTCCTATGGTACTATGTATTAGCTTAGTGTGAAGTGATCAAAGACATGTTTTGAAATACAATGATTACAATTGCATTTTTGTTTGCCAGATCCCACGGTTCCCTAAGAGGAGGGATCCGTCTAGAACAAACTTTGGGATCCGTCTCTCTGCTAAGCAGAACCTTTATAAAAGGTATGCAATGGTTTGCACAATGCATCATATTTCAATGCTAGTGTTTTTCTAAGAGGTTATAACACTAATGTAGTAGAGAAATCAAATGTAAGATGTTTTATTTCATGAAGAAAATTGCATTACATTGATAAGGCATGGATACTAAGGATTGATCCTATTTGAAAGAAGGCTAAGTTCCTTGAGTGTTTTCGTTAGAAGGATCATCAAATGGTTGATGAGTGTTTGCCGATTCAGGAATGAAGAAAGTCTTCATGAGAGATGTGTTTAGAGGTTCCATCATCTTGTTCACAAGTACGTACAACGGTCTTTGAAATTGAGGGTGGAAGTACATGATGTGATGATAAAGGCGAGTCAAGAACATTCCATAAGGGATTAGCTTGTTCTTTGAGCCTTGAAGATTTACAATTCGCTTTGCGAAGAAGTAGGCGAGATTGTATGGTTGTTGTGATAGCAAACAATACATTATGTGAGCACAACAAGCAGGAAGGATTTCTCGATTTCCCCTAAGACTCCAAACATTTTCACGTAGGATGATTGCGAGAGTCTTGTACTCTTCTCCGATATCCCGTGTATAGATAATGTTTGGATCAGAGTAATATGGTCGAGGTTTTCATATTATGCGAGTCAAATCTTCCGGGGAAGGTATGTGTGAACAATATGGACTATTTTCTTCACCAAAGTTGAAGAGAGAATCAAGATACCAATCTTCAGTGAAAGCACATTGTCCATGATTTGGAATTCGAAGGATGTGAGCAAATTGCCCAAGGTTTAAAACAAACTTTTGGTTTTTGATCCAAAACCAAAGAGATAAAGAGCGATCCTCGTTACGAACGAGTTCAACTTGGCGGAAGAATTCCAATACAAACCTTGGACATATTTTCTCGTTAATTTCGAGAAGACATTCCAGTCCTATGGTTCGAAAGGAGGTATTAATACCTTCATCGTATTGTAGAGGAGTGTCGACAATACGTCCTTCATGGAAGTGACGGGTTTCGAGATTATTGAACCCACGGACATGATTAGAATGCATGCTATAGTAAAATTGGTTAAAATACATACCTTTGTATAAACATATAAAATGCAAAAATCCTTTTTAAATGAAAACCTTTTTTTGTCACTAGAGATCACGGATCACAGCAAGTATACCAGTAAGATCCTCGTGAAATGGAACCGTGGGAAGTCATACGGATAATAGTTTTTCATGCAAAATAAAACCCTTTCTTCCTTAAAGAAATGTCCCACTAGATTGTCAAACATTAAGTGAGTTAATTATCATTGTTAATAAAAATCTAGTAAAAACGTTAGGTAATCATTGTCTTACCTATAATACATTTCATCTTATTAACTCTTCACTTCTAGTTAGGGATGTAGACATAAGTGAGTGAAGAATCGAACTCGTACTCATGCAACATAACGAGACCTATAGAAGTGAAGAGTTAATAAGATGAAATGTATTATAGGTAAGACAATGATTACCTAACGTTTTTACTAGATTTTTATTAACAATGATAATTAACTCACTTAATGTTTGACAATCTAGTGGGACATTTCTTTTAGGAAGAAAGGGGTTTTTATTTTGCATGAAAAACTATTATCCAGAAGGACGGTTCCCACGGTTCCATTTCATGAGGGATTCGGCTGGTATACTTACAGGGATCCGTGGATCTCTAGTGACAAAAAAAAAAAAAGGTTTTGACGAAAAAGGATTTTTGCATTTTATATGTTTATACAAATGTATGTATTTTAACCAATTTTTAATATAGCATGCATTGTTGGTTTCAAAAGTGTCTCAAGATCAAAAAATAACGAGAGATATAAAGCAAAAGAAATAACAAACACATTATGAGAAATTAACTAGATAAACTAGAATATTAGTAATATTTCATTTCAATGCTAAGAACGATACAAAGGATTGTGTATATAACACCAATGTAGATTAACAACACAAATTATATGTCTCCATATGAGAAATTCATCATAGGGAACACGAGAGCGATGAGTGTTAAGACGATGAGTACGAAGGCGATGTAAACCTGTTGATGACGAACCTTATTAGGTTTGATTTGAGATGAGATAAGATGAAGAAGAAGATGATGTTTTGAATGAGAGGCAATTTTTGAAAGTGGAAGATTTGAAAAAGTGAGGATTTGGTGGAGTGGACATCGAAGGGGTTTTTATGGGGAAGGAGAATTTTTGAGATTTGTGTTTTGTTTTATTATTAGAAAGATATGTTTTTTTGGATTAAATGAAAATAAAACACAAGTTTTATAAACCTCGACTTTAGATGAAAAAGTAACACATATGCGAGAAAGACTTCCTAATGAAGCTACATGTAATATATGAGTATGCACAAAAGATAATCCTATAGATACCTATGTAAGCATACTTATTTATCAAGCTAATGTTATTTAGAGATAAGTGGAAAGTCATACCTCTAATGCACTTAGGAATGTCTTTACAAATGACACAACAAATGTCAGTAGACAATTCCGGCTCCTTTGTAATACCTTCTTAGGGAAGGTATTCTTGTTACCAAGTAATTCCTATGGCTTGGTAGGTATGAGCTTTAACTAAGCAACATGACAAAGATGATTAGTGCAATTTAAATAAACAAAAAGAAGAGAAAGAAAATATTGTTGTCATCTAACCAACATCCAAACAAAGAGTTTTTATTTTTATTTAAAAAAAAACATGGTCTTTATTTTTATAAAAGACCTTCTTTGTAGTTTTCAATTAACCATGGATCGTATCAAGTTTTTAAAGTACAATATACTTTAAGAAACTTGGTAACGAAGCTCTGATGCCAATTGTGGAAAACTAGAAGGGGGGGTTGAATAGTTTTACCGATTAAAACTTGGTTTTAAATATTTCGATCGACTTATGTCCATCTATTAAACATGTGTGTTGGATGTTGATAGACAACCATATACAAGTATGTAATGAAAAGATAAAGAGTAAGAAGCACAAAACCACAACGCGAGTATTTATGGTGGTTCGGCTACAAGGACACCTTCCTTGCTCTACTCCACTCCCCGAGTCACCTACTCAAGAGTTTGTAATCACTACACAACACCGACTCCTTATGGTGGAGAAACCTTCACAATGTTGCCTACTCTTTTTCCGTTACTAGGCTAACCACTGTGTCCTTTCACCAAGGAGAACCAAACCTATCACAACGTCGCCTACCCTTTATCCGGTAATAGGCTAGATACCGAGTTTTATTACAATGGAGGAACTACTACCCAACACTACACAACACCTAAAACCCCAAAGGAGACTAACTCCTTATTACAACATCATCAAGGATATCAATATCCTTGGCTCCAATACTAATCTATCTTGTTCATCGAAACACACCATATCGAATGTACACCTTAGGCACCTTTCACTAATGCCCTTGACTTGACTTCTAGACAACCTCAATGTCTTTAGCCTTGACTTCCAAGCACTCTTCACTAGTGCTTCTAATATGGACGTTCGACACCTTTCACTAATGTCTTCGTCTTGACCCTTTAGACATCTTTCACTAATGTCTTCAACACTACACTTCTTATGAGAAAGAAGAGAACTATCAACAAGAGAACCTCAGTAATCATGGTGATAACGAAGCATGGCAACTCATGGACTTGAGCTTGCTCGTCTTCAAAATATGGTGATCTCGCCTTTAAGAGGAACCTAGAGAATCACACAAAAACAAAACTACATACATAGATCACTTGGATCTGAGGTTAGAGAGTTTATAACTCAAAGAGAAAATATATGAGAAAGGGGTGAGAAAAAATGAAGAAATGGCTCACTATTTATAGAGAGAAAACAACTACTGTTCCCCGGATCCCACCCTTGAGGGATCCGTCAGTGTATTAACTGGGATCCGTGGGACGCTCCCTTTTGCCCATGGGTTTTGGGTCATGGGTCATGGGTTATGGGTCATGGATATCAAGTAGGTTCAATGTACCTTCAAGATGCAATGCGTCTAGTCCATGTGGATTAAAACTATGGGCCATGGATTAAAACCATGGTTCATGGATATTATCCATATATGACATAAGCATGATGTCATGCAATGGGTTATGGGTCAAGTTCCATGGGTATGGGTCATGGACTTTGGGTTGTACCCAACTACATTAAATGTATTTGGTCAATGGGTCAAATACTTACGTTTTTACCCAATTGTATTACCTTTTATGATACATACTAATTGTGTATATATTTTCCCAATATGTAAACACTAGTTGTTGTACATATGTATTACTAAATCATAAAATCACTTATACTTGTTTTAGTGTTTTATGTAAAAACGTAAATGTGTTAGAAAACTATTGTCTCAAACAATTTACGTATTTTATTTGTTTCGTTAAAATGATTTTACGTTTGTTATCGACAAAACATTTAGAAGATCGTAAAATATAAATAAACGTTTTTACGGCTTATTTGTATTAACAAATGCTATGTTATATTTGGTGTTTCGTGTTTCGATGACATGATACCTATTTTCTTGTTTTTCATATTATGTAGCAACAATTACCATCTCAGAATGAGAATCAAAAGCGGAGAAAATTCGTTCGTGGCGATGTCTCTCAGACCAACATCGATAAAGAGAAACGTATGTCTACTGTATACATAACTATCATTAATTTGTTTGTATTTTCAATATGTTATAATCATATAAATGTTATTCTTATACCTGTTGTTGTAGAAAGAAGAAGCCAAATCAATCGACAAAATTACGCAAGAAGAAAAGAGAAGAACAAAAACATAGAAACTCCAAATATTGAAGGAAATATCACTCCATCAGATATCACTCTAACACAAACCATTTTGGACAAAGGTATGTCTACTGTAATCAACAAGTATCATTATAACATTTTTTTCTTTTTTCTTTTAAATGTTAGAATCATAATAAATGCCTCATTTGCCTGAAGTCAATAGTGTACCATCAACAAATATGTATTTAGTTTAGTATTGCGAAATTTGTTCATGTTCAAATGGATTTCTTGTAGGCGGTTGTGCAAGCACAAATTTTGCTCCTTCATTTATCGATGGCAACGATCCGTACAATTTTGTTTTGATGGCGTCCCAAAGCACATCGGGTCTTAAAGGACCAATCACCATGTCATATTTGTGGAGCCAAATGGTTTAAATATGAATTCCCAACATTACATTGCATGATGGGAAAAGCGAGTTAGCAGAGACCCACATGTTTCACAAGAGTCTTAATATTTATAGTGTCTCGCTATACCTATGGTCTACCCTAGTGCACTAAGCAGGCGGTACCCGGTCGCGTGTAGTGTAGTAAATGGTAAAGTCGAGGTCGTCCCAAGAGCTATGTGTGTTGGATTATTACTAAGTCTAATTGTCACGAATAATAATGGTTTCGATAGGATTTAATTAATTAAACTACTAATGCGAGAATAAAATAAAAGCGAGATAAATGGATAAAGGGAAATCAATAGAGGAATAGTGGTGCTAACCTAGTCAATCCTCCTAGCTAGTTATGTCTACGTCTACCTACTTCCAATTACTTGGTGGGGTCAAATTCGAGAGGACAACATTTGGTCAATTCGCCTAACCTATCGGCAAAGATGCCACCACAGAGAAATCAAAGCACCGTCATAAGTCCCGTTGTTCCCGGTCCCTAAGCCAAGTCATTAAGTACCGCTACATGCTAGATTCATAATAGTGAGTGCCCGACCGTTAGGAACTTAGACACTACACCCCAATTCTTAAGTTCATCCAAACGATAGGTGATCGGTTGGTCAAATCGCACAAGTAGAAAGGGTCGTCGGTTGGTCATATCTTACCCTTCCTGTCTCGATCCACTCACCTAGGGTCGGTTGGTCATATCTCCTAGGCAATTGGCCTCACCGCCATTCAAAACTACCGAACCAAGGGTGACTACCAATGAACTATGCATGCATACACTTAGAAATAATTGTACGGAAGTAAAGGTAAACGCAAACAAAACAATTAAGGAATCATAACTAGGCTAGCACCAAAGGGTGCTTAGCAGCTCATATTAATCATGCAAATCAATTCAATATTCAAAGGTATGAAATACATGAATTGAAAGTAAAGAAATATAAAACGCTAATGCTTATCGTAATGGAGTGACTTCTCCCTTGGAAACGACTCCATATGCTCCCTAGACCGCCTTGAGCTTTTTACCACGTTCTCGAGTGTTGTGTGTGGAATGGGATGATTAGAAATTTGGAATTGTGGGGTATTTATAGGCCGATTGGGTTATAGTCTAACCAATATAGGAGTTACGCCGTAACCTTCTATATCTTCGTAAATGCACTAGATCGCTAGTTACGGCGTAACCTTATTAGTGGTTACGTTGTAGTCTTCAATAAACTCGGTTACGTCGTAAGTGATGCAAGAGTTACGATTGTAAGTATCGCGGCGTGGAACCTCATTTGACCTAATGGAGTTACGTCGTAACCTTTGGGAAGAGTTACGCCGTAACCTCTTGATAAGTTGGTATTCGGGTCACGCAATAGTTACGGCAGTAATGTGAGAGAGGAGTTACGCTGTAACTTCTTCAAAATAGCATATTGTTATAAATCTTTAGTTATGTTTCCATTTCCGCGTCTCTTTAGCTCCAATGCTCGTAATTTACCCGAAGTGGAAAACAATGGAAAACAAGCGTAAATCCATATAAATGATATAAATAACGAGCATTATCGGGGAAATTGACACTTAATATTCGGGACTATTTGATGTTATCAAATATCCCCCACTGAACTCTACTTGCCCTCAAGTAGACCTTATTAGATAGATTCCTAAAAGATATCTCCCAAAACTGAAAATATGAGTTTACAAATCCTTATGCTAGAATAAAACAAAGCCAACACCTCACGAAGGGGAACAAACACTCAAATCTCTCAACTATTCTAAGTGTCAATTTCGGGTGATCACTCAATCGACAATCATAGCATGTATTCTATCATAAGCTTGGCGGTTACACAAATCTCCACCACTAGAGTTTAAGGGCTAAACAATTCTCGAAGGCAATATGGGTAGACACGACAAAGGTTAAGGGTGACTCGTCATTACTAACATGTCACGGCGAAGTGGAAAAATCAATGATACATGACCAAATCCATGGCCAAGACACCAAAGATTGCTCATTGCATCACCTAGACACGCTTCATGACTAAAGGGTAGGATAAGACATGGGATATATAATTGGTGTAAAATAAAAACAAGCGGTAGTCTAAATCTATAACCAAGTCATCACCACTTCACCGTCCGCCCAAAGTTCAAGCTTAGAAGTCTAGAAACCGGATCATGAAATGCAAGGTAGATGTGTCATTAGAGGACGTCGTGATGGGCACACTACCTTTTCTTCTTCTATTGGCATAACTACCAACCCCAATCTTCAAATGTGACCGAGGTGGCCTCCTCGATACTAATCAATAAAGCTCATACTATAGTGCTTATAACATCGTACTTTACAATATCATAACTTAATCAACTTTTCTTTTTTTTTCTTTTTTTTTTCGAATCATTTTTTTAACATAACATAATAATATAACATCCCCCACTTGAGTTGAACAATGGGAATTCGGGGGGTCTTCAATGATCTTCATAAATGTTGTCGATGAAAGCGTAATTTCCAAACCTTTCCACTCGAACCTTGAACTTAGGCAAATGATGACTTCAATCACAAATAAAGACTACGGGGTAGGCTAAGGTGTATAGGTGTGTGAAACAATATATTGGGTTGACAAAATGAAAGGAATGGCTCGGAAGGGTGTATCTAGGGGTATCTTGCACTAAAGGTGAGTGCAACAAAATGGTTTCACATGGGGTCGAAAAGTCGAGGTGACTAATCGATAGACTCACAATGGTAGGTGTTTGGGTGATAATCCTATAATATTGCCTTCTAAAACGAAAAGTCCAAATACATCGAGCTAACTCAACATACCTCGCTTATGGTCTCGAAATGATGCAAAGGCCAAGTTCTAAAGTTTACAAGCTACCAAAGACACTCATAATTTGGTGGATTTGGGGTAAAATATTGGAAACGGATAAGGCTAATCTTACCATGTAATGTCAAGGGTTGTATGTGCTCGGCTAAGGTCTAATCTAGTTAGGTTAGGAAAACATGTCAAAATTTTAAAATGGCATAATTTTTCAAAATAAACTAGAAAAATGAGGGCAAAATAAAGTTCAAGAGATAATTCTACTCCGTCCCCCACTTGAATTGTACAAAGTCCCTTTTGTACTAGGCATTAAAATAAAGGTGAAGAGAAAGGTAGAATTAGAGCGAGAACTTCCCGAAATTTGCTCCATAAAGAAGAAGGCCCATGAAAAGAACCGTGCCTTCGTTTAAGCGTCATGAACAAACTTCAATCCACGAAATCACAATACCGACAAGCATAATTCTAAAAGAAAAATGAAAACGGAAAACAAACCTAACTCACTTTCGTAGGAATCACGGTTGCATTTAGCCTATGCAACAAGTTTTAAACCACTTGGTGTCCCAAGTGGACGAGTGAAATCTCGTGAGGGTTTCTGAGGAACACACCCACAAAGTTCATTTAAAAACTAATACAAGGTTACCGTGTTTTAAAATGAAAGAATTAAATAGAGGAAAGTTACGTCGTAACTCCTATGAGGAGTTACACCGAATCGCAAAACCGGTATGTTAGTAGAAGCAAGTTGAGATGGTATTACACCGTAATTGGTAATGCGTCAAGAATTACGCTACTCAAATGTTGGTTTGGCGTAATCACCAAGATGAGTTACGTAGTAACTCTGTTCGAGATCGACAAGAATCGCAGCAAACAATTAGTTCCTCGTTTCTGCAAAAATGGTTAGAAAACACAAAACCCAACGAGAAAGGAAATAAAAACAAAAGAAAGGGATAATTCGGGTTGTCTCCGAAGAGCACTTTTCTTTATTAACGAGTCTTTAAGTTAGACTCGAGTCATGCGGGGCTTCTATGGGGCCTTTGGACTTGCCCCACTTCTTCAATATCTTTCATCAAGTTATGCCTCATCCACGCAACATTCAAGCGATTCGGAGGTATTCATTGGTTTCGATTTTCCGACTTTACAAAATTTCTCTTAGGTCCCGGTGGTAGCGAGTGAATTCATATTTTTGACAATAATTAGAGGTGGTCTTTGTAGGAATCCCGTGAGTTTGCATCTCCTTTGTTCGTAAGCTTCGTCATCGGGATCGTTGAACTCCTCATTTCCTTGCAACTCAAGGTAATCTAGGATCCCTTCAATATTATCGTCATTAGAAGCTGTGTCCTTGAACCATTCTTCATCGAGCAGATTCTCCACTAGAACGCGCTTGCATTCTTCTTTATCATTATTAACCAACTCTTTGTCATTTTCAGTAGTTATTTCACTCGTGTTGTTGAGACTTTCGTTGTTTGAATTTTCTCGATCCATGTATTCCTTCCAAATCTTCTCTTTGGTTAATGTGTCCACATGTCCAAATTTAATCTTCACCCAACTATCGAATCCTAGGTTGTCCAGCCAAGGCAAACTCGTTCTCTCCTCATCATTGGTTGAGGACCAAAAGAATTCATATTTTCCTATTCTTCCAGAGCTACTTCCCCCATTACACATATCATCATACGGGTTGCATGACGCCCATAAAATTTCCCCAGGAGATTTTACTCTTTCACACCAGTGACTGCGTAATTTCTTGTTGTCAAGTTCACTTAAATGCTTATCCGTGCAGTTTATATCATTATTAGCCTCTTCCTTTTTCTGAATGTGCTCTTCGTAATAAATTTTTAGCTTCTTAAGAAGATTTGGATCGATCTTGGCATCCCCGAATTGAATTGCGTACCAGTCTTTAAATGCTAAATCACCGAATTTTATACAATGTCTTTCATGCTCATGAGGGCATGTCCACTCTTCCTTTCTTTCATTGTCTCCGCCATTGCAATACTCGTGGAAGGGTTGCATGTAGGCCACGCCTCGTGGTCTCCTCGTCGATTATTATGACAGAGCACACCATGAGTTATAAGTGGCTCTTCTTCATCTTCAAGGGAGAGTCTTTTGAGTCTTTCATCATTAGTGTAAGCAGTCCATAAAAACTTGTTATTCTTGATTCTCTCTTTGTCGGTACCTCCATCACAAGTTTCGTTTCTAGGATCACATGAAGCCCATAGGTCATACGAGTCCCCCTTAGTTACTGGTATAGCCTTGCACCAGTGATATCTTTTTTTAGATGGTGATAAAGGAAATAGGTTAATATCGTGGGACCATTCACTAGTTTTCTGAGTCTCTGATTCGCCTATATCAAGGAAATTGTCTGCCCACGTATCCCAGTTACGCCGTAACTGAGATTCTTGGTTACGGCGTAATTCGTTAGAGTGGATTTCCTCAGTATTCTTCATAACCCCGTTATCGTTGTCAAACACATAGTTACGCCGTAACTCATTAGGCATGTTACGGCGTAACTCAGATCTGTCGATGAAATCATCCCCTAAATCCGTATCATTGACCTGAACCTTCGAGTTATCATCAGAAAAAATCACCTTACATTCCATAGTTGGTTTAGATCCTTCAGGTTTATTGTTATTCCTCCTTACTTTTTCACTGAGCTTCATTACCATGGATTCTAGGTTTTTCAGAGTTGTGTCGTGTTGGGAAAGGTTTCTGTCAGTGTTTTCCTGGAATTCTTTCAACCACTCATCTTGCTCCTTTTGTCTTTGGGCTGAATTTTCCGGAACTTATTAATTGTTTCTTCAAGACCGGCTTTCTTTCTCCATAAGTCCCACGGTTGTAAATTCTATGATAATCATTACTATTTCGATTATCTCCGTAAAATGGCCGATTTTCCCATACTTAGCTTCTTCAATATTCTCTTCGTCCACATGAGGACAATTTTTCTTAAGATGTCCCCTCCATGATTTCACAACCTACTTGGATGGCATGAACGGTTTCTCGACTTTCAAAGATATCTTGATCGAGATCTTCAATTTTACTAGCGATTGTCGCAATTTCGTCAAAACTTCCACCTTGGTTTCTTTTACTCCCACCGTCGTGCCATTTTTAGAGTGGTCCGCCATTTTTTGAATGGCTTCAATTGCAGTGGTAGGAGTCATGTTCGGGATAGGTCCTTGATAGTCCAACATTTTCCTTGTAGTTACGTTAATTCCTTTGTAGAAAATATTGACCTTCTCACGGTTATTCGGATCATTGGTAGGACACTTATAAAGAAGATCGTTGCATCGTCCCAAGCTTGATCTGATGTTTTGTCATCATCTTGTTTGAAATTATGGATCTTTAAAAGTGGTTAGAAATCTTCGATGGCGGGCAATATCTTTGGATAAAGTGTTTCTTTAGTAGCGCCTAAGTATTAATCGCCTGTGGCAATCTTCGATCCATCTTCCGGCTGCTCCAAGAAGAGTCATTGGGAATACCCTTAGCATAACAACATCATGAGACACACCGGAATGTTGAAAAGGCTAGAGATGTATAGGACATTTTCAACGTGCTCATATCGTCTTCGTCCCTATTTTCGAAAAGGGTTAGCGAAGCTCCCTCATAAATTGGTCTTTGATTTGAAACGAACATCCGCTCCGATTGCCGGTCTTACGAGACCCGACCATTGTTCCGCTCTTGTCAACGCCAAGTATTCCTAAAGAGTGAGGTCATCGATGTTAACAACTTCCATGGTACCGAAAACTTGAAATATGATTGTGAGAAAAGTTTAAAACAAAATGAAAGACTTAATATTAATCATAATATAACTCCTAAGAAGGCGCCAAAAACTTGATGCGTGTTTCTTCGACTGTGTCTTAATATTTATAGTGTCTCGCTATACCTATGGTTCACCCTAGTGCACTAACAGGCAAAGTGTACCCGGTCGCATGTAGTGTAGTAAATGGAAAAGCCGAGGTCGTCCCAAGAGCTATGTGTGTTGGATTATTACTAAGTCTAAGTGTCACGAATAATAATGGTTTCGATAGGGATTTAATTAATTAAACTACTAATGCGTAATAAAATAAAAGCATATAAATGGATAAAGGAAATCAATAGAGGAATAGTGATGCTAACCTAGTCAATCCTCCTAGCTAGTTATGTCTACGTATACCTACTTCCAATTACTTGGTGGGTTCAAATTCAAGAGGACAACATTTGGTCAATTCGCCTAACCTATCGACAAAGATGCCACCACAGAGAAATCGGGCACACCGTCATAAGTCCTATTGTTCCCGGTCCCCTGCCAAGTCATTAAGCACCGCTACATGCTAGATTCATAATAGTGAGTGCCGACCGTTAGGAACTTAGACACTACACCCCCAATTCTTAAGTTCATCCAAACGATGGGTGATCGGTTGGTCAAATCGCACAAGTAGAAAGGGTCTTGATTGGTCATATCTTACCCTTCCCGTCTCGATCCGCTCACCTAGGGTGGTTGGTCATATCTCCTGGGCAATTGGCCTCACCACCATTCAAAACTACCAACCAAGGGTGACTACCAATGAACTATGCATGCATACACTTAGAAATAATTGTACGGAAGTAAAGGTAAACGCAAACAAAACAATTAAGGAATCATAACTAGGCTAGCACCAAAGGGTGCTTAGCAGCTCATATTAATCATGCAAATCAATTCAATATTCAAAGGCACGAAATACATGAATTGAAAGTAAAAGAAATATAAATGCTAATGCTTATCGTAATGGGTGACTTCTCCTTGGAAACGACTCCGTATGCTCCCTAGACCCGCCTTTGAGCTTTTTCCCACGTTCTCGTAGTGTTGTGTGTGGAATGGGATGATTAGAAATGCTAAAATTGGGGTATTTATAGGCCGATCGGGTTACTGACATAACCAATAGAAGAGTAACGCCAGAACCTTCTATTTCTTTGAATCGCACTTGATCCGCTAGTTACTGGCGAACCTTATTAGTGGTTACGCCCGTAGTCTTCAATAAACTTGGTTACGCCGTAAGTGATGCGAGTTATTCTGCGTAAGTATCGAGGCGTGGAACCTCATTTGACCTAATGGAGTTACGTGTAACCTTTGGGAAGAGTTACACCGTAACCTCTTGATAAGTTGGTATTCGGGTCACGTAATAGTTACTACAGAATGTGAGAGAGGAGTTACGCCAGTAACTTCTTCAAAATATTTGTTGGGATATGAAAGTCTTTGAAGATATCAAAGTCATCAAGATATGAAAAATCTTGTAGTCGCAAAATCTTGGAAGAAGTCAAAGAGTCAAAGTCTCGCTAAAGACAAAGTCAAAATCTTGCAAGGTGAAGTCAAATCTCGCTAGAACAAACAAACTATTATATTCGTTTATGGAAAGTATTGTATTCCATGTTTAGATTACTTGTCGTACAAGGTTATCAATTGTAAACCGACTAGGATATCCTTGAGCCTATAAAAGGACTTCTAGATTGGCATTAGAGGTGCGATTTCGTAACAAGAGTTTTAGAGTTCACGAATTAGAGTTTAGAGAAAGTTCGATTATCTTAGAGTTGTATTAGAGTATCTCGCATAATAAGCGATTTAGAGTTTGTTAATAAAGTTTTCTTCTTAGCTTTGTTAAGTAAATTCGCGTGCTTAATAAAGATTGCTCGGTGTTTCTTTGTTAATAACTTAGGATTTATCAGAGGTTATTAAACCTTAACAAGCTAGTTAAGTTAGTTTGATTAAAGTATATCGATCCAACAAGTGGTATCGAGCTTGTGTGGAAACTCGACTAGGAAGAAACCCTACAATATTCAAAGATGTCGATTGAAGTCGTTCCATCACCCTCAATCACCTCACCGTAATTCCAATAATCAAGAAGGAGAATATGATCTATGGTGCATGAAGATGAGGCAATATATTGCCATTACTGCACCATGCTCGTGGAATGTAATTGTGAATGGGAATGAAGTTGTTCAACACATTCAAGTTTCGGACAACCTATAGCACCAAAGGCGCTTTTACCAAAGAAGAACCCTAAGGAACCAGAGAAGGCTCTTAACATTCTCTTATACGCTATTCCGGATGGTCATCTTCTCAAATTTCATGATGCTAAAGATGCCAAGCGACTACTGGGTCGCTCTCAAGACCAGATTTGAGGAATGAAGCCTCTAAGAAGATGCTGTGAAACTTCTTGAAACAACAGCTTGAAACTTTCACAGTTGGAGAAAGAGAGTCTTGATCTTTGCATATGATAGGTTTGTAATATCCTCAACATGTTGGAGTTATACAAGGCGTAAGTATCAGTTGAGGATGCTAATTTGAAGTTTTAAGAAGTTTGCCATCTACATGGCATGTGATTGCTACTATGATCGAGGACAACAAGGATTGATGTTATGGACTTTGATGATCTCTATCATCAATTGAAGGTGTATGAACATGAGATGAGTGGTCAACCAAATTCCAAATCTCATAGTATTGCTTTTCTATCATCGAAAAAGAAGAGCAAGATTTCAAAAGTCCGCTTCTCCTCAAATCACTGCTTCTCATCTTCTTACCGCACACAATCCCCATCATATGCTCAAGCAGCCCCACCATCTACCACTTTGAACTCGGATGAAGTTGTGTGTTCCTTCTTTGCACAACAAGCAAGCTTACACGTCACTTATGAAGAGGATCTAGCATGATCAAGAAGATGCACTTGAAGAAATTGATATCGGTGTAAGTTGCTTTGATCACCGCAAGGATCAAAAGTACATGAAGAAGACAGGGCAAAATATTGATTTCAAGCCAAAACAAGGAATAACTTTGACAAATCTAAAATTGAATGCTTAAATTGTCAAAAGGCGGTCACTTTGCAAGGGAGTGCAGTGTTTGCTAAGTATCAAGCAAGCAGAACATCGAGAAGCCTAAACTTGAGCTCAAGGAAATTCCGAAGAATCGAAACAAAGGATTTGGTTGCTCAAGAGAAGTTATCGAGTGGACCTGGAGTGAAGAGTTTGATGATGAACCGTGACTCATCTTGTATGGTAGCGATGGAAGATACGATTGAAGACACGGTGGAAGCATTGGATTTGGAGCATTGCTTTTGATGAAGAATCAACATGCTACTTTGGAATCGATGATGGCTTTGGAGGATTTGATTGGAGCAAAGAAAGTGAAGATGATCCTGTTCTTCTTGCTATGGTGGCTACTTCACCAACTCGCCTCCTATCTACGAGGTATGCTCAAACCTATGAGTTTTATCAAAAATTACTTAACAGCTATGTGATTGAAAGAGATAATTATATTAGGGCTAGGTGCGAGGTAGCAGTTACCAAATCACTTTAGAGTCTATAAGCTAAAATCATAACACATGAAAATAATGAAATGGCTTGGGTGAAAAGTATGAACAACAGGATTACCGGTTAAAACTCGTTGAATGGAAACTAAATTGTAAAATCTGTGAAATTGAAAAATTAACTAAGGAAAGAGATGATTTGTTAGCTAAGTTTGTCTTGGGAGAGTCCGCTTGTCCCATGTTGCTTATGTTGAAAAGCAGTAGAGCGGCTTACATTAGAACAGCTTAGGATTTGGAATGGACTTTAGTAATGTAGATGAAAACCAACCTAGTGATCGGGATGATGGTGTTTTGAGGACATAACCACTAGTGATGATGAGCTCATTAACTATGTAGATTCATCTAGTAATGAGGGCTCGATGAAGTGAACCACCTCCGAATATAAGAAAGACAATGGTTATCATCTCGCTCCTCATCCCATTAGTCATCACCCTCTAGACCCGATGTTTCTCGTTATGGTGTTGGCGGTCTAGAGTTTAGGAAGAAGCTTGTTGCTTAATCTAGGTCTCGAGAAACCCAAAGAAGCTGTTGAAAACAATGTTCAAAATCTAGCGATACCTTTAAATCAAAGCATCTCAACAAGATACATCGCAAAACCTTTTCAAAAGGTATTGCTAAACCTTTGGGATAATTTTGGTCAAAACAAATTTTATCGGTCCTCGAAGGCAAAATAATTTTGGGCATAGACATAGAAGAAATCACTTTGGTCATATGGGTCAAAAACTGTGTTTTGTGTGTTATAGTTCTACTCACTTAATCAAAGATTGTGACAAACACTCGTAATATCTAAGCAAGTTTCAAGGAATAAGTCTAACAATCGAGACCTAGAGAGCACAAACCAGTGTGGACTAATTCAAATAGGGTTAATCACGTAAACTTCACACGGATCATAGATACCCACATCGAGAAGACCTTCAAGATCTCGCAAGATTTTCAAAATCTCGCTCGTAAACAAGGTCTTGAAAACCATACTTGGGATAGAAATTCTAGGAGATCTCACTATCAACCTAGAAGGTATCACAGTTCATATAGGGATCTAGATCACGGAACCACTGTTAAAAATTGAATGGGTTAAAAGAGAAATATGGCGAGAGACATACGAGACGTTCAACAAAAAGTAAACGAGATGTTTTGTGTCAAAAGAAAAAGCTAATAACTCCGGTGAAAGAAATTTATGTTGAAAAATCGAGAGAGTTTTGAAAATCCACATGCTAAACATCAAAATATAATTTTGGATCATCATGTGAGAAATAGTGAGAATTACATACTCTAAAGAATTTGAGTTTGTAACTTCTCGCGGGAACACAAGTCAAGAATGGCTTGGGTTCCTAAAAGTTTCTAACTCTTTTCTTTGTGCGGGGCAACCTGGAAGAGGAGCTTAAAGATCATCTTATTGTGGATAGTGGTTGCTCGGAAGTATGACAGCGATAAAGAGATCCCGTCGATTTTAGAAGTATTAGTGGAGGAAAAGTTGCATTTGGGAATGATCCCAATGGAGGCAAGATTACAGGAAAGGAACAATTAAAGTGGCGAATTGATTTTGAGAATGTCGATATGTGAAGGAGCTAAAGCTCAACTTGTTGTCGGCCTCTCAAATTTGTGATAAAAAGCATCCTGTGTTATTCACCGATACGTAATGTCTTATCCTTTCTTCCGACTTCAAACTCATTGATGATGACTGGTAGTACTTAGAGTACCAAGGACAAATGATGTGTATAGTTTAGACATGAATAGTCTACATTCTTATGGAAGAGCCACATGTTTGGTGGCTAAAGCAACATCCAAGAGGCACATCAATGGCATAGAAGATTGGGCCATGTTAATTTCAAGAACATCAACAAAGCGGTCAAAGGCAATTTAGTTAGAGGTTTACCTTCAAAGACTTACAAGAACGATCAATCACATGTCGGCATGCAAGAAGGGTAACAACACAAAGCTTCTGCAAGAAGCTTGATGAAAGAAATATTAGAGAACCATTGGAGCTATTACACATGGATTTATTTGGACACATCTCGTGGCAAGTTTAAATAAAAAGAAGTACTTGTTTGGTTGTTCTTGATGATTGTAGTAGATTCGATTGGGTTTTCTTTTGGGCTTTAAAGATGATACCTTTGATGCTATTCAAACTCTTATAATAGCACTTGAAAACCAATTAAGACTCAAGGTTAGAGGTATTAGATGTGACAATGGGCGAATTCAAGAACAAGCCTATGGATGACTTTTGTGCAAATAAAGGCATAAAAGGAGTTTAGTATTGCTAGAACACCACAAAGAAAATGGTGTTGCGAGAGAGGAAGAATAGGACCTTGATTGAAGCAAGAAGGACCATGTTAGCGATTCTCATCTACCTATTCAATTTTGGGCGTGTTGTAAGTCTTGCATGCTATGTACTTAATGAGGTCTCTCGTCACCAAACCCCGATGAAGACACCCTATGAATTGGCGATGGGCAATAAACCCAACATTCGCTTTATGAAGCCTTTGATGCCCTCTTTACTATTTTGAACACCATTGATAATCTAGGAAGTTTGATGGCAAGTCTGAAGAAGGTTACTTCATCGATATTGCACTAACAATAAAGGCTTTAGAGTATACAATGAGTTACTAAGAAGATTCAAGACTGTCTTCATGTTGAGTTCTTAGAAGATCAAGACAATGAGAAGGAAAAGGTCCCTGATTGGATGTTTGATCTTGAGATTTTATCTCCTTCAATGAATTATGTTCTGTTAGAGAAGAAAATCAACCTTGCACAATGAAGAAGATATTCAATATGTTGTTCATGGTGTTCATATTCGACTCGATCGTCGCTCCTACTAAAGATCCTGTGAGTCCAAAACAAAATCATTGCTCCTAAGCAAAGTACCGATTCTCCAAAACAAATCTTTGTTGCACCACAATCCTCTTTATCCGCAGAGGATCAATCTATTCAAGAGGAACTTAATCGATGCTTCTTCAAGATGTATTAGCACATTCTTACACCGATGAACAAAGGAGAGCTTATGAAGAGGCAAAGAAGAAGAACAAGAGGCAGAGTACTCTTACAAAGATTTGGACAAGATTTTCAACCAAAGCATCTTGCGCACCTATTAATGATGCTAGATGATTTGGATGATCCTACCATGCTCAGGTTAGAAAGCGATGATGAGCTTGAAGATGAAGGTATTTTCACCGATTCCAATGAAGGTGCCGATTATACTAACTTGATGATACATATGCAGTTCCACGATCTCCAATCTTACAATTCATAAGAATCATCCAAGCGATCAAATCATTGGTCCTTCTACTGGAGTTATGACAAGACACAAAGCTAAGGGTTTCACAAAACCTCACAATGCTTTACTTAGCTTTGTGTATAAACAAAACAGTTAAATCATAAGGACCATCAAACACGCTTATTTACTTGTTTCATCTCTCAAGAGGAACCCAAGAATATTGCTCAAGCTTTGACTAAAGAAAGTTGGGTTGAAGCTATGCAGGAAGAACTTCTTCAATTTAAACTTCAAGAGGTTTGGGTTTTATGTGATCTTCCAGATGGGAAGAGAGTTATTGGAACCAGATGGGTTTTTAGAGTCAAAAGAGATGAAAGAGGCAATGTTATCAAAAACAAGGCAAGATTAGTTGCTCAAGGTTATAGACAGGAGGAAGGGGTAGATTATGATGAGGTATTTGCTCCTGTGGCAAGGATTGAAGCTATTAGAATATTTCTTGCTTTTGCTTCTTATATGGGTTTTCAAGTCTATCAGATGGATGTCAAGAGTGCCTTTCTTTATGGCACTATTACAGAAGAGGTATATGTGAAACAACCTCCAGGTTTTGAAGATCCTAAGCATCCAAACAAAGTCTATAAGGTGGTTAAGGCTCTATATGGTCTTCATCAGGCACCTAGAGCTTGGTATGAGAGGCTCTCACATTCTTATTACAACATGGATACAGGAGGAGCTATAGACAAGACTTTGTTTATCAAGAGAGACAAGAAGGATATCATGTTAGTTCAAGTGTATGTTGATGATATTATCTTTGGGGCTACCAAACAGTCCATGGTTAAGGAGTTTGAGCGGTGATGCGAAGGAATTTCAAATGAGTTCAATGGGAGATTTAACATTCTTTTAGGACTTCAGTTAAGCAACCCAAGGAAGGAATTTTCATTAGCCAAGACAAGTATATTCTGAAATACTTAAGAAGTTTAATTTTGATGACATGAAGGTCAGCATTACACCTATTAAATCTATCAATTCATTGGGAAAAGATGAAGATGGACAACTGTTGAAGTCAAGTTATCTGAGATCTATGATTGGCTCTCTTATGTATCTTATCGCATCAAGGCCCGATATCATGTTTGCGGTATGTTTATGTGCGGATATCAAGTTTCACCAAAGATCTCTCACCGAATCTGTCAAGAGAATATTACGTTATTTGAAACAACAACCTAAGTTGGGGTTGTGGTATCCTAAAGAGTCACCTTTTCACTTAGAAGCTTTTCGGATAGTGACTATGCAGTGATAATTATGATAGAAGATCAACAAGCGGTGGATGCCAATATCTTGGAAGAAGGTTAGTCTCACGGCAATGCAAGAAGCAGACAATTGCAAAGAACATCATCTCACTCAAGTGAATATGTAGCTGCCGCAAGTTGTTGTGGTCAAGTTTTGTGGATGCGTAATCAACTCTTGGATTATGGATTCAATTTTAAGAATACTCCTATCAATATTGATAATGAGAGTACTATTTGTATTGTGAAGAATCACCGTATCATTCCAAGACAAAGCATATTCGATTAGGCATCACTTTATCGAGATTGTTATGAGCATAGGCTCATTAATGTGGTTAAAGTTCACGGATGACAATGTGGTGATTTACTCACCAAAGGTTTTGATGTGTCACGATTCAATCACTTGGTCGTGAGCATTGGAATGATTAACTACTAGGCTATGTTTAAGGGAGGACTATAAGATGTTAGGTATAGTCCCGTATTGCTGAGGAGGATGTTAGTTTATACTTAGTTTATATGAAGATTTTGGCAAAGTATCTTGTATTTCCGAAAGTACCGCTTGGGAAAGTCCGCTTCAGAAAGTCTTGCTTATGTGGAAAGTCTTGTTTGTCGTATTAAATCTTGCTCCAACGGTAATATTGATGGGTAATTGGTAGTGTGATAACTTTGTTATTTAGGTCGTGATTTTCAAATCTCACCTATAAATAACTTCTTTCCGATTTTCCTCTCATATTATTACTTCACATCTTTTCCATACTTATCTTCCAATTACCATCTCTTTATTATTCACTACAATCTTTATTGTGCTCACTTTTACAACAATGGTGAATCGTTTAACTGCTTGAAGCACAATATGGTGGCTAATTTGGACAAGACCGAGGCGAATGTGGCTTTCTATGATATAATTGATTATCTTATTGGGTCGCTTATTAGCTATGCTCTTTAGTTGAGCGGATATAATTGAACCATGGATTCAAGAATTTTGGGCTAATGCTAGAGATAATATGGAGGAGGATGAATATTATATTAGATCCTCGATTCTTGGAAAGACTATCAAGATTACAGAGGCCTCTATTCGTGATGATTTATTATTTGGTGATGAAGATGGGGCTATTCGATTCGACAAACAACCGATTTGGGATACTTTAGAAATCTGGGTTATGAAGGTTCTTTGATCGAACAAACTTTCAAAAGCCTTATCTCATCCTCAATGGAAGTTTTGATTCATGTATTGCTTCATTGCATAAGTTCTAAAAGCACTTGGGAGCATTTGGGTCAAATATAGCTTCTGCGGTGGTTGGCTTAGCTACAGACAGTGTTTAACTTTTCACGGCTTATTTTGGATGGGATGCTCGATATATCATCTGTGGCTACTTGGTTGATGTATCCAAGGTTTATCTGGGTTTTCTTGAACAAGCAATTGGTCGATGTTCCAAAACCCGCCGCTTTACTACCCGTTATCAGGCAACAAGCCAAAATCTATACATTCATGGCAAAAGAAGTAATTTGTTCAGAGGTGGAGATATTCCATTAACAACAACAATGATGGAAGTTGTACAAAGTCGTCCGTGATGCACCGTGAGAGGATGAAGACATGAAGGTACCGATGCTTCACAAGGTATTGTGATCCGCAAGCATCGCTTTGAGTCTTCGCATCCGCAAGCTCGCTTCGTGAAGTCTTGCATCGTTACAAGGTGATGTTTCTTCAGGTCCTGAGGTTCAAGTAGAGATTGAGAGAACACCTACTCCCTCTCCGCAACGTTCTGTTTCAGAGGCACATTCACCACTTCAAGGTGATACTCATACTATACCTCGTGAGGGTTTAACTATGGATAATTATGCTTTAACAAGGGAGTTAGCTCGGTTGAACAAGACTGTTGAGCGTCAACCTAAAACAATTAGGAAGTTGAAGCGTAACTATTTCTGGTTGAGAAATTTTATTAAACCATATATTCAAGGTTTCAACTTATGGGTTAAGGAGGAAAACAAACGTCGTAAAGTACTTCGTAAGGAATTGAAAAGAAAGAAGGTTCCTAAATCATCTTACACAACTTGGGAGGAATTCGTAAAAGGATAATTTGAAAGAATATGTTATGAAGAAGAAAGAATCAGAAGCTCGCAGAAAAGATTATTTCGGAGGAACAAGAAGAAGTACAAGTTCAAGGTCTCGATGTTCAAGGTCTTGATGATCAAGGTCTTGAACATCAAAGTCTTGTGTTTCATGATACATCTAGGCCAAGCAATAACTCAAGGGTTTTGAATTACGAAGAAAGGTCGGTCCTTACTAGCTTATAGAAGAAGAGGAGGAACCTAGATTCAAACCTATTCATTAGCGAAAGTGATGATGAATTAGTTGCTACAATTTTGATTTGTCACAACCAAGAGGAGGAGTTACTATTAGAGAAGCACAAGAAGAAGAACAACCAAGAACCGATCAACTCGCAATTGATCCAAAAGACAAAGGAAAGGTATTTTGGTTGAAGTAAAGAAGAAGAAACTTACTTTAGCGTAACTTAGAGCATTTGAAGTTGCAAGGAATGAAGCTGCAACTAGAAAAGTTCAAGAAGAAATAAATGCTAAAGATAGAGAAGAACAAGAAGCTCAAGAAGCTCGGATAGAAGCACTCAAGGTGCAAGATGAATTGGATGTTGGCTACTTGAACCTTTGATCTCCAACACTGCTCGATTTATGTCAAGAAGACCTAATTTAGCTAAAGAAAGGAATGCAATGATGGCATATTTAAAAGGCGGAGGATTTAAAGGATTGCAAAAGCTAAATTATGTGGATATGAAAAGATTATATGATCTTGAGAGAGGTTTATAAGAAAGATGTTGCGAGCATTAAAGACTTTAGAGAAGAAGCTTATTGAATTTGAAGTCGAAAGGAAGAAGAGCTTAAAGAGAAAAGAAAAGCGATGCTACAGATGTTCGGTTTTCAAAGAAAGAAAAGGTTGAATTAAGATCCGAGACTAGTGATGAATTGAAGAATTATCTCGAGTGGTAGATTTTGATTATACCAAGGAAGATAATGCATGAAGATGAATGATCAAGGATTAGTGTTTTCAAAGTTGAGAAATCTAAGAATGGAGATTACATGGTTTTTCACAAAGAAGATGAAAGTTTCAAAGTTTTAAAAGGCTATGGATTTGTTGCATATAATAGACAGAGTAGATCTATTCTACTTATATCATGTCGTGAAGACTTATTTTGAAGATAATCCATTAGAAGGATTGGATTGGTTTTACATGGGATCTCATAACTATGTGGAAACCGATGAGAGAGCACCGATGATATCCGGAAGGATCAAGAAAAGCGGGAAATAGTTTCTTGGAGATTCTTTGAAGAACTGGAGTTCATGTCTTGGAGCTAGAAAATGGAACCATGATTCACATGTTTGTAAAGAAGATATCCTCTTACAGTTGATCTCATGAGAAGAATGCTAGAGCATGGATTGGAAGTAGAAGAGGTCGATGAAACCGCTTGCATGGTGATCAATTTGTTTATAGATTGGACTACCATTTGAGAATGATCTATAAGCGGTATAACTTTTATTTGAATAAATACTTTTTGATATATCAATTACTTTTATTCAAAGTATCGCTAATCGAACGATACTTTCATCAAAGTCTTGTTCTTGTCAGATTAAACCGATTAAATGACTTTTAAAAGAAACCTTTGCTAAAGTAATAAATATTTTTGAAATAAAGGTTGAATAAATGGTTTTGTGATGATAACATCAATAGGTTATCAATCCACCATGGTTACAAAAGGATTGACTAATCCATGAGCAAACGGCTCGTAAAGATATATCAAACTGCTTTTAGTTGACAACTTGCTAATAAGTTGGATGGTCATCAACTCACCATATCAAGAAATGTGAAGAGTTGGCTAGCCCACAAGAAATGGCTTGTGGTAAAGGCAATGGAAAACCATTATTGGTAATTAGTTCACCATTAGATAAAAGAACTAACTAGTCCGTATGGTACAACTTTTGGTAAAGACAAAACAAATCGTTGATAGTCGGTGATTTGCTAAAATCATATGGTTATCAATGTACCATGGTCTTTACACCAAAACATTTGGCTACTCCAGATAATGGCTTTGGTAAAGAGTTCTAAATCCATTGAATTTTCAATGATTCACTTAGATGTGATGAGAATAGTATGCAACTTAAACCGAATTAATGTACAAATTGTCATATGTTGTCGTGTTCTTTGAAAAGATGGAGATTCTGTCAATGCTACCGTGAAGAAAACAATTTTAAGAGATACTTTGGCAAAGCACGAGATATTACAGTAGATACAATCTAAAGACTAAAGAACAATCCATTTTTAAAGATGAAGTCAAGAAGATATATTTACAAAGGAACTTGAAGTCAAGCAAGTAGAATTCAAGTTGGGGAGGATTGTTGGGATATGAAAGTGTCAAGATATCAAAGTCTTGAAGATATGAAAGTACCGTAGTCGCAGCAATCTTGGAAGAAGTCAAAGAGTCAAAGTCATCGCTAAAGACAAAGTCAAAGTATTGCAAGGTGAAGTCAAAGTATTGCTAGAACAAACAAACTGTTATATTCGTTTATGGAAAGTATTGTATTCCATGTTTAGATTACTTGTCGTACAAGGTTATCAATTGTAAACCGACTAGGATATCCTTGAGCCTATAAAAGGACTTCTAGATTGGCATTAGAGGTACGATTTGGAAAAAGAGTTTTAGAGTTTACGAATTAGAGTTTAGAGAAAAGTTCGATTATCTTAGAGTTGTATTAGAGTATCCATAATAAGTAGATTTAGAGTTTGTTAATAAAGTTTTTTTCTTAGCTTTGTTAAGTAAATTCGCGTACTTAATAAAGATTGCTCGGTGTTTCTTTGTTAATAACTTAGGATTTATCCGAGGTTATTAAACCTTAACAAGCTAGTTAAGTTAGTTTGATTAAAGTATATCGATCCAACAATAGCATCTTGTGATAAATCTTTAGTTATGTTTCCATTTCCGCTCTCTAGCTCCAATGCTCGTAATTTACCCGAAAGTGGAAAACAATAGAAAACAAGCGTAAATCCATATAAATGATATAAATAACGAGCATTATCGAGGAAATTGACACTTAATATTCGTGACTATTTGATGTTATCGGTTTACAACCGTCCAACCACATCGTAGGTTTGATTTACTCTAATTTTCAATCGAGTTATACATGTAGCACATGTATATTTTTTCCAAGATATTTAGGTATATAAAATGTACTGAGTTGTTGGTATATGGGTTGAAGGTAATAACGAAATAACTGCATGCAAGAGGAGCATTGTTGTATATGGGAGGTCTCAATACCGAACAAATTCAGCCTCACTACGGTTCTTATGATCCATTGTCATATGTTTTGTTCCATCCAAATGGTGAGGTTTGGATGGCATACTAAAATACCAAGGCGGGAGAATCCATCGATGAAATTGTTAATGATAACGAAGTTATTGATGAGGATTTAGTAGGTGAAATTCTATTACAATATAGACTTATACGATTTACATAATGGTAAGTGATTATTGAAATTCCATTACAATTTAAACACCATCGTCATGCGTAAGAAAACAAGGGAAAGAATAGGAAGGCGGTAACTATGCGGGAGTATTATTGTTACAAGTTCCAGATTCGCTCAAACGATAACCTCATGTTGATGGGGGAGATTGTTTCAACAGTTTGTGGTGGATACATATGTAAAGCTTGATACGTCATGCTTGCTTTTTGTGTACGAAACCAAGCCAAGCTAAGAGCGGATATGTACCAAGGCATAGTGGATCGTGTCAATGCCGGTGAGGCACAACCGAACAGTAGCCGGACAACGTGTTGTGTTACCCGCATCTTTCATCGGAGGACCGCGACATGAAACGGCGATTTTTAGATGCAATGACGTTAGTCCAAGAAAGCGGAAACCTCGACATATTTCTTAGCATGGCGTGCAACCCAAATTGGCCTCGAAATCAAAGAAGAGTTATTGTCGGGTCAAGGCGCAGGATCGACTGCACTTATCGCAAGAGTGTTTCATGCGAGGCGGAGGATCTTAAGGAACGCCTATTCAAATACAATCTTCTTGGCATTGTTAAGTCACATGTATGTCATCGAGTTTCAAAAGCGTGGCTTCACGCATGCATATTTTTCATTGATAATGGCTCGAACACAAGATGACGAGTCCGAGACCATTATGACAAGATTGTGTGCGCCGAAATCCCGGATCCGCAAAACACCCTCAAATGCATGAATTGGTTGTAAAGCACATGATGCACGGTCCTTGCGACCATTCTGACCATCAACTCCTTGCATGCAAGCGAGCCTAAACAATTTCGCTTTGACTATCCTCAACAATTCAATGAAGAAACAAAACATTTCAAAGACTCATATCCTTTATATCGGAGGCAAAACAATGGAAGAGTGGTTCTTGACAAAATAAAACCCTTAATAATCGATGGGTGATTCCGTATAAACCCAAAACTCCTAATGATGTTCAATTGCCACATAAACGCTGAGGTATGCTCGAGCATTGTTTGGTAAAATATATCTTCAAGTACGCTACAAGGGTTATGACAAACAAGTCATCCACATCGATCCAGCACGCAGAAGGTGTTGTAATAAACGAGATAAAGAGATTCCAAGATGCACGTTATGTATCTCCCCAAAGCAATATGGAGGATTTTTGGTTTCTCTTTATCTCACATGCAACCTTACGTCATGGCATTGCAGATTCATCTCCTAACCAACAAATGGTTAGGTTTAGAGATGATGAATCGATGACATATATCATCGATAGGGAGAGAGATAAAGATCGATGTTGACCGCCTTGTTCGAGAAGAACAAAGCAGGCGTGAGTGCGAGGAAATATCAGATCGAGATTTTCCAAAGCATTACATGGAATACCGGTTTGCGAAAATGGAATAATCGAAAAAAGGATCAATGAGAGGCGATTGGTTTCGCTAACCCTCGTGAAGGAGAGCGGTTCTACCTTGTACTTCTTTCACATGTTCACAGGCCTACGGGTTGGGATGATCTTTACATCGCCAGCGGCGAAGACACTCGACATTTCGAAGAGATGCTCTTGAAAGAGGGTTAATCTGATCGACAACCTATTATCGAAACACTTGTTGAGGCCTCACCGAAAGAGTTTCCACCCGCTCTTCGGAGGCTATTCGCCACTCTATTGATTTTTGTGAGTCGAGAGATGTTTGTAGGTTATGGAATGACCATTATGACTCGCTTTCGAAAATTTTAACCGTTGATATCAAAATGGACATCTTGTGCGCAATATGGCCCTCAAAGACATCAACGTTTATATGCGATCTATGGGTAAGAGTGTTCGATTTTGATCTTCCGAATGAACCCGATCTCAACATGCAATTTGGAGGTTTTCGAGAAGTGGAAGAGAGTACTCCATTCTTGTGGAAGAAGAACACCTCCGCGCCCGAGACTTTAAACCCCACCAACAAGGCGCTTATAATGAGATTACAAACACGTGATGCCGATTCTCACCGTGTATTCTTTATAGATGGGCGGGGGACTGGAAAACATATCTTTACAAGGCCTTGCTTGCCGAGGTTCGATCGCGTGTTTACTGGCGATCATAACCGCATCATCCTAAGGTCTTTTGGCTAATAACATGCCGGAGCCCATGAGACCGAACCATGCAAGACATCACGGGGTAAGAATTCGATTCGGTGGTAAAATAATGGTTCTTGAGGCGATTTTAGGCGAGTTTTACGGTAACAAGGCGTGGCACTCGAGCACATATCGTTGACTCGAGCTTACGTATGTCGCCTCTTTGGTGTTTGATTAAAAGATGTCTCTAACTCTAAATATGAGAGTTCTAACGGATCCATGGTTTTGGATTTTCTACTTCATGTCGGTAATGGAGCGAGGAAACGGTTGATGGAAACTATATCCGAATACTCGATGACATGGTCATACCCTTCACTGGCGAAGACAAATCAAAAGATGCTTTGATTGATGCAGGTTTTCCATCTTTAGGAACAAACATGGGTTCTTTGGATGATATCATCTCGAGGGCAATAATATAAAAAAGAGAACATTGGCGACATTAACGAGAAGTTGATAGACCGTTTCCCGAGCGGAAAAAATCTACTAAATTCTCGACAAAGCGTAAGACGACACAAATAACTATTATCAAGCGAATTCTTAAACTCGCTAGCTGTTAGTGGTTTGCCCCTCATGTTCTTGACTCAAAATTAGGTGCCCGATTATACTTTTACGCAATATCGATCCCTCAAATGGATTATGCAATGGGATGAGATTGATATGCAAATCTTTAGAGGCGAACATGATCGATGCAAAGATAGTTGTCGCCAACACGGCGAAAAGAGAGTCTTCGTGCCTAGAATTCCGTTATGTCCGTCCGAAAGTGACATGTTCCCATTTAAGTTGTGATAAGGATTTTAAAGGTACACTTTTGAGGGTCATTTAAGCCTTAATTGATCACTTTTGTATCCGTTACTACTTAATTTTGTCTCTTTCACTTTTAGGTCTCTTGAAAGCAAATTCTTTGGAATGACACTTATTCGGACGAAAAGGCGCGAATATCTGAAGAAAATGGCAAAGTCAAGAATCGAGACACTCAAGTCATTGAATTGAAGGGGACGGTGTCCTTGCTAAAATACGACGCCGTCGCGACACTTCTTGAGACGACTCGAGAGAGCAAATTGTTTATTTGCAAGTGGCGACATCGAGGTTTAAAGAGTAGGCGTCACAACTCGACGGCCTAGATTTGGATCGAGACGTCGAGGTTGAAGCCGAAGCGGCGTCACGAGCATAAGGTGGCGCCGTCGCGAGAGTTGACATGGCCAAGATGAAACCCAATGGTGGTGACCCGACGGCGTCACAATTAAAGAGTGACGCCGTCGCATTTTGTAACACTATATATAGAATCCGAATTTTTCGGTTTTAGAGGTAGTTTTGTGGAGTAAAATCCTAAACCAACCAAGGCTATCTTGGACAGTATCTTAGGGTTCCATACCCTATTTTACAACAAGATATGTGTTTTACTTCATTGATTCAATCATGTCTTCAATTGTTTGTGTGTATGCTTGCATGTTCTCCATGTCCGGCTAATTTACTTGTGTGTTTGCTTAGATAATATGAAACATAGTTATTGAATATTGATTGGTTGTCTCTTATCTTAATTGTGATTGACCTAGTATTGCGATAGGTCATTCGTTGTGTTATTAATGCTTGATTAGTCTTTGTTGAAACCTAGCTTATAGTTACTAGTGAAATTGTAGGCTAAATATCCAAAGATAACCTTAGTGTTAAATTTATGAATCCTAGAGATTTCGTAGTCATTAACCTTAGGTAGCTTCAAAGAGTTAGGGATAAACGCATACCCTACGACCTTAGAAACACAACGTGTTAAGAATAAGGACGTGACAATTCAACCATCAATAGGAGATAACTGGGAGTAATAACATCTAAGTAAACACATTTTAATCATCATAAGAGCACACAACAATTAGACATAGACTACAAATCACCTTTGCTTAGTTAATTAGATATTTAGATAGTAGAGTAATCGGTGAAATACCAACCCCAAATCAAACCCCGAGATTCATACCTTTCCATTTTCTAAAAACATAAAAAGATAAAAATAATCTTCCTCAACCCCAACCTTAGCGTAGTAACTCTCACTAGCATTCCTATTCCCTAGAGAGCGATATCGATTCCCGAGGCTTACCCTAATACTACACTACAACGATTAGGTTCATCGCTGGGGTGTTGAAAAACTTGCTCGTGAAAGGAAGTTCCTTTGACCCAGAACACGCGTTATGCAGCGTATCAAGTTTTAGGCGCACGCCGGGAATAGAATAGCTAGTTAGATTTTCACCTCGTTTAGGTTTCCTTGCTTGATTCCTATCAAGTAAGATTTTTCCCATTTTTAGCTTCCTCATAGTCTATCCCCTTCTTTGTGACCTTTGTTAGTAATCCCATCACTTTTCATCATGGAAGGTGATAATCAACCACCACTCATCAACCTATCACCAAATGACCCACCAAGAGGCCGTACTCTTGGTAAATACTCGAGACCAAGCCACCTAGGCTATAGGAACACCATTGAGCTTCCGACCAAGCCCAAAATATGGCCTGCGATCCGGCACCATCCAGGTTGGTGCAAAGCGGAAAATCAGCATCTTAAGGATTTCCTTAAAATTGTCGATTCCATCGACCTCGATGCTACTACTCGGGAGACCACGCGTCTGCGTCTTTTCCAATTCTCTCTATGGGACCAAGCTAGTAATTGGCTTGAGCGACTTCCCCCGACTCCATCTCAAGTTGGGATGATCTCACCTCTCGTTTCCTTGCTTAATTTTTCCCACCGGGGAGAACTACTAAGCTTAGGAATGAAATATTGATGTTCCAACAACGTCAAGGTGAATATCTCTACGAAGCATGGAATTGATTCAAGGACTTACTCCATAGAGTCCCTCATCATGGCATTGATCTTTGGCTTCAAGTCCAACTCTTCACGATCATGTCAACTTCCCACTAAGCGATCCATTGACCAGCGGCGGTGGAAAACTTAGTGATCTCACCACGGAAGAATCATGGGGTATAATAGAGGACCTTGCTCTCTATGACAATGAAAGTTGGAATGACCCCTGTGAGTTGCCCAAAACCGTAAAGGCAATCTCCTTGCCTCCCATTGACTCACAATCTTCCGACCGTAGGATGCTCGAGTTTGAAGATCAAGTTAAGTTCCTAATGAGCTCCTAAAAAATCCTAAGTCTTCACAACAAGTGAACAAAATCACTCTACCTTGTGAATTGTGTAGTGGTTCCCACAACACTCGAGATTGCACAAGACTTCCCGAACAAGCTTTGCGGACTCGCCTCCATGCGTCTGCAACGGAGGCGAGAGAAGTGGTACACTTTCAAGCCCGAACAAAACAACTTAGGAAACTCCTATAACCCCTCATGGAGGAATCACCCTAACCTTAAGTGGAACCAAAATTCAAACCCCTTTAAAGCTCATCTAGTCCACCTAATAGGTTCAACCCTCCAAACACCGGAACCCCACTAGTCTTAAGGCAATTGCGTCTAGATTCATGTCATTTCAAGATACTCGATTGACTAAGCTTGAAGCCGATTTCAAGAAACGCCAAAGCGAGATGACAAACAAGCAGCGCCTCTTAAAAGCCTTCAACGACCGGAAATTGGAGCATTCCCAAGTGATACTATAAAGAACCCAAAGTGAGTTCGATTTCATCCAATTCATGTTCTTATTCACCATAGAGAGTGCACATCCATGCCCATCGCACCCAACGATCCACTCGTAAACGCTATCAACAAGGGTTCCAAGCAATCCAAAATGAGGTACCAAGGCCCCGCACCAATGGTAAAACCTACTCTTGAGAAACCCGTCATCCAAGAACCCAAACCTAATCTAGAGGAGGAGTACAAGGAACTCCATCAAGAAAAACCGGTTCTTGAAGTCTTAGCTCATGCACCTAATTATAATACTTTAAAAGAAAAATATGAGCTAGAACTTAAACTTGGAAAACATGGGTCCGCATTTGTGCAAAATAATTTACCTAAGAATCATGCAACCCTAGCCGATGCTCATGCACCTTATTAAGGCTTCCGTGTAGGTTTGGAACTTCCAACCCTCTCGATGCTCTAGCCGAATTAGGATCATGCAACAATCTTGTTCCGTTTTCCCTTCATAGAAGCCTTAACTTAGGATTTCCATGTGCTAGACATGAATAAGGACCCGACATGCTCATTGCTTGTAGGAAGAAGATTCTTAGCTACCGCTAGTGCCATCATTGATTGTAAGATGTCAAAAATAGTGGTAGGAGAAGGGAGTGCTAGGTCAATTTACGATGTCAAAAAGCATACTTACTACAAAGAAGAGGAAATCCCACATGAGATTAGGTTGGATAGAGCACAATATAGATATGGACCTTGGATTAATAAAGACTTCATAGGTCCCCAACGAACTTTCTATCTAGATGAAGCCTTTGCTAGTCAAGCAACTTTCCATGAAAAAGAATTGGCTAGGGACATGGAAGTGAACCCGTTCGAGGACGCCTTAGTATTTAGGAAGATGACCGAGTTCCTAGGAAGCTTGCCCATCAACCTTGTCATGAATAAGTGGAAAGTTAAGAGCAATAAGCCTAAGCATAAGTGGAATTGGGATAGACCGCCTAGTGATGGTAATGGAGAGTGGCACGTTAGGATAACGATCTATGACCCCGATGGAGAGAAGTTTGAAAAGGCATACCGAACCAAACGTACCACTAGGAACTTAAATGATAAGTTTGATCCTTATGACATTCTAGAGGATATGCTTACTTATATCGATGCGTGGGGGCACGACTTCGAGTCTAGCAACAAGACTCATAAATAAAGAAAAGCGCTTCGTGGGAGGCAACCCATGCTTAATTGTTTGCTTGTTTGTGTCGTATATCTTTTATTGATTGTTTATTCTCATGTTTAAATTTGTAAAAATGCTTTATTTTCTCTTTAACCTCGTCTTAATTACATATAAAGCTATTTTACATAAGGGATAAGTGTAGGGAGGATTACACACATTTTCCAAAAGAACGTGAACATGAGAATTACAATTATTTAAAAGATATATATGTGTGTGTTTGTTCGAGTCAAATGCTTGTATCGAATCATTATGGATGTTTTGCAGGAATTTTTTCCAGATTCTAAAGATAAAAATTTTCCAGAATTTTTTCCTATAAATCATGAACTGTTTACGTCGGGATAACTTGACGGCGTCGGGAGGAGAAAGCGCTACTACATTTTTCTCGTTTTCGAGCTACTTATAAATTTTGGAATTTTCCAAGTCTTAATTTTCTAGAAAGTGCAGTAAACATCCATTCCACAAGCATTATATCCTAGTTTAGTAGAGTCATATATAGATTGTTACCGCCGATTTTCTGCGAAGGTTTCGTTTGTTTTCTTCAAGTGTGCGGGTTTAATTTATCAAGAAGAAGATACATAAGATTGGAAGGAGCTTTTAACGCAAACACTCTTCTTGAAGAACGATTTAACCACTACTTCACACGGATCCTACCGAGCTAATCGGGGAGTACTAGTTTCTTTAGTCTTTAATTACCTTCCATTATCATAACTTTGATACTTCCGGAAACATTGGGGACAATGTTCGGTTTAAGTGTAGGGAAGGAAAATAAAACGGGAACTTTAAAACTATGCATATCCTTGATTATTTGCCTTGTCCAATTTTATTTGTGTAATAAACCATGAGAAATATCGGTTAGGGTAATTTTGGCACCAAATTTAAAATTTTTCATGACATGTAGGAGTGGGCCATTAGTCTTAATAAAGCGTCTCATGGATAGGAAGTTATATGACTAGCACAAAAACCCTTTACCACTTAAATTCCACCCAAAATGTGAGGATCGCCCTTAGATTTGTAGGAATTAAAGCATTCCACTTTAATGCTTGAGTGTGAACCAGGTAGTATAATAGATTCTAGAACTTGTTTTGTGATGCATTCGAGATCGCTAGTGAGACTACACTTGTGTAGTTAGGAATAACTAAATGATAAGAGGCATTAGGATAACCCTTGTTTGATACCTGTAATATAATTACTTCTTCCACATCCATTGAGCAATTCCCCCACACCCTTGCGTTGTACTCATCTTTAGTACACGATACCCCTAGTTAACCCCTCAGAGCTTATCCTTTTCACGGTTCTCGTGATGTTTCGGTTTTCCGGAATGTCAATGAAGAGCATTATTTACAGTCCACCCCCAAATGTACACCCAAATCTCCTTAGCGTACCTTGTATGCACTCACTTTTAGTGCATTATTGTTATCATACTAAACCCTTAGTTCAATTATCTAGTTGCTTGCATAAGTTGCTAAGTCGAGTCATATCCTTTGTACACAGTTTTGGGACGATTGGGACTCATGAGAAAAGTTAAATTTTATGAAATGATGGGAAGGAAAGTTAATTCAAATTCCTTTATTTGCGTAATAATGTACTCAAGTGTTACGATCTTTTCAATTCGGTCAAATTAGTGTTAGAGTAATAAAAACTCAAGTGTAGGGATGTGCCTATTAATCCTTATCATGTTGATGTTATCGTAGAGGATGGTAGAGTAAAAGTGTATGGAAAAAAACAAAAGAAAAAGAAAAAAAATAGAGTGTTAAAAAAAAAAAAAAAAGGGCTACCATCCTACATCTATCTTTAAATTTATGTTTGTTTGTTTCAATTTATCTAGAGTTTAGAGTGTCGAGTCTTGGTTTAGCAACGCCATTCTTCGCATGCTTGTCACATAAAGATTTTTGACTTGCCACCACTAAATCGCCTATCCCACCAAACCCTTTGTTTATCTACCGTAAGCCTAATGTTACAACCCTTTTAAAGGCCTCTTGGATAGTCTTTCCTAGGTGCTTACGCCAAAGCGATGGAGGTTTGATCTAGTCTCAAGCCTATGGTAATCTATGTACTAGGACCGGTTAATGAGTGTTTATCTTCCATTTCCAACTTGATATATTTCATATACACCCGAGAGATGAGAGTAGCCAAACACACTTGTGAGGTGCTAGTATGTTATTTCGTGCTTGTTATGACTTTTATGGGGCTTATATGTGTTGTGAATCATTCTAAACTAATGCTTCATGACCCTAACTTATAAATTAATTGGCCAAAAGCACATTTGCTTGAGAACAAGCAAATACCAACTACAGGGATATTTGATAAGGATTTAAAAGGTACACTTTTGAGGGGTCATTTAAGCCCTTAATTGATCACTTTTGTATCCGTTACTACTTAATTTCGTTCCTTTTCACTTTTTAGGTCTCTTGAAGGCAAATTGCTGGAATGACACTTATTCGGACGAAAAGGCGCGAATATACGAAGAAAATGGCCAAGTCAAGAATCGCGACACTCAAGTTAATGGAATTGAAAGGGGAAGGTGTCACTGCTTAAATGCGACGCCGTCGCGACACATCTTGAGACGACTCAGAGAGCAAATTGCTTATTTACAAGTGACGACATCATGTTTAAAAGAGTAGGGCGTCACAACTCAGACGGCCTAGATTTGGATCTAGACGGCGTCACGAGCATATGGTGACGTCATCACAGAGTTGACGTGGCCAAGACGAAACCCTAATGGCTAACGACGGAGTGTACACGTCAAACGTTGTGTATCGAGAAGTCCTACGTGAAGAGTAGAATGCACATGTGACACTGTTTGGACACGCTACTAGATATTTTACGCCGATAAAATTTATTTTAGGGTACCCGCCCGATGGGCGGGTACCCTACTAGTAAGTATTAATGGGACAAATTTTGAGGCCCTTAAAAATTTTGAGGCCCTGAACGGTCGTTCACGTTACACCCTCAAATACGACCTGTATCTAAGTTTGTCGGAGAATCAAATTATAGGTATAATAATGGGTATTGGTTTTTAAATCCACCATTCTTGTTAGATTTAGACTATGTCTAGTTTTATTGGTTTCATTCATATACTTTTAAATAAAACTCACTAACCAAATAATTTATTATTAGAAAATTAGAAATGAAATCCGTTCCTTTATTCTCATAACCATAAATTAAACACACCCTGAGTTATTTTATAGATTATCAAAAACATGTAAGTTGAAATACTAGTCATAACATTCATTTTAACTAAAGTAAATCACTCACCTTCATCTTTCCCATAAATCTTCTTTAATTAAAACTCATTTTCACTTCTTTTTTTCAAAAATAATATATCTCAAAGACTGTTAAATCGATAGGCGAAACAAATTACACAATTACAACAAGTATTTAATTATTTTTCTAAAGGGGCACTTTCATATATATTCGACAAACCTTTTTTTTGAGTTTTTGGGTACAATAGTTTCATGATATATCATGTGATATAACACTAATCTATAAGTTCGAACACTAAAAATGTTGTCATAAAATTGACATAAGTATTTATACAAAACTCCAAATGATTCATTATTTTTGCATTTAAAAATACTAATCCTTAGGAAAAGTTCATTGTAGATCCCAAAATACCATAGATCCCAACATGTCATCGACCATCCATTCCACTTTGATCCAACATCTAGGATTAACTTTGTTTTTTTTTTTTTTTTTTTTTTTTTAATAACAAGGGTAAATTGGTCTTTCTTTCTCACACCCAACCTCATTACTTTCACCCACACAATCATACACCGATTCATCACAATCTCACAATCACGCATAGTCACCATCACACACCGATTCACCATCAATCACACATAGTCACCATCACAATTACACAATCACCGCCTCTCACCATCAAATAACCCAATCGGATTCATCACCACCAATCACCCAAACTCAAGTAACCGATTCATCACCATCAATCGGAATCATAATCGTCACTCACAACACGCGCCGCCATGAACCGTCACCATCAATCCAAAAATGGATTTAGTTAATGAAATAGCACCATTAAGAATAAACCAAATGTCTCCTCATATGTTCCACCTGTTTCTGGAATTTTTTTTAGTTTTTTTCAGTTGATTATGATTAAAAGTATTAGATATTGAATAATAGTTTTTTTTCAGCTTATTTTGTTGATTATTTTAGGTTTGGTTGCTTTATTTTTTTTGCTTACTTTAGGTTTTCAGATTTTGTTGCTTATTTTAGAATTTCAGGTTTTGTTGCTTATGTTAGGTTTAGTGACTTGATAATAAGTAATTTTTATTGTTAAGTAGATGATTGTTATTGTAGCTGTTAGGTTTAGTGACTTGCTAATAAGTAGTTGATAATAAGTAGCTGTTAGGTGTGATTGATAATAAGTAGCTGTTATTTGTTGCTTATTTTAGGTTTAGTGATTTGATAATAAGTAGTTGTTATTGTTAAGTAGATGATTTTTTATTGATAATAAGTAGTTGTTAGGTTTAGTGACTTGATAATAAGTAGTTGTTTTGTTGCTTATTGTTATTGTAGTTGCTTCACATGTTTTCAGATGACTGATAAGATATGAGCATAAATGAATTTCACTAGTAAAATCATATGTGATTCTTACAAGAATTATATGTGATTCTAGTAAAATCATATATGATTTTACTAGTGAAATTCACTTATGCTCATATCTTATCGATTATCTGGAAACATGTTATATATATTCTTACAAGAATCATGTGATTCTTAAAAATCATATATGATTATTATAAATGATTTTAGTAAGAATTATATATTATTCTAAGATTATTATATATATGATTCTACTAGAATCACATATGATTCTAAGTAAAATCATATATGATTCTACTAGAATCATATATATAATTATCTGAATCATATATGATTCTACTAGAATCATATGTTTTAGAGTTATTAACAATCATATATGATTGTAGTAGATTATTTGCGGGGTTATTAACATTTAAAATTTTGATGCAGGTCAATCAAAATCTATCAATCCGAAGATGACAAAGAGAAGCGATTATGAAGAATAGGACTCCTCCAAAATCAGCGATCGTCAAACCGAAGATGTTGTCAAACCAAAACATCTTGTCAAACCACAACTGTTAAACCTCAACCTTACGTCAAACCAAAATCCGCTCTTGTCAAACCTCAACCTTCTATCAAACCGAAACCCACTACTGTCAAACCTCAACCTTCTGACAAACCGAAACCCACTAGTGTCAAACCTCAACCTTACATCAGTGAAACCCGCTCTTGTCAAACCTCAAGCTTACGGAAGGCGAAACACACTCTCGATGAAAATTCATCGTCTGAGGAGCAAGAGGATGAAGACAGTGGTTCTCATGAAGATGATAGTGGGTATTATAAAGATGGTAGTAAAGACAGTGGTTCTCGTGAAGATAGTGATAGTGGGTCTGATAAAGACAGTGGTTCTCGTGAAGGTAGTGATGAGGACGAGGATGAGTATGATGGCAAGGGTGAGGATGAGGGTGAGGACGAGGACAAGGATGAGTCTAATAAAGAAGAGGGAAGTGAAGAGGACAGGGGTGAGGAAAGTGAAGAGGATGAGGAGTTAATTAAGAATTTAAATTCAAATAGTGTTAAGGGAAAGAGCACAAAGGTTAAGAAAGAGATTTCTAAGTCTGATAGCGACTCCAAATATCAAAAGGCTAAGAAACGTGTCAAGCAGATGAAGGATGTTTCAGAGACTAAGAAAAGGAAGCGTATTTCTAAGTCTGATTCTTTATCAGAAGAAGAAAATGTCTCGAAGCCTAAGAAATCTTTGAAGAAGGCTGTAGTTTTATTGAAGTCAGGAGAGAAGGTCTTGAAGCCTAAGAAGGAGCATTTGTTAAAGGCAGAAGAGAAGGTTAAAGTGAAGAAGGAGCGTGTATTGAAGTCAGAGCGTGTATTGAAGTCAGATTCAAATAAGGAGAAGAAGAAACCTCTTACTGCCGACCAGATTCAAAGGAACGAGTATCTGAGTAAATTTAATGTTCTCTTTTCTAGGACAGTTCCTTCTAGCTTGTTTTCTACAATCCATGATGCGAGAGTTGACATGAAATCTTTCTTGTCGGATATTGGTTTTTCTTCATTGTACTTGGTTTCTATTGACACACTTCCATCTCGTTTGGCAAGGTTTGTGGTGTCAAAGTTTAATAACAAAACTTACGAGTTTGTGTTGGATAAGGGGACGATTCTTGTCACTCGTGAGAAAATCAACGAGATCTTAGGAATTCCTCTTGGTGGAATTTCTTTATTTGATTTACCCAAGAGACCTCTTGATGATGCTTTTGTGAAGTTATGGTTGAAGCAATTTTATCCAAAGAAGTTGAAGGATATCTGTGCTAGTGACATTGATTCAAATTTGGTCATCGCAGAGCGAGTTGACTTTATGTTTAAAGTCAAGTTCCTTATGTTATTTGCAAATGTGATGGGTAAAGCTGATACAATGAAGGCGATTGTTAATTTAACTATTCTTATACGTATTACCGAAGATACTAACATTGCCAAAATTGATTGGTGTGGTTATATTTACGACTGTCGTAAATATAGTGAACTCCCAAAGACTTCTGGCGGCTACTATATTGGTCCATTGTGCTTCTTGATTGTAAGTTTATCCTTTTTATGTTTACAGTTTTTGTGTATGCTTTTTTACGATCTCTTTGTGAATTTTCTTACTTTTAACTGCTCTTGTATCTTGATTCCACAAAATTTGAGCGTTTTAATGTTATTCGTTCTGAGTCACGGTATCCGGCTGGAGCACAACTTCGATGAATCTACGACAAAAGCTCGAAATTGAAGGACAAGTCATAGGCAAATTGGATTTGCATGGAGATTGGAGTGAATCCGAAGTACATGAAACCGAAGGTTTTTATGATGGTTGTGTGAAGGTGTGTGAGGCTCGTACTTCCTGTGTGCCTCCTACTGTTAAACTGGTTTGACTCTTTTCCTATCTTTTTTGAATTTTTTGTTTGTACTACAATCACATATGATTCAAACAGAATCATATGTGATTCAGAAAGAATCATATGTGATTCAAACAAAATCACATATGATTTAAACAGAATCATATGTGATCCAGAGAGAGTCATATGTGATTCTGATAGAATCATATGTGATTCAAACAGAATCACATCTGATTATGTTTGAATCATATGTGATTCTTACTTGAATCATATGTGATTCTGTTTGAATCACATATGATTCTATCGAAATCACATATGATTAAAGGCGATTGACATGTTATTCAAGATTTTCACCGGTTTTATGTGACATGTCTTATATGATTTTGTTTTATCTTGAGTTTTACAAGATGATTAAAACAAGCTTTCAAACATATCTAGTGAGAAGGTTGAACTTGAAGATCTTACGAAAAGGCTAATACCGGGTTTTGAATGGCGAAGAAGTTCTTGAATTATACTAGAAATATGGAGGAGTATTCAAAGAAATTATATTATTTGAAGATGTTTATGTTGATGATTTTAATTCAGGAGATGGAGGAGGTTATGATGGTGCTGAGAACGTTGATGGTGGCAATAAAGATGTTGAGGGAGATAATTTGGATGGCGAGAACATTGATGATGTGACAAAAGGTGATGGTGGTGATAATGTGGAGGGCGAGATTATTGCTTGCGAGGCTGTTCTTGAAGGTGAAGAGGAAGTACCAATAATTACTGAAGAAACGTATATTCAGTGGCTTGAAGCAAATATTGATTGGGTCGGAGAGGTGATTGACTGTATTTACGATGCATATTATGATGTACTTTGTTTAACCTTTCTCTCTTAGCAGTTTGATCTTACAAGTTTTAAGTCAAGTAATAACACAACAAAGCGAAATTTCATCTTTTAATCTTTTATAATTTGTTCTTTTAATATTTTGTAACTAAAATTTGTTTTGCTTGAGGATGATATTAATTGGCCTCGGGTTGTTCGACGGTTAACCACAGTATCCTCGAGACTCTGAGCAGTGGTTACTCATTCATCTCCTAAGAAAAGAGTTACTAAGCTATCTTCTTACCTGTCATCTCCATACATGAATAAGAAGACGACAATTATCGCTCTTCTTAAGAGGCTTGAGTTTGAGTTTGGGAATAGCTTGTTTTCAATGCAAGGCGATAAGTTGTAAGATTACTTTAACTTTTTTTTGGTCTTTAATTAAATTGTAAGTTGTAGAATCACCTTGATATTCTGTAATAACATTTATAATTCACTTTTTGTTTTCTTTTTAATTTAGTGAAGGGTTTTCAAACTCGTTACGGTAACCATGAGGTATCATCTATCGTTTGAACATGGAGCGTTGGCACCAAGTTTGTGGATAGATGCAAATGTTGTTGAATGTTGGGGGCGGTCTTTGAATTATGAAGAACCGCTTAAAAGGATCCGTCACCAAAAGGCATTTTTCCCATGAATTGTATTGTAATTTTTTTTTATTTTTTTTAATTCAACTTTTTCAATCAGTCTTTACTCATATGTGATTTAAGTGAATCATATTTAATGAGAATTATATGTTATTTTGATGAGAATCATATATGATTCTGAGTGAATCATATATGATTCTGAATAATCATATATGATTATGAGTGAATCATATATGATTCTGAGTAATCATATATGATTCTGAGTGAAACATATATGGTCCTGAGTAATCATATATGATTCACACAGATACATATCTGATCCTGAGTAATCATATATGATTCACACAGATTCATATCTGATTATGAGTGAATCATATATGATTCTGATATTTTGCACATAAACATGATTTAGTTCAAGGATTAAAATAGCATATGATTTTTTGTTTAATACAGACATATGCTATGGTTAAAACTTATTGATGAAGATGAAGCGGTGGAATATGTTTTCGGCGGAGATTATGGCGATGACAATGCCTCTAGGTCTCTTGCGAGATATTGAATTGGTAATTTCCTATTCCATTAGAAATTTAATTTTTTAGAAGTCTGAATTTGAATTTTAACTCCCATTTTTTTTGTTAAAATAGGCGTTTTTCCCAATTCGTGTCTCCAATCATTTTTATGTTGTTGTTTTCAACATTAAGAAGAGCGTAACATCGATGATCATCCTTGATAATTCTGATTCTGGAACCTACAATTCAAAGCACAAGGGCGCTTGTGAACTTCTGGCAAGTTCTTTTAAAAATCATATGTGATTTTTATACAATTTATATGTGATTAATGTACATTTTTTAACCTTGTTTTTATTTTTTGTAGAAGAAGTTTTTTTTCAGGTTTCTGCAAGAACATAATCATCAAAGATATGCAGTTGTTTCTAAAGTTAGAGGACGAGTTCCAAGGATGAAATGGAAGACTAAGAGCAAGCATGTAGACTGTGGAATTTTCGCGATGATTCATATGGAGTCTTATGTTGGTGATCCTACTACAAAATGGGATGTTGGTCTGTGTGCAGAATCAGAGCAGCAGGTTACATTGTTGAGGCGAATGAGGTTTAAGATTGCTACCAAGATTCTGTTGCACGATTTGAATGTTTATTAGCAAAAGATGTATGATTTGGCTTATAAGTTCCAGTCTGAGATGCCTGAACAGAAAATGATTTCAATTATTGTGAATTCAATCAAGAACAGGGCTAAGCCCGAAAAGGATGTTAAGAAGGATGTTGAGCATGAACAGGATGTTAAAAAGTATGAGGTTGTTCATGCTCTTAAGTGATGGTAGTCATATTATTTTATGTATTGATGGTAGTTTAAAACTGATGGTAGTATCTGATGGTAGTCATATTAGTCTTTTGGTAGTACTGATGGTAGTATCTGATGGGTAGTCTTTTGGTAGTACTGAAGGTAGTTTAAAACTGATGGGTAGTATTTTTGGTAGTATCTGATTGGTAGTTTAAATGTTTAAATGTTTTTCTTACCTGCTATTTTGCTATATGTTTTAAAGTTTTTATATCTAAATCACATATGATTTTTTCACAAATCATATGTGATTCTGTAAGAGTCATATATGATTTTGTGCAAATGATATATGATCTGTTTAGAATCATATATGATTTTTAAAAATCATATATGATTGTGAAATATCGTATATGATTCAAGACATATCATATATAATTTTGAAAAATCATATATGATTTGTGCAATGTAACTTTTCTTCTTGAATTTGTATTCAGTTAAAAATAGCATATCTGCTAGAACAATAAACTAAAATAATTAAATTAAACAAAAGCTGAAAATAAGAAATTTTTGTCAAGACAAATTTTTAAAACTTTGAAAATAAGCTAGAATTAAGCTGAAATAAGCAACAGATTATATGATTCTGTTAAAAATAAGCAACAGATTATACGATTCTAAAAAATCATATATGATTTTGAAACATCATATTTGATTTGCGCAATGTAACTTTTCTTCTTGCATTTGTATTCAGTTAAAAATAGCATATCTGCTAGAACAATAAACTAAAATAATTCAATTAAACAAAAGGTAACTTTTCAGAATCACATATTATCCTCATAACACTTTTCCGACAGTGCAAAAAATAATAATAACCAAATATAAATAAAGTATGGCTTTCAAGAAGCGTTAGTCGCTTGTTCACCCGCATCAGTTTCGATGTTTGTCGTTGCTAGTTCACCTGCATCAGTTTCGATGTTTGTTGTTGTGTGTTCACCCGCATCAGTTCTAGCCTGTTTTGCAGCAGCAATATTCGCAAGTTTTTCAATATACTTTGGGTTCAGTGGACATGTCGTCTCTCTGTGATTATTAGTTTTCTCTTCATAGAATCCACATTTCCTTTTCCGCTTAGATGTTCCTTCAAGTGCCATTTCTTTTCCACTCTTTCTACGATTTTCTTTTGACCAACCTTTGTTTGAAGCATTGGATGGATTTTTGACCACATGTTTTTCAGGTTTTTCAACTACATATATATCCTTAATTACATCTCTTGTTTAGCGTGACGGAGGGTTAGGCATTTCATCCTCAATTTGCTTCTTGATTGATTTCAATTGTTCCACAAACTTTCCTAAATTGGCTTCATCTTTACTCAACAAAAATAAACACTCGTCTACCACAAAAGTAGCGTCATTTGTTAATTTTTCAATTGGTTCATTCTTTTCTCCATACCTATTTGTATTTCTTCTCAAACCAGGTGGTATTATATCCCTTCTCCAACGCCTCAAAATGTACTTTTCAGGGATCCTTTGAACATCACGGTTCTTCAAAACACATAATGCGTGTCGACAGAAAAACCCGAATCGAAGAAAATGCCTACAAGTACATTTCACTGACCCGTCTTCAAGAGAACGCAGAACCTAATTGCAGAACAGGAAGGAAATAAAACTAGAACTTTTTTAGTACTGAAATCATATATGATTCGGTGAGAATCATATGTGATTATGTGAATTATATATGATTACGTGAGAATCATATATAATTCTAAGAAAATCCATATATGATTACGATTGAATCATATATGATTCAAGAAAATCATATATGATTACGATTGAATCATATATGATTCTAATAAATCATATATGATTTTCATGTCGAGATAGTAACGACTAAAAATATTTAACAATTGGAAGTAAATTTACCTTGTATTCTGCTACCTTTTCAGATTCTTCTTTTTCTTTAGAAAGTTTTCTATAAGCAGGTGCATTCCTATCTTTAACCCTAACCATCTTACAACTCTCTTTCGTTTTAAACTCTTATATTGTGCAAGACCAACAAGCTTCTTTTATTTCCGTTTGAGCAAGCAGAAATATTGATCTTGTATATACTTTATATGCATGGCATTCCATCTTTAACTCTGTACAAATTTTTGGAGTTGTATCAAATGTGTTGAAGTCCAATTGTTCTTGCCTACACCTTTGCCTCTCCATTGCTGATTCGAAGCACATCATGAAATTAACCAATGCTGACCCATGATTTGTGAAATATCTAAAGAATGCATTTTCACTCTCGGACCTTGAAGTAGTTCTCATAAATCCAAACAATGGTGAGTCAATAAAATAAGCTGGTAGCCACATTTCTCTAAGTCTAAACATCTTTTTCATCCATTTATGGTCTTGAAATCCAAAATCTTCAATCAATGTTTTCCATTTTTCTTCAAATTCCAATGGTTCCATGAACATATTCCACACAATCTTGTTGAAGCGCTTTTTGAAATTAGTTTCATTATAGATTTTTACAAATCGTAAGAAAATTTCATGTTATTCATAAAATATATAAAGCGAATCACATGTGATGTACATAGAATCGAGATGTGATTCACATAGAATCATATGTGATTCTAAGTGGCGATTATATTTCTCAATTTTAAAATAGTATCACAATTAAAATACCTTATTGGAATTTTTGTGTGATATGCCACATACATAGTCTATGCTTGGATTCGATAAAAGCGCTTCAATTGCTAACTTCATGGCTCCATCTTGATCCGTTACAATCATTTTTGGTTGTTTTTGATGTGCTGTGATGAATGATTTTTGTAGCCATGTGTAAGCTTCTTCATCTTCTCTTAGAAGCATTCCCGCACCCAATGTCACGCAATATTTGTGTTTACCTATCCCGGTGAATGGAACAAACACCATATCATATCTGAATATCGCAATTTTCACACCATATCGTATATGAGATTCTTACTAATTCTTTTTAAATCATATGTGATTCTCACATGTAATTCTATGAGAATCATATGTGATTATGTGAGATTCATATATGACTCTGTGAGAATCATATATGACTCTGTGAGAATCATATGGGATTCTGATAGAATCATGTATGATTCTTTTAAAATCATATATGAATCTCACATAATCACATAAGATTCAGATTGAATTTGTTAGATATAGGATTTCACAAACACATTAAACCATAACCATGTGGGCGTTAACAATGTTTAGAGAAAGTTCTAGTGAGAGAAAGGAAGAGTTGGGAACTATGTGAAACAAAGAAAAATATTATTGAGCTCCAACCCTCTACCTTGGGAGGTAGAGGGTATTTATAGTTTCTTACAAACAAGCGCCACCTACGGTTTGTGGATCGGGCATACGGTGGGTAAAGACTGTCCGTCCTCCACGGTGTTACATAACTAAATACTACTTAACAAAAAATGACTACGACTACGAGCTTTCAAACGATTACATATACTTGAGGTGACCGATTCTTTAATACATCGAATTTCTAATTCCTAACAGTCTCCCCCTAAGGGAGGTCTCCTCAAACACACATTAGAATTACATTGAATACAAACAGATATTACATTGAGATTGTTCTTGGATTCTTGTCCATGTCCTTTATTCTGTAGCTCGTAGTCTTTAATTCTTCATTATTGCATGTTTGGATACTCACGGTGGAGGTCTTTAAGCGATCCACGTGATCACGAGTTTTGAGTAGGCTTTGAGATCATCGGCCGCATTAAATCTCGACTCAACCTTTGTGGTGTTGGTAATTAATGATGTTGTGACTTTTGGACCGACATGCTCACATCTGGATCATGATTTATTCTTATCGAGTAGCGGAAGCTTCGTTGATTCATGACATTGGCGTGCGTGGCGAAGCATGGAGTGAAAATATCGAGTCATTGATGCACCAATCATGATTTATTTAGATATGAATGTGTTGTGTGAGCATGCGGCTATGGATTGACCGCTCCATTACGATCACCAAGCGTCGGGGTGTACGCATAAGGCAGTTAGCAATAAAGCGCGAAAGTGTCTTTGATCACTTCGATGAATTGAGTACACGGCCCGCGGTTCCCGTTGATCGATACAAATCTTGCTCGTGATCGGTATAATTACGAAGAATTTCCTTGACGAGGGTTCGCGGTTGCTCTAGCGGTTCTCAAACCGGGCGTCTCAAAGATGACAACAGTGAGTGAACCAAATGAATAGAGATTCGCGATTGATGAAAAAGATTTGAAAAACAATCGTGTATAGCTCAATAGAAATTGTTTTGCAATACGAAGTTTTAGTGAAAATCATTTATCAATCATAAACACCTTTTGATTTGAAATAATTGTACGATCGATGTGCTAGAGAAAAGAGTTTTAAGCACAACAACCGGTTTTTCAAAGGCATCCGTCAATCCATTTTCTTGGACTGGATTGATTCAATTTTGAATCACTCCGCGATGAGGTCCATATGACACAATCAAGTCTTGGCAATACCACAAGGATAGTGCGTGGGACTCATAAGATATAATCTCGCATTCACATTGTGTGAAATAGTGAGTCTTCAAGAAATAAGTGTCTAAAGAGATTAATTGATGATCTCGTGGCTCTAGACTCAATTAGTGCTCTTTTGGTTTCTGTCTTGGAGACTAGGGAGGGTCTCCTTCTTCAATATCAACAATCTCTAAGAGAGTCGATACATTATGTAGGTTCCCAGTGAGAATGAAACAAGCCCTTTTAAAAGGAACTTGAGTTGCTTGGAAAGTTAGTGCGATCGTCCATTGGGTCCATGACGTCTTGTCTTCAATACCGGTGTTACCTTAGTAACCACCGTAGCATATGAATTGAACCGGTTTACGCCTAAGGTTGAATAAAATGGAGGCTATTTCTTTTCACCCTTTTCTCATTCAATTATTTTCATTCTTCACCCCTTGATGCTTACCGAGACTTCATAACTAGAACCTTGTTGGGTTTGTTCGATACTAGCTCAATCTCGATCCGCACTCTTCCCATATCTCACTTTTCTCCTTTTTCATCATACCCAAGGACTTCTACACTATCTAGTGGATTGTCCTGGTAGATCCTCCGATTACGGTGGATCATGGGACCTCAACCTAACCTTATCAACCTTATATCACCATACATAAAGTAAAGTTGGTCGGTCTTTTTGGTATCGTTCATCTGCCATTGGAACCAATTGAAAACCATTTGAAAAACAATCAAGATACTTGTGATATAGAATCAAAGCATTTTGTATCTTAATTGCTTTGATATTTTAGAAATGCTCCCCCTCAACATATGCATAAAAATTTAGAATTTGTTTAGCACATGGAGGCAAGAGATCTTTGAAATCGTTAGATTGAGAATGAAAGGTCCAATCTTTTGATTAACATTTTCTAAAATGATCATCATCACTTCCTAATCAATTTGAGTAGATAAAACATTTTAAAGAAGGATGAGGTTTTCACAAGTTTGCTCCCCCTCAATATGTGCATAGATGTTTGAGAATATTTTGCACATATTAGAAAAAGACTGCACATTGAGATAAATTGATCATGTTTCAAATATTTGTGGTTTAAGATAGATGCTCCCCTCAGCGTGTGCATGGAAAATTTGAAATCGTTTGTCACTTGCGGGAGGCAAACATACTAATCGATTATGAAACCATCTATCGAATTATCGGTTTAAATCAATTTAAATCACAAATTCTCCCAGATCACAATTATCAAATTGTCACAATTCTCAATTTCGGTCATTTCTCATATTCCATATTCATCATTTCATAACGGTTCGTGCATGGTTTTGCATTTTACATTACCGTTATTTTCTTATTAAATAAGCGTTATCGCGTAAGTTATTATTTTGAACATTTGACCCGACACTTCCAAAAATGATCCGATATATTTTTATACTTACATTAAGTTTAAAAAAAATAATATAATGAGTTTACTCGGTATTTTAAATTTATTTGGTATATAAATTGTTAAATTTATATCATTACGACGGTTTTCTTGAATGCTACACGATTATTATTATTTCACTCAAGTTTTGCAAGAAAAGTATTTTATAAATTTTATGACCTAAATATATTTTATCTTGACCGTGAAAATTTATTTTAGCTAACGCTACCCTAAATATTCAAATGTGTATACAACTTACTAATATTACTTAACAATACTACAAGTTACAACTTATCTATATTTAACTTACTTTACTTTTACATTTTACTTACATAATAAAAGAAATAAAATAAAGTATATGTATTATTAAATAATTGATTCACCTAATATATATTGCAAGATCTTTCATTACCTAGTCTTACACTCCAAGACTCTTTCACTTTGCATTATTTCATTTACAAAAACTAGATCAAAAAACTTCTTCTTCTTTCTCTCTCAAAAATTTCGGCAGCCATAGGGCAAGGAAGAAAAACCTTCAAGTTTCCAAGTAGTGTCCAAGTTATCGGGTGTGTTTTGATTAGTAGATTGTGGGTTTAATTCGGTTCGATTGCTCATCTTGCTCTCATCACATCCAAACATCACCATCTTTATCATACACTCTTGTAAGCATGAAACTCCATCTTTTACCTTTTCATATATATTTTTCATACATTTTTATGAAGTCCTCATGGTCATATTTGATTTGTTGTGATTTTTATTCATTATCATCCAAGATTATCACCCATATGTGCTATATAAATATTTATAACAATCATGTTCTAGTTAAAAGTTTGTAAAATTATTGTGTAAGAAAAATGGATCATCAAAGTCTAGTTGTGGTTTTTAGAGGAAATGGTTACATAAACTTTATATATGTTTATTTAAGTTTGTATATATATTTTTTGCCTCCCAATGAATATTTATTTTGGTTATGATTAAATGAAGTTGTTTTACTAGTAGGATTGGTGATGAGTAGATTAAGGGATTTTGTGGTGAAGTTGTGGTTAAACAAGTAGATAAAAATAGTAAAGTTTAAAATAAGCGGAGCTGTCGAAATTATAATTTTTCGAAAAGTTAGTCATTTTATAAGTTTTATTAAAGATTTAGAAAATAGATTTTTAGTTATGAGCGTGGCCTTTTGAGCGGACTAAAGCGGAGTTATAACGAAAAAGATAAGTGGTTTTCAAGTTACGATTTAAAAACTACAATTTTCCGGAAAATGTACATGCAGTTCGAGTTTTAACTGACCAAACAGTGGCCTTAAAATTTCTGTGAAGTCCCGAAGTTTAAAAATATATTAGTACTCTTGATTACCTTGGTGGATATAAAGAACTTGAAAAGCGGACTTAAAGCAGTGAGTTATGGTTAACCGAACTTTGAGTCAAAACGTCTTGAAAACACTATTCCCAGCATTAGTATGCTGTCGGGATTTTAATCAAGGTTTTGAGGGCCTAAGCGAGCGTTTGGGAAATGGACGTTAAAAGCGAGTTAGTTTTCCTATGAATATATTACGTCAAGTCCGATGTAAACCGATTTGTCAATTACTAAAACCGTTCGTAGTTTTAACTACATTTTCACCATTAACTCAAAAGTAATTATTTTGACAAGGAACCGTCACACATTCAAGTAACAATATTTTTATATAACTAGTTTTCAAGTAGCATATTGGGTGATCGTTTTCAAATCAAGCATTCACAACAACATATCATAACTCAGTCATAACATTCATTTTAGGTCGCGGATGGTTTCGAGCCTCACTTTCGTGCACTTCATTTTGTTAGCATATCAATCACACCAGGTGAGTTCATACCCCGCTTTTACTTGTTTAAATTCCTATAAACTATTTGGGGCGAGATATATGCTTATTTATCCAAACATTTAAACTCTTTTGCCAAGCGACACTACTTGTACTTTAGACTTGATTGCGTTATATACTTGATTGGGTTATACTTGATTTCATATGCATATTTGGAACAAACATACAAGAATTAGTGGCTCCAAATTAAGTTGTTGGAAGGCTATTAATTTACAAACATACAAGAATTAGTGGCTCAAATTAAGTTGTTGGAAGGCTACTAATTTACAAACATACAAAATTAATGGCTCCAATTAAGTTGTTGGAAGGCTATTAATTTACAAACATCCCAATATTTATCGTTGGAAGACCCTTGTGGTGACAATTATACTTTTAACTATCTTAATGCACATATTCATGATTTTCATTCTATTTTAGGCAATGGGTTGTGAACACTGAGTTGCAAGTTTTGTATGGGCGGAACTTGGGCGGGTGGATTACAATGCCTTTCTTGTGTGAACATTCTCAAAGTATTCTTGATCATTTTATTACAAACTTATGAACTCACCAACCTTTGTGTTGACACTTTTTAGCATGTTTATCTCAGGTCTTAAGGTGATAGCATTTCATGGAGCTTTTGGGTCACATGGCATACATTGGAGTCTTGTGCTTTTAACAATTACCATTCGACATGTCTTGTAAACTTTTTATGTATTATCAAACCTTGTGATTTCTTGTTGTGTAAACATTAACTTATTTATCGAATGGTAAACTTTTCAAAACGTCTCATTATAGAGGTCGTTTTCTGTATCCATACTTTGTGCTATGACGTTATACCCCAATGACACTATCGTTCCGCTGCGATATTTTCGGGGTGTGACACAAATCATTTGAGAATCGTGATCTCAGTAGATTTAAAATTGTTTTCAAAAGACAATATTTTTTGAGGATTTTTCGAATTTTTCATTTTTTTTTATGGATTTTGAAAGTTTTATAATTTTCTATTTGATTTTTGAAGGTTTTGTAATTTTTTTTTTGAAGAAAGAAATATACAAAGAGATAGATGAAGAAAGACCTTTACTCCTCGTCTTCCTCTTGAAGGCGTTTGAGTGTTACGGTTGAAGGCTTTTCAAGCCAAGTCGTGGAAGTATAAACTCAAAGCGTTCTCTTGGAAGAGCTTTGGTGAAGATGTCGCTAGCGGTATTCGATCCTCACAAAATAGAGTTCCACCACACCTTTTTCCACTTGTTCCCGATGAAATGATGTTGAATGTCGATCGCTTTGCTCTTGAGTGTTGAGCGTTGTTGCATGAGAGCAATAACACTTTATTATCACGATGCTGAGAGGATTTTGTTGAATACAAAGCCATAGTCGATTAATTGAGATCTCATCCATAGGATTTGAGCACAACAAGATGACATGGCTATGTATTCAACCTTTATGAAGGAAATAGAGGTACTTATTTGCTTCTTTGAAGACCACTCACAAGCTTATCACCCAAAAGCGAGCACCTCGGGCGTACTCGGCGAGTATCTTGAAACCTGCATGATCGCATACGCATATCTTTGTTAGTGACATCTTGGTGTCCTTGGTGCAAAGTCCCATGTTGATGGTTCCTTGGAGGTACCGAAAGACCCGTTTAACCGCTTCAAGGTGCTTTTGGTAGGCTTAGCACGGTATCTAGCACACATGCATACATCGAGCGAATATCGGTCATCGGTCGTGAGGTACATCGGGGATCCGATCATGCTACGATATTTCGTTTGGTCTACCATGATCCCTGAGTGGTCCTCATCCAGTTTTGTACGCTCAATCATGGGAGTGTCAACAAGGTCACTAGAATCAAATCCAAATTTCTTTAAAATCTCATTTGAATATTTAGATTGATTTATGAAAATGCCTCCGAGACTTTGTGAAATTTGTAATCCCAAGAAAAATGACATTTGTCCCATCATTGACATTTGAAATTTAGAACCCATTTCTTTTGAAAAACGGTCACACTCATTGGGGTCAGTTGAGGCAAATATGATATCGTCAACATAAATTTGAGCGTGAATTAAATGTTTGCGACTTTACGGTGAACAACGTTGGATCAAGCTGCTCCTTTCTTTGAATCCGGTAGATAGAAGAAACTTTGATAGCGTATCATACCATGCCCTCGGAGCTTGCTTTAAACCATAAAGAGCCTTCTTGAGCGATAAACATGAGTAGGATGCTCGGATTCACAAAGCCTTGGGTTGGTGGCGTGAGCGACCTCTTTAAGATCTCCGTTAAGAAATGCGGTTTTAACGTCCATCGATAAACAACCATGTTCTTGCTAGCAACATTAGCCAAGAAGATTACGATCGCCTCGATACGAACAAGCTGGAGCAAAATATTCCTCAAAATCTATCCTTCTTCTTGGCGATAACCTTTAGCCACTAACCTAGCTTTATTTTTCAAAACATCACCATGCTCATCAAGCTTCACTTTGAAGATCCACTTAAGTGCAATGATCATAGCACAATCTGGGTGGTACTAATTCCCATACATCTAATCGATCAAACTCATGAATTTCATCTTGCATGGCATTGAACCGGTGTCTTCATTCATGTAGTTTCACATCTTTAGGTTCGATCTTTGAAATCTTGAGTTAAAGAAGCACCATAAGGCATCGGTAGCAATTTGTTTACAGTGGATACCGGACGAGAAGGGTTTCAATGATGTTATCAATGGGTGATCATGTTTCCATTTTCTAAGATGTTCATGTGGTTGTGGTTGTGGAACCAAGTAGCAGAGTCGATGTCTCTCGATGAAGATGGTTCGATGATGATTCGGGAGCAAATATGTTTTCAAATGGAGCATCTCGGGGAGTAGCAAAGGGATTAACTTCATCATTGATGCGAAGCAGTTCCATGATGTACATTTGAAGATTGATGATTTGTTGATGAGGCGAGTGATCGTGACAAGCGCTTCTTGACTTAATGATATTGAGGCTGTAGGATTGACTTCATTCTCGTGGATTTGGCGACCTCTGTTGTAGGAGTTGACAGTTCAATAACACTTGGCTCATAGAGTTCATCAAACATAGGATCAAACAATTTCTTTAAATCATCTTGGATGGAGGTACATATGGAGTTCTTGGAGAAGAATTTGGTACAAGGATGAACCAATGGGACTGTTTTGAAGTGCGGGTCTGGCTGGATTGTCCAGAGCCATCGACCGGTCGACTCATCAAGCGTGGCGTGAATTGTTTTCATAATATTTTGGGTTCTCTTGTTGTAGATTCGGTTACCTTTTGTGTTAGGTGCATAGCCTACAAAAACTCCAATGTCTGCTTTAGCTCTCGGTTTTCCTAAATCTTGATCATCATTAGTTGGATAACATAAAGCACCGAACACACGAAGGAATGAAAGATCAGGTTTTCTGTTGTGGACAAGTTCATATGGAGTTTTTTTTCATGAGCAGTGTGAATTAGGGATCGATTTTGGGTGTAGCATGCAGTGGCGATGGCTTCACCCCAGAGAAACATTGGAACTTTTGAGTAAATTAGCATAGTCCTTACGGCTTCCACAGGAGTTCGATTTCGTCTTTCAACTACCCCGTTCTGTTGAGGAGTTCGACGAACACTTCTTTGATGACTGATTCCAATACTTTCACAAAACTCACCAAGTTGTTTGTTAACAAACTCGGTTCCATTAATACATTCGGATGATTACGACCGTTTTGTTAAGAGCGAACTGCGACTATTTGATGAGTTTGATGATGATATCTGAGTTTCATCCTTTGTCTTTAAGAACTTTACCCGGGTGAATCTAGAGAAATCATCCACCACAACTAACACATATTTCTTCCCAAAGATATTACGCACTCTCATGGGTCCACATAAGTCCATGTGAATTGTATGGAGAACTTGCGAATGAGTTTGTAGGTTTGGGTTTATGGGCATACTTCTTGCTTTTTCCCAATTGGCATCTTTGAACAAAGATGATCCTTTTCATACTTAAGTCTAGGTAGAGCTACAACTAAGTCCTTTACGGAGAGATCATTGATGGTGCGAAGTTCAAGTGATTGAGGCGAGCGATGCCATAACCATGACTTTGTTTTAGAAGCCTTTGACAACAAGCAAATTGGAGAAGACTTCATCATTTCTTCGATAGAGATGGTGTATAGATTTGAGCCATGTGAACCTCTTAAAGTTCCTTACCATCAAGTTCTCTAACGAAACAAGTATGTTTTCGAAGGCTACTTCTAGATCGGAATCACGAAATTGACCAACGAGAGCGAGTTATGACCAAGACCTTCCACATAATATACCTTGGAGATAACACTTTTCCAACAACATAATCTCCATAACCCTTAATTGCACCAAAGTGATCATTCCCGAATCTAACCGTCCGATGAATTTGCTCACGAGTTCATGAGCGCGACCGGTCTCCGGTCATATGCTTGGAGCGGCTGAGTCCGGTACCACGAGAATGATTTGAGCGATCTGCGGTTGAACACGAGACAAGAATGGATAAGCGGATAATTGGGATCCGCATGCAAGAATGGGTTCCACTTGGTTAAGTAACGATGATTGGAACACCCGCATCGAAATAGAAACATCCATATCAAGTAGAAGCAATGGAATCATTGGGAATAGATGCGATCTTGGTGTACGTATTTGACCTATTCAAAGTATGTTCACTTCTTAAGGAATAGTTCTACCGATGGCATCCATTTTCTAGTGGGCATAGTCTTAGCGGTTTGAGGACAAAGCCGATTCTTCCTATGGCCAAGGTATCCAATAATAACCTATCTTTATAAATGTTCTTCACGTGGGTTTCCACTATTTTCTAACAATCTTCGTCTTTGCATTTTAGCCTTCTTTGCGATTATTAGCATTAACAATTTTAAGCGGGCATTTGACAAACGTTAGACAAAGCATTCACACCACATTCATGATTAACAAGCAATTCAAGCGGACATCATTACAAGGTTTGCAAATAGTATCGAATCGAATTAATTACGATGCGCCTATGGCTAATACTAGAATCATCACGATTTGTTTTATTTAACTCAAACTTAGTGTTCCTAGGGTAATCTTACTTTCTTCCAATGCACATTCTTAGCTTGCGAGGTCTATCATTCCTTGTATTGTCTTGAGACTTTGACACGCTCACTTTAATGTCACTTGTTTACTCACAGTAGAGGAATGGGAACATTAGTTGGTTTTGCTAATTTATGCATTTCTGTTTAGATGTCTTTGGGATCCGAACTATTTGAAGGCACAATAAAGTTCACTCTTTTAACGAGAGAAGTCTTTGGGATTTGAACTCCTAGAGGGCACACTCGAGTTCACATTCTTAGCACTAACAGATTTGGAATCTGAACTACTTGAAGGTACACTAAGGTTCACGTTCATAACATTTGGCATTGAATGACTTGCATGCTTGGCACTAGGCATTTAACAAGATATCAAGGGATTGACTTGCTCACCTAAGGTTTTAGGGCATATTGTAATTAAGCATTCTAGAAGTTCTTGAGATCGTTTGGCATATAAGTATGCATGGCCAATTGCATTATCATCTGGTTTCTCTAACTTATCCTCTTCTACAATCTCACGGAGACATTCTAGTCGTCCTTAAGGTATGAGAAATATTTTTGAATAGCAAGTTTGTTATTCCTAAGATGAGGAGGAACATATTTCACAATCAAAGCATATTTATTACGAGACATGCACCTTTGAAGCACCATTCTCCCCATTGGTCATTGGCATTTTCCCTTTACACGACTCTTGATTCTCAATTTCCTTTTACAACGAGGTTATTTTTCGTTATTTTTCTTCTGAGTGACTTTAATTGACTCAAATAACTCATTGAAATGACGTTTAACCTTTTCATTTTCTTCTAGAAAACTCTCATTTTCCTTTTGTAAGGCATTAACCAAGTTTTGAAGATGAAAATTTTGAGAATTCGAGAATCTAAAGGAGGAGGCATTTGGGAGCCGGTCATATTGTTCTTTTCACCCTTTAATTGAGAGATTTGGGCTTTTAATTTTACGATCGTGTTACAATGAGCATGAATCATTCATCACGTTTGTTTATTTGAAAAGCGCATTAAACTCTGGAGCATCGAGGATATCTTGATATTTGAAGTTTTTACATTTTCTTTAAGATGTTGATACTTTAGTTATAAATTAAAATGTTCAACCTCTAATTTAGAAAATGTTTAACCAAATTGTCGTGATCATCGGTTCAATTTTCTCGGTTAGTTTAGAATTAGTCTTTTCAAGCTCAATGACACGATCATGGGAGACTTTCGAGGCAACGAGATAATTCATGAAATTGAGAAGCGTTAATGGAACAATTTGTAGCGATGAAAACACATCTTGAGCAACACATTCAATAATAAGAGTTTCATTCAATGTATGTAAGTTCTTCCTCTCAATCTCATTATATTTTAGTGCACGCTCATAATCACTAACCTCGACTATCATTGCATCAAATTCCTTTTCCATTTCTTTAATGTCTAAATTCATTCCCTTTTAAGACTTTCAAAATGATCTTTTAGTTGTTTAAAGAAAGGCATGACTTCGATTAAATAACATTCTTTTGTTTGCTCAAAACCCTTTCCCGTCGATAATACCGGTGGGTGTGATCCTTTTCTTGCAAGTTTTCTCAAAATCAACAAATAGTTGAAAGATAACGTATTGGTGATTAAGGTCTTGCTTTTAGTGGCAATAGTTCTAGGAACTAGATGCATTGGTGTATTGGGAGGATACACAATCGCTTTAGGCATTTTCCTAAGGGAGGTTTGTTTCAACAATATTTTCCGCTTCGCTTATCTAAGTCCATTTTCCGAACACTTGTTCGGGAGTCAACAATGTTTGAGGCTTAAACATGTTCAAGGAGATCAATTCTCCTTTTTGTAGTCATGGGGTGTGATAATTATTTTCTTCTCTTTACATTTAGGATCATCTAGTTTCTTGTTCATCTTCTCCTAGTGACTTCATTTGATTTCTTATCTTCCTCTGCACTTAACAACTAGGTTTTGTCTAGGTTTAAGAATCTCATTGCCATCATAGATTACACTTTGAGTTGCTTTTGCAATCTTCCGTACTCGGGGTTTGGTTTATCTATAATGGGAACACTATGCTATCGCTTAAAACTCTATGCTTAGTGATTAAGTGAGCGATCTGAATGGTATTTCCTTATCGTCTGACTTATTTTCAAGCTTGTTTTTCAAGGTTTTAGATTAGAAAAATTATTCAAAAGTTTTGATTCCTTAGCTTGAATTCTTGCTTAAGCATTTTAACATTTTCTTGAAGTTCTTGTTTTTGCTTAGCGGTTTAGAAAGCTTTTCTTGTAAGGAGTTTAACTCTTGTTTTAATACTTCTTCTCTAAACTTACTTTGTCTAATAGTTATGCGCATTTGGTCATCCATCTCACCTTCATGAGTGGTTAGCTCAAACTTTGCTCGTTGTTCATAAATAGCAACACGTTCTTTATAAGCAATAAGCTCGAGATAACGAGAATCATCGGGGCACATGCGGTGTATTCATAAAAACATAGTCATTGTTGATGCAGAAGATGCATCACTTGGTACAACTTCACTTTCACTTTGTTTCACATATTGATCATATGGGACAACATTGATATTCCCATATTTTCAATATTTGATTCAATAGTTTCGATTGTTTGTACTTTGTCATGCATCTTTTGCACATCAACATCATCGTATAGTTTTAATACCTCTAATATGAGTTTGTCTTTGGATGGGCCAGCTTGTGGTGAAGATGAGACCTTAGGAGAAACCATTGGAGAAATGCTAGCCATAAAATTGTTTGTGCGATGAGGTCCATCATCCACATCGAGTCGTATGCATAACAATCAATGACTTGAAAGGCATTCGATGATTGTGACCTATCTCTGAATTGGTACGCTCATCCACATCTCGCATCATAGGTCTTGGCATTGCCCTCGGTGAAACAACAACTCTTCTTCATCAAAAGCGCACCATTATCCCGAGCTTGCACAAGCAACATCTTATCTCGAAGTATTACGCATTACGTGGACGTTTTGGAGATGTGCGGTTCTAGCAATGTGTCCTTCACCACCAGTTGTAGCATTTGATTGGCTTTGCTTGACCACGGTTTCCATTCCTTCCCTATTACGATTTGCGGCATAACCTCTACCGCTCCACCTCTTGCTTGTTCGTCTTGCCTTTCTTGAACTGGTTGCACCATAACCTTCCCATCTCGGCGGTGGCTTGATTGTGTGGATTGGATGCGGTTATGAGATTGTTGTTGGTGTGTGGAAGAGAGTTCATGTTTTGACTAATCGGAAGAGCCAATTGATTAATGAAGTTTCCAGCGTGTGCATCGGCATCGACTTGTTTGAACATAGGATCGGGAATGAGTTTGTGATTACCATTACCCATAGGTATGACTTGTGAGGCTTTGGTTGTGATTCGATGTTTGAGTAGAAAGCGGTTGAATCATTCGATGAGCTTGTCTTTCCACGGTTGGTTTTGAAGCGATTAAGAATCCTTTTTCAAACATAGCATGTCTCTCATTACGAAGGAGGAAGGCATAGAGTTGCTCATAGTTTGTATTCTTCAATCCTTTGGTTAGCTTTCGAGGTGACAAACTTGTGCCATTCGGGATTCATGTTGTTCACAAACTTTGAGTTCGGTGAATGTTTGGCATGGTCATTATGATGTTCCTCATGTCATTAACAAGCTTATGGAATCTCACGTAATACTCATAGACACTCTCATCGGTTTCATCTTGAAGTGCTTAAATTCATCATAGAGTTGTGATTCTCATCTTCCATGGTTAATTCGAACACGAGAGAAGCATCTTGACATTATCCCATCTGACCTTTGCTTGATGTTGTGGTTGATAAACTTGTATATGTCTTTTGGAAGACCTTGCAATATGATGTTAGAAGCCACGATATCCGCATCAAATCTCTTCTTCTCCTTATCATTGAGCTCATCATACATCTTTGGTGCATCTATTCCATAGATCATTGTTCCATCTTGTTTGTATCAATTATGTCTCTAGTAGTCTCAACTCTATACGGTCCTTCATCAATCGATTTGAGAATGTTGACCCCATTTTCCTTTCCAAGGCAGTACAATCGATTCTTTGAGCCCAAGAGTCGTAGTCGGTTACATCAAGCATAGGTGGACAGTATCGACCTGCTGCATGGCGTCCTCACCACGGAAGAAACAATAGTAGGAGCGATGTTTGCCATGATTACAAGTTCTACGGATTTTACAATTCTTTGATTAAACGGAAATTGATTCTTTCACGGGATTTTACTAAACCAAAAGAACAACCGTAAAATGTATCACGAAGAAGTGACAAGTCTAAAATTAGACAGTAGTAAAACACACAACTCGCTTAGTTATCAACACATGAAAACACCCAACTCGCTCAAGGAGACAACTCGCAAGGGATCAACTCGCTAAATAGCCAAGTCGCTTTAGCATCAACTCATAACACTTGTCAACACGCAATGAATCAAGTCGCTAAATAGCCAACTCGCTTTAGTATCAAGTCGCAACTCAATCAACTCGCTTGAACACCAAGTCGCTTAAATTAACTCGCTAGCTTTACAACTCGCTTAATAGCCAAGTCGCTTTAGATCTCAAGTCGCTTAAAGAAACAATTCGCTTAGAACCCAAGTCACATAAAAATCAACTCGCTAAACAGCCACGTCGCATGTACTAACTCGCATCCAATAACAAAGCAACTCGCTTTGAAGAACAACCTATCCGAGACTCAACTCGGTTCGTACAAACTTAAAAAATAACCACTTTATCAATCAAAAACAACCAAACCACAATGATTTAAGCCTTCCAATTCAAAACATAAACACATATGATGATCCTAAACACAAAAGTACAAGAAAAATTCAAACTTTAACAATAGAATTTGTCCAAATGAATCAAACTCTCCTAAACCTTTAATACCTCAAAAACCTTATGAAATCCACCAAAACAAGAAGCATGAAAGATGAGTGATCTAACCATGGCTCTTGATACCAATTGTTAGATATAGGATTTCACAAACACATTAAACCATAACCATGTGGGCGTTAACAATGTTTAGAGAGAAAGTTCTAGTGAGAGAAAGGAAGAGTTGGGAACTATGTGAAACAAAGAAAATATTATTGAGCTCAACCTCTACCTTGGGAGGTAGAGGTATTTATAGTTTCTTACAAACAAAGCGCCACCTACGGTGTGGATCGGGCATACGATTGGGTAAAGACCCGTCCGTCCTCCGCGGTGTTACATAACTAAATACTACTTAACATAAAATGACTACGACTACGAGCTTTCAAACGATTACATATACTTGAGGTGACCGATTCTTTAATACCTGGAATTTCTAATTCCTAACAGAATTACAAGTGCTTCATGTAAATAACATGTGATTCAGATTGAAAAGAGACTTACTTGTTGGTTCTGAATGTTGCATCAAATGACAAAATATCTCCGAATTCCTTTGAGTTGCATTTGTCAACTTCATCAGCCCAAAACATGGCCACTAATTCTCTTTTTTCAACCTTATAATGAAATGTAAAGTTCGGAACATATTTATTTCGGTTTTCCGTTTTGTTTATCAGCATTTGCTCGTCGCTTTCACCTATGCATACGTTTATATCCCTTTGATGATTCTTGAAATCACTGCTTGTGCCATGAACATATTAAGAACCACCTTTCATGCTACATAACAAATGGTGTACCTTTGTTGCACCAAATATGAAGTTTGAAGCTTTGACAACGAACATTTTTTCCGCTTGAGTCATCTTCCTTTGTTTCTTTGTTAGATGCTCATACTCTTTTGGAATCATTAAATGACTGTGCTTAGCAACGAATTTAGTTACTTCATATTCTCCAGAAATAGGATCCAAAGTTATGAATATTCGCGCCATACAACCTGTTACCCGTTGTCTTGTATTTCTGACTTGTTTATCACTGCTTTTAAGATCCAATGTGTTTATATTTATGTCTTTTAGAATGCCTTCACTATTACACATAAGGTACTTACTTTTTACCAAACCACTTTTTGTATTTTTCTGTGTCGATTTCTTAACTTTAAAGCCTACTTCTTCAACGTATTTGTTGTACATTTCAATACATTCCTCTATTGTTTTAAACCTTTTCCCCTCAACAGGTAAATAAATATGATGAACAACGGGTTCCCAGTACACTGATCCTCCAGGAGTTTCTTCATGTGCGTATAAAGTTGGTCTTGGTGTCATCACATAATCTGTATAGTGATTTACATTAAAAGGATCAAACAATATTTATTTGCATAACATAATCAAATATGATTCTCATCAGAATCACATATGATTTTTGCTAGAATCATACATGATTCAACTAGAATCATATATGATTCAACTAGAATCATATATGATTCTTTTCTTCTTTATTACATAAACAGATCGATATAACAGAAAAACTAAAAGATGTGATTTTGCTTCACATGTGATTCTTCAAGATCACATATGATTCAGAAAAACTAAAATATATGATTATGAAGAATCACATATGATTCGAAGAATCACATATGATTCTTCGAAATCATATGTGATTCTTCGTAGATGCATTTCATCAAATACATGGTGTGCATCTAAATCATCAACATCTTCATCACAATCATATGTAATTCCACTGGAATCATATATGTAATTCCACAAAATATTCAAAATAAGCAAAGAAACAAAGCAAAATAAGCCAAAAAAGTATCTGAATCATATATGGTTCCACTAGAATCATTTATGATCCCTTTTCTTGTTTATTAAAGAAAAATTAGGTAAATCATATGTGATTTACCTTGAATAGGTGTATCTTCTTCTTCTTCCATAATCTTAGCATCCACCAATATATCATCTTTCATCATAACCTCAGCATCCACCATAAGCTCATCTTCATATCAATTTTCATCAACAACGACTACAACATCATTATTTTCCATTATCAACGGTCGGGATGGAGGATCGGTGATGGTGGTTGATCGATGATGGTGGTGGAGCGGTAAGGTGGTGGATTGGTGATGTTGGTGGATCTGTGATGGTGGTGGAGCGGTGATGGTAGTGGATCGATGATGGTGGTGAATCTGATGGTGGTGCAGCGGTGATGGTGGTGGATCGATGATTGTGGTGGATCGATGATGGTGGTGGATTAAGCGGTGATGGTCGGGTTTTGTTGTGTGTGTGTTTTACCCTAAAATTTTTGGGAAATAATGAAGGTAGTTTATATATTTTGTTAATACAAATAAGCCGTAAAAACGTTTATTTATATTTTACGATCTTCTAATGTTTTGTCGATAACAAACGTAAAATTATTTTAACGAAACAAATAAAATACGTAAATGGTTTGAGCCAATAGTTTACTAACACACTTACGTTTTCATATAAAACACTAAACAAGTAATAGTGTTCTCATGTTATAGTAATGCATATGTATAACGACTAGTGTTTACATAATAGGTATATATATATATATATATATATATATATATATATATATATATATATATATATATATATATATATATATATATATATATACATACTTAGTATGTATTGTATTGGGTAATATAATGGGTAGAAGTCTAAGTATTTGACCCATTGATTAAATACATTGAATGTAGTCGGGTAAAGCCCAAATTCCATGACCCATACCCATGGAGCATGATCCATAACCCATGACTCATTGCATGACATCATGCATAAGTCATAATGGGTATTATCCATGACCCATGGAGCTAACCCATGACCCATTGACTAGATGCATTGCATCTTCTAGATACATTGTATCTATTTGGATACCCGTGGTTCAAAGTCTATAACCCATGATCCATGACCCACAACCCATTTAGGGGGAGCGTCCTACGGATCCCTAGGAATACACTAGACGGATCCCTCAAGCAAGGGATCCGTGGGACAGTAGTGAATTTTTGTCTATAAATAGTGAGCCATTTCTTCATTGTAAGTTGCCACTTCCACACATACTTTATCCTAGTATTGTAAACTCTTTAACCTCAGATCCAAAGGATCTTTCTATGTAGTTTGTGTTTGTTTTTGTGTGATTCTATAGGTTCCTCTTAAAGGCGAGATCACCACCTCTTGAAGTCGAGCAAGCTCAAGTCCATGAGTTGTCTAGCTTCGTCATCAGCAAGACTATTGAAGTTCTCTTGTTGATAGTTATTTCTTCCTCTCTAGAAGTGTTGTGTTGAAGGCATTAGTGAAAGATGCCAAAAGAGTCAAGCCGAAGGCATTAGTGAAAGGTACCGAAGGTCCGTGTCTATGGCATTAGTGAAGGATGCCAAAGGTCCATGACTAAGGCATTAGTGAAAGGTGTCAAAAGATCATGTCAAGATGCATTAGTGAAATATGCCAAGGGTGTACAATCGATATGGTGCATCGATGTACAAATATAGATAGGTTGTGTCCAAGGATATTGATATCCTTGATGATGTCGTGATAAGGAGTGAGTCTCCTTTGGGGTAGGTGTTGTGTAGTGTTGGGTAGTAGTTACTCCTTTGTAATGGAACTCGGTATCTAGCCTTGTACCGAATAAAGTATAGGCGACGTTGTGATAGGTTTGGTTCTACCTCGTGGAAGAACCCGGTGTCTAGCCTTGTACCGGAAAAGGAGTAGGCGACGTTGTGAAGGCTTCTCCGCCATAAAGAGTTTGTGTCGTGTAGTGCTTACGAACTCTCGAGTAGGTGACTCAGGAAGTGGAGTAGGGCAAGGAAGGTGTCCTTGTAGCCGAACCACTATAAACACTCGTTTCGTGGTTTTGTGTTCTTACTCTTTACCTTTGCATTACATATTTACATACTTATCTATCAACATCCAACGTACACATTTAAATTGATTAACATAAGTCGATCTAAATATTTTAAAAAGAAGTTTTAATCGGTAAAAATATTCAACCCCCCCTTCTAGTTTTCCACAATTGGTACCAATGTTTCATTACCAAGTTTCTTAAGAGTATATTGTACTTTTAAAAACTTGATACGATCCGTGTATGATTGAAAACTACAAGGAAGGAAATTTCTTAAAAACAAAAGGCCACGTTTTAAAATCATCATATTTTATAATGTTGGATAAGGATAGATCTTCTAATATTTTATTGTTGAGAATTCTCTATACTAGGATTTGGGCATCCTAAGAAGATCATGAAGAATTTCGCTTTAATATTTATTTTCTCAAAAAGAATATATAGCAAAGGTATGCTCTTTGATAAATTACTTACAAATAAATTATTTTCGTATATTTTCTAGATTAATTAATAATAACATTTTGTATAAACATGATTAAGATTAGTAGTCTCATTACGCTTTCTTAAAAATCACAAAAGTTGTAATGAGACTTCCCAAGAATTATGATTTATTCATAAAAAGGGAACCTCGTCAAACAGGACTTGTAAAACAAGTCAAAACCCCAAACCATAAGTTATAGAGTATAAACATCAACTCTAGCCAAGAATTAGAACTCCCAAATCAAAATTGTCAAAGATTACTTAAACTGATAACTGCTAATATGCCGGATCCCTAAGTTTACACTAGCCGGATCCCTCATTCAAGGGATCTGTGGGAACTGGCACATCAGAAGACAGTTTAAGTAAAAGATGATCACTGTGGACTTCTATACTTCACTTTACCTTCTCAAACTCACGAACATAAAACCCAATTTAGTGTTCACATGAGTTAATTCATCATCTTCTCTAAGGAAACAATCACTTGTGTCAGTATAATCTTCACTACATTGTTATTTCCATTCTTCAATTCCTAGGAGTACAATTTTTATCTTTAGAAATTGAGCTCAAATGGGTTTGTCACAATTTGTTATCACATTGTTTTCTAAGATAAACTAAATCAAAGAATCAACATTATTAATACAAATTAAACTCATTTTTTTGAATTTAATGAAGATGTATTGAGCAAAATTGTGATGAATCCCATTAGGTTACTATTCACACAATTAACACCACATTGTTGTTTTGATGTATAGGACCAATCATGCCTAGCAATAGACAACAAGATTACCAAGACACCGCACATTACATTCCCATGTATCATCGAAAGGATGGCTTGAGCCCGGATGACCTAAAAATCTTTAAAATGTTGGAAAAGAGATTTTTTCACGAAGGACGAGTAGTTGAACCCTCATTCACCAACAACACCAACATTCCCCAAGTTTTTGCGGGAATCAACTTCCATTGCCTCTTGAGCATAAATGAACAAATTTGTCCGGTGTTTGTCTTAGAGTTTTATAAAAGCATGAGGATCATTCGAAATGATGATGGAACCATTTCGATAGCTTTTATCATCAATGAGCACGAGTTCACCTTCACTCTTGAAGATTTTGCTAGGATTCTTGGTATCCCTTGTCAAGGAGTTTGCATGTACTCAAATTAATGGTCTTTGGCCGAGATTCATGACATGGTAGATCATCACGAGGTATACTTCACACCCATCCCGGAAGCAGCTACGATTAGAGATACCATCTTCATGGAAAGAGCCTCTCCGTCAAGAGTCACTAGGAAGTCCAAGGTCATCTATAGAGATCCTTTCAAATGGAGCTTTCGGAAATGTTCCCATTATACAAGAAATGGGAACTAGTGCTAAGGGAGAACGTTCTTTGTTTGGGAGGAAATAAGGATCATCCCAATGCTTTCCTAAGCTTCATGATCTATTGCCTTGTAACAGGCACTCACTTCCACCTCGCTTATTACATGGTGAAAATAATGGCAAGTGTGAAAAGAACGGACAAGATGGTACTCCGCTATGCCATGCTCTTGACTCGCCTAGCAAACTTCGTCTTTGCTCTAGATCCTTCTCCTTACTCCATTGACCACACCTTTTTCAACAAGGTTATGGTGCCCTTGTCCGATGGAATGAATACAAGGATTATGGTGGATGGCAAAAGACCTCACCCACCAATGGACTCATCGGATGAAAGAGAAAGATAAGGAGAACGTAGCAACCCCATTGGCAACGTCCAACTCTACCCCGTAGCATACATTGACCAACTGCCAGAAGTCCCAAGCCCTTCACAAGAGTTCCAACAAACTAATGGCATGTTCAAGTGTTTTGCTAACTTCCTCATGAAGAAGAAGAAGTAGGCGTGGAGGGGTAAAGAGTGAAGAGTAGAGGCGATGGAGATGGAGATGGAGATGAAGATGGAGATGGAGTAAGAGGTTGAATGGGAGGAAGGTAAGGTCATAGACATTAATTTGTGAACAATGGTCTGTAAACAATCTAAACAATATTTCTGTAGTTTAGGACGTAGCTCGTAGTAGATGGCATGGCATAAACTAAAACATTCTAACTTAGGAACCCAAAAAATGAGAATTTTACGACAACTTGATCACCATCAAGAAGTCGGTCCCACTCATTTTGCTTACATTCTAGTCACCCTTACTTAATATGCGTAATGTTTGTTGCTTTATTGTATGTAGAAATGATTAGGACAAGTATTTGCTAAAGAGTGCAAAAACTGCACATTTGCTGAGAAGCTACTGGTTAGCAGTAGCTGGATCCCTGAGCTATAACTAGCCGGATCCCTCAGATGAGGGAATCGTGGGATCCGGAAAACAAACAAGGGTTTCTTACACTTTCACTTCAATCCAATCCTCTAGACCTTATCACACTAGCTAAACATGATACCATAGGACCACTTAAGTCTTCCTCAAACTCATTAGGTCTCACACTCACTCATAGCTAACATAGGATCACACTCTATGTATTTTTGATTTGTCACCTCACCAAAACTCATCATATATCCGCTCCAATACTCACACATTGTTTCTCACATCTCAAAGCACTTAGTTGGCTATTTTTCTTAATTTTGACAAATTGATTTTAGTCATCCTTACCTCAAAATAGGCTTAAAACTAGTTTTTCATTTCTTTTTATTTTTTAGGAATTTTCCAAATTTTTCTTAAGCCACCATGTGATCTCTAGGATAAATTGTCCTCATTTTTCTACCTCAAATCAATAGTATCATCCTTAAATACTTAATTGCACTCTCAAAAAGTCCACTTTCCTACCAAAAAACCATCATTAGGTATCCCCACTCCTTGTAGTTGGACATTTAAGTCACATACCATTTAAGACACCTGAGAGAAGTCAAACCCTTAAGATTTATAGGTACTAGACAGTAAAAGAGCATAATCACCTCACCACTATGCTGTCTGACAGAGGGATCCATGGTTTATAACTAGACAGATCCCTGGTGAGAGGAAACCGTGGGATCTAGCTCTACAGAACATCTTATAATCAGCTTTTCTTCCAAATTCAAACTCTCTTTGGTAGTCTAAACACTTTTACTTACCATTTAATGACTCCCTATAATAGAACTACACCATAGTTGACCTTAGTGCATGCCAAAATTCTTAGTGGTCAAGAATTTAATTCATTAACTCAACTTCATTCTTTATAAACCAAGCACTCTTAGGAGCTTAAGCCACTATTCATACCACAATCCAAAAATCAGTAGTTAAGAGTTCTATTACACCCTCTCCTTCACTATGACTAAAGCTTCTAGCAAGAACTCTTCACCGAGTCATCACCCGTAAGAAGTCCAAATGCTAGAATCCCCTCAACAAACTCAATCAACAATAGCTAAAAGAACCGCTAGAATTAGCATTCGACCCTTTGAGTTGGAAAAGGCTTCATCAAGTACTAAACCAAATGCACCTAGCTCTAGTAAAACACCCAAGCATTTATCTCTATAACCTAGACTACATTCCTTTACCGAACCTCTTTCTCATCTAAATCTCTACTCATTTGAAGACTTACCACCAAGGACTTCCCATTCACCAACTTTCTCGCTAAATAGAGAACCACCTTCATTACCAAATGGTCCATCTTTGGAGACAAGGAATCACCAAAGATCTAACCATATAGAGGACTTTCCATCTCCACCACCAACTCGTGCATCATCACCCTCATTTTTAGTGGAACCACATCCTATATTGCTCAACTCACCTTCACAAGTTCCACCATCCTTTGTGGAGCCTCCTCAAAACATCTCACCTCCTTCGGCTCCTAGTCATGACAATAATTTCTATAATTGTCAAATCACCCAAGGACTTGGTCAAGAAGTACGAAATGAGTTGCATTTCATGTTTAATCATCTCCTTGAACGTTTGGACCAAATCAACAAGTTTACTCATCCTTAGATTTCAAGCACATTGACGCTTTTTAGGTTTCCGTCGCTTTTAGAATTAATAGAAAATGTATTACATGTTTGAATCATTCTCTTAGTTTTAGAGATATGTTGATCATTTCTTGTTTTTTATTGAATGAAATTACATTTTATATGCCATATTGTCTTGAGAATATGTTTGGTGGTTTAATACATATCTCATTTTGATGTTAACATCACATTTTACATCACCATTGCTATCTTAAACTCACAGGAAGGCGGATCCCTCATCTTAGCCTAGACGGATCCCTGCAAGGGAGGAACCGTGGGATCCGTGCAACAAAAGATATTTTTATTACTAACTTGAGTCTTATTTGCAGGAAATTATGCATCATATACCTGCTTTCTAACATTTGTTTTGTAGATTTTCAATATACACATGAAGACTTTGACACCCTTAGCTAGGGGGAGTGTCTTGTCAAAGCAAAACTATTACAAAATCATTTGCAAAACTTTCACATTGGTTTACATTACTTGACGCCCTCCTCACAAAGGAGCACTCGTCAAGGGGGAGCATGTTCGTCAAAAAGACGAAATCATTTGCAAACAAAATTGCAAAGCACTCGCTTAGTTTTTCTAATTACTTGACGCCCTCACAAAGGGATGGACCCGTCAAGGGGGAGCTAAGACGAGAATACTTATCTTCCCTTACTCTCTATTTTTCATATTTTTATGTTTTTACATGGTTTTCTTAAAACAATGTGTTAGTTTCTTCGGCGCTCTTTTGTTTCGACAAAAGGGGAGAAAGAGTAAAACTCAATTCAAACTTTTATGAATTTTAGTTTTCCTTCAAATAATCTTATGTTTGTCATCAACAAAAGGGGAGATGTTAATACAAATAAGCCGTAAAAGCGTTTATTTATATTTTACGATCTTCTAATGTTTTGTCGATAACAAACGTAAAATTATTTTAACGAAACAAATAAAATACGTAAATGGTTTGAGCCAATAGTTTACTAACACACTTACGTTTTCATATAAAACACTAAATAAGTAATAGTGTTCTCATGTTATTGTAATGCATATGTATAACAACTAGTGTTTACATAATGGGTATATATATATATATACATACTTAGTATGTATTGTATTGGGTAATAGAATGGGTAGAAGTCTAAGTATTTGACTCATTGATTAAATACATTGAATGTAGTCGGGTAAAGCCCAAAGTCCATGACCCATACACATGGAGCATGATCCATAACCCATGACCCATTGCATGACATCATGCATAAGTCATAATGGGTATTATCCATGAACCATGGAGCTAACCCATGACCCATTGACTAGATGCATTGCATCTTCTAGATACATTGTATCTATTTGGATACCCATGGTTCAAAGTCTATAACCCATGATCCATGATCCATAACCCACAACCCATTTAGGGGGAGCGTCCTACGGATCCCTAGGAATACACTAGACGGATCCCTCAAGCAAGGGATCCGTGGGATCCGTGGGACAGTAGTAAATTTTTGTCTATAAATAGTAAGCCATTTCTTCATTGTAAGTTGCCACTTCCAAATACTTTATCCTAGTATTGTAAACTCTCTAACCTCAGATCCAAAGGATCTTTCTATGTAGTTTGTGTTTGTTTTTGTGTGATTCTCTAGGTTCCTCTTAAAGGCGAGATCACCACCTCTTGAAGTCAAGCAAGATCAAGTCCATGAGTTGTCTAGCTTCGTCATCATCAAGACTACTGAAGTTATCTTGTTGGTAGTTCTTTCTTCCTCTCTAGAAGTATTGTGTTGAAGGCATTAGTGAAAGATTTCAAAAGAGTCAAGTCGAAGGCATTAGTGAAAGGTGCCGAAGGTCCGTGTCTAAGGCATTAGTGAAGGATGCCAAAGGTCCATGATGAAGGCATTAGTGAAAGGTGTCAAAAGATAATGTCAAGGGCATTAGTGAAAGATGCCAAGTGTTGGAATCACTCCTAAACCTAAATCAAGTGTTAGTAATTCATATGTAATAGTTAGCTTAATTATGGCCTTTATGTTTGTTATTAGCTTAAGCTTATGTAGAAGGCCCATGAGCTTAGGCCCAAGCCCATTAAGGAAAGGATGGGAACTAGGAGTGTTGCCCTAGCTTCCCTCCTATAAATACTCTTGTATAACCTTCACTTTAGGGTTGGTTGTTCAATTTATTTCTTTCACTCATATATCTACGCATAATCGTCTAAGTCTATCGTGTGTGTGTGCTTGTTTATTGTTCAACCGCCTCTATCTCTTTCTATGTTTCTTGTGTTGTAAAACTAGTGACCTAACAGTGGTATCAATCGCCTAATAGTTGGGTGAACGTATTGTTTTTTGAAGTGGTTTTTTTGGTCCTACGCGTAGAACGTACGCATCGTCCTTGATACTTTGGTTGGCTTAAAAACGTATTTTTTACACTTTTGAATCCAATATTGTTGTCCTTTCAACGTTTTAAGGTGTTAAAATAAGCATTTTTGGCAAAAGTTTCAAACTTTATCGTGGATCATTGTTTTAAACTAGTTTTGCACGAGGGTTTCATCCTACGCATGTATGATTTTAGAAGTTTTGGTTCATCAAGTTTCACGCTTTTGTATTATTTTGGTGATATTGAAGCTATCTCATCACAAAAATCGGTTTAGAAACATCTTTGGGCAAAATCATTTTTAGGAGTAAAGCTACGCGTATCAAAACCCTAGTTCTACGCGTAACTTTATCCGTGGTTTGATCTTCAGTTTCATGGTTTACTCCGTGTTTTTCTTGCTTGGATAAGCCTGAAAATACGTCGACTTTGGATATCTTTTGCATTGTGATAGTGTAAAAGATCATTTGGGCAAAACCCTAAACTTACACATAAGCATAAGCTTACGCGTAGAAAATCCTACGCATAAGATTAATCTTACGCCTAAGCCTAGCCTTACGCATAAGGTAATCCTACGCCTAAGTTTCTATGCCTAAATTTGTGTCTACGCATAACTTTAGTGTATTTTCCCTACTTACGCGTAAGCTAAACCTACGCGCAACTCTTGATTGTTACGCGTAACTTTGGTGTTTTTACGCATAAGTGCTACTTGGTTTATTGTGATTTCTACGCCTAAGGATACTTCATCAACAAAGCTTCATTCGACTACAAAGATCCATTTTTACCAACACAAGTTTTCAACATGTCACAACCACCATACTCTAACTATTTCCCTTACACTTATTCTCAACGACGACAACAACAACTCAGTCCACAACATCAACAATGGAATCAACAACAAGCAATTTATCAACAACATACTCCACAACTTGGAGCAATTCCTCCACCACAAATGGTTCAAACACCACCAAGTATTCAAGTTCAACCATACACAAAAGATTTCAATCAACATCCATCAAGGAACACTATGAAGGAACCCAATTGGTTTGCAAAGATGTGTGAAGCTTTAAGCGACCGACAATCAATTCGTGAGGTGGATCACTGATAGACCTCAATGCTCACTCCGAAACTACGATCAATAGGTAATTAGGTTCTTTAGGTTTTGTGATCGAAGAAGCCACATAGAAAGTTCTTAAAGAAGGTTATCTTGGAAGGTCCATTTCGGATGCCTAATGTCATTGTGCAGGAGATCCAAATGCTAATCCACCAAGAGATGAATAAAGCGAACATTGCTACTTTGTTGCGAGACTTGAATCGAAGAACTTCTACACTATGAAGTCGATGAGCTTGCTATGCAATATATCCTTTTAGGATTGCCAAACCCAATTCTTGAAGTGTTGATGCTCAAAAGATCGCAAAGAAAATGTGGAACACATTCATCTACTTATGGAAGGATCAGTACTCAATCGGAGGATATGGAATCCAAAATTTAATTGACTTATGAACACTTCTTGATTGAACACGAGAGACACTAGAGTCTTATCATCATCGATTCTCGACATCATCAATGATTTGGATAAACACAACATCATCATGCCAAGAATTGCGATTAATACTAAGTTCTGAGTAGTCTTGGTCACGAATGGCGAAGTATGTCATTTTTCTTCGTCAAGCAAAGAACATGCATCATTCTACATACGGATTGTTGTACGATTACTTGAAGCCTCATGAAAAGGAAGTTGATAGGGAAAGGATTCTCCGTGCTCAAATTACTTCACCTTCACATCCGAAAAATCAACAACTTGCCTTGTATGCTCAAAACAATTATCCTCCTCAACCAGCAACTCAACCAACTGCCAATATCACACCAAATGATCAATCACAACAATCTCAACATAATCAATTGGTTCCATACAACAACAACAATGCTCAAGCATTTGTCAGTGAAGCTAATGAGGAATCTAATCCGTTCGAAGCATTGCAACAAGGATTTGTTATGATTGCTAATGCTTTTAGCCGTTATACCAACAAATCAAACAATCGTATTCGTTCCTCATCTAACACACGGAATCAAGATGTTGTGAACAATGGACGAGTTGAAGTTCAAAATCGTGGTTATGGTCGTCAGATGGGCGGTGGTCAAGGGTTTAATGCTATGGGTAGGAATAACAATGAGCTCAAGTGGTGGAACATGGAAATGCTCGGAATGGGTTGAATGGTCTTGATGCTACAAGCGCAATGAGAGGACACTGGCTAATGCATGCCCAAAGCCGAGGACTAGGGGCGTGCTTATCACAAAGAGGCTCTTCTTTTGGCTCTTAAGGATGAAGGCGGTGGAACTCTCACGGACAAAGAACACAACTTTATGGCGGATGCGGACTCGAGATGATGATATGGAGGACTTGCGAGCCAATGCAACTATTATGTTGATGGCTAATATGCATGAGTTACACATGAGTGACACAGGCCCAATGTATGACACTGATGGCTTGTCTCGGTGCCGAACAAACCATATTTATCTACGATCTAATATCTCCGCCAACATACGAATCCAATGAAGGCTTAGAATGTTCAAATGAGTCATCCACATCTCATTCCGACGATTTTCAATTAGACCTCAGAGTTACATTTGACGATCAAGATGACCTTATGGTTTCCATTGATAATCAAATTGACTACGTGGTTATACTTGAGGATCTAAGTAATGACCATGTTGTGACTCACGTTGAACACACCGAACTTTGCCTCATCCAGTTTTGCTCGTTTAATACAAGACCAACAAACCATAGTGGAAGAATGTCGTGCAATTAATCGGGACTTAAAAGTAAAATGCTTTGTTAACAAAGGATTTTGAATGTCTACAAAAGCAACTCAACTTTTCAAAACTCAAGAAAAAGCGTGAAAAGGTTTTGAAGCACCTTTACTAAATCTCATCAAAGCGAAAAATATTTAGAGACAGATCGTGATCTAGCCGCTTGAAGAATGCTTTGTTGTCGAAATAGAACAAGCGAAACATGAACATAAAAACAAATCTAAAATTTGAGTTGTTAACTTGTCAAAATAGTTCTCTGCATACAAAAAGCATTCAACGAAGCGAATAGATGATCATCTTGAAGAAATTACCGGCTTGCAAAACAAACTTAAAGAGTTTAAAAGCATTGTTTACAAACATGGTGAATCGAGAAGCGCTATTGAAAAGTTTACTTTAAAACCCCATCCAAATGGATATAGACCAAATCTTGCGATTACAAACCTAAACTTTCAACCAAAGCATTCAAACCAAATCTTGAAGTTTCCGGTGCGAGAATATAAAATTGATAATTACATTATGAGTGTTGTTGAATATCATCGTCAAGAGGAATTAGATGCGAAGGCGAGATTCGATCAAAATTAAAAGCATTGTTTACGACAAACCTTTAATTATTCAAAACCGGTCACTTCGTCACACCAACGGATTCTTCTAACACACCAAGGGTTATCATAAAAATGTCTCGAGTCTTCTAATGTTAATCCCCAACCGATTATGCACAAATTTATGGTCCTTTACCTTCCATCGGTGAAGTAAACTCAAAACCGAAAATCGCAAAATTCTTAGATATTTTGACATTTTCATGGGCGACCTCAAAACTTTACAACATGAGATAGAATATCATTACGAAATCAAAGTTCAACATTTTAAATCGCCTCTGGCGTGAGAACAAAGAGACATTTTTGAGAAAATCTTTTACCAAATGTTAAAAATTTGAAAAATTGTGCATTGTCTTGGGAGCAGGACTTTCATAAGGAACTTGGAGTGATGAAGGTCGTTTCGAGAAAATGTAAACATCTATTTCTAATACTAAGCGTAAAAAGAAAATGTTAAGAAAAGATGTTGATCGACTCTTGAAAGATGTTATATGTCTCGATATCCATAATGTTGTGTTATTCAATTCTTTGCCACATGCATCCGATTATATCTCTCACGATCTTGTTGATAATGTTGTAACTATTGAGAATCACGATAATGTGCTTGGATCGAGTCTTTAAAAGTTGAAAACGAACGTCTTTACAAGAGCTTTCAAATGCAAAACGCCGTCTTCAATGGTGTCAAAATATTGTCAAAATCGTGAACTTGCTTTGCAAAACAAAATCCACCAGTTGCAATTAAATCCAAAATCGAGCAACTGGATGATCAAACGTGTCTTTGAAAAGTCAAATCTCAAAATATGAACAAGAACTTGTAAAAGTTAAACAGGAATATGGTGTCATATTTGATTTACTCAATAAGACTCGTCATGAAGCATCAAACGAAATTGATCGCTATCTTGCACACACTAGAGAAGTAATGCATTTTGCTGGTAACATACGTTCTGAAAATCAAGATTTGATTCACACTATCTCTAAGTTAAGAGAAATGTTAGGAAAGTATGAACAAATTCCGCCTACCGTGATTAAGAGAATAGCACTAGTAACACTTAGTAATCGTGCACCTAGAATGCCTACTGCCAAAACACAAGTTGCTAACGTGCCTCCTTCTACTGAAACAGGAATAGTTGCTTCTTTTCCAAACGTCCGCACTTCACAGCCTAGAAGTACTACATCGAAGAATAGGAAGTTGCGACCTAAGAAAAGATCAATAAGGAATGCTAAAGTAGAAGAACACCCTAGGACTATGAATAAGACTCGCGTTGCTTCCACTATAGATATTGCGTCTTGCAAATGTAATAGAAATAGTGATGTAACGAATGCTAAACCTTTAAGTACTTTTGATATTCGATCCGATGCACCTTGTGTTATTTGTCGAAAAGTATGAATTCGATTGTCATGACAAATGTGTTGCTAAAGCTATCATCTCTCGCAAGGAATCCTAAGAATCGAATACCTCTAGGCCCACTAATCATTATAAGTACGTGCTTGGTAGACCGCCTCTTTCGATTCTAAGAAAGCAATTCTTTGTCCTGTAGCTCGGTTTCACCTCCTAAGAATGTAGTACCACCTAGTGCATTCACTAAGACTAAAGCAAATACTAGTTGGAGATGGTAGAAATGGATATATAACACACTAGGATTTAAATGGATGCCTAAAGTTATTGATGTGTGTATGTCTACTACAACTCGCTCGGAACCCTCTAACATTTGGGTTCCACATCTACTTCTATTCCATCCGTGTCGCCATGTGTGTAATGCGGTGATACATATCATTCTCGGATTGTTGATAGCGGATGTTCCCAACACATGACAGCAACCTTAAAGCATTATCAAACTTTCTTGCAAAGTTCATTGGCACTCGTCGATTCGGGAATGATCACTTCAAGAATCAACTGTAAAACCCTAAAAATACGAAAAGTACTAAAAGACTATTTTACCCTTGAAATAGTCAAAATTATAAAATACGTAAAATATATCAACGCTCATTAAATGAAAAACTCAATCTAACTTCTAAATGATTTCAAGACCTAACGTGCAAATTTAATAAATCGACATTTCTACGAAAAGGCCACGATTATAAAAACCTCATGGGCCGATTTGTACAAAGGAAAAGATTAAACCATTTATGCAGGATTCGGCCAAGCCCAAGTTTTAGCCCATGTTTCGTTTTCTTTGTAAGCCGATCATCCCAAAATAAAAAGCCCATGGGTAGTTTGTTTCTTTTGGGTGAACCGATTATCACAAAACCCATATGTCAACACCTATAAATACTCTTCAATCAACCCTCATGCAAACCCTATTTTTCCCTACACAAACTCACGACACCTTGTACCCATTCACTCTGATCGAACCAAAGCCAGAAAGAAAAAAAAGAAAGGCGTTTGAAGCTGGTTTAGACGTGGGGTTGATTCGTCTTAATTCTTGGTGTTTCTTTTCTCTCGACATCTTAGGTTTGTATCATCTAATCTCGTATCGATAATTCACCTTTGTTTTCTGAACATGTCGTGTGTTTTGCCACTATTTGAATGCATACATGCGACTGAAACATCACTTATAATGTTAAGATTCATCACTAAATAATAATCACATGAAATCATATGTTTTATATCATGAGATATCATATTCGAATGGCCATAGGTTCGACCCATCTATAACCTGTTTTGAAACTTGACATGCATACATCAAATAAAACCAATCACTCAAATCATTTGATCCATAACCATGCGACCATAAGAATCATTTTAAAACCTTGCATGAATGTTACAAATTAGTCACATAAAATCATGAAGTCGAGTCGTCCCCTTCTTTGTCAATCTTTAAAAAAAAGGTGCAATGTCTCATGGGAACCTCAGATTTTAACAACACATGATCATGATAAAATCTATTTTGGGTCAGTGGGGTATATAAATATTTGACATGGATTGCTTGATTTTAATGGGATAGAGCTTGGTTTAGAAATTAATGCACAAGTTCATGGTCTGATCGACGTGTTGGATGCAATGTTTTGTGTGGGTATCGAGTGAGGTTGTGTGAGTTTAACTGGTCAAATTTATAAAGCATGCAATGTATACGTAATATGTGGATTTAGGCTCAAGGCATTTCATGCTAAGGTGTAGAACTCATGCTATTGTTAATGTGATAGGCGTGTACTTTTGAAAACAGTAAAGAGTCAAGAGAATGAAAAATGGGATACATGTGAAATAGTCTTGTGGAGGTAACTTCGAGGGTGATCTCGGGATTTGTGTGTGAATTATACGATATGTTGAAAGTGCGCCGGGGAAGTCGAGTCGGAGGTTAGGTGTAAGGCATGATTGCTAGGTCGTAAATTTATGTTTCATAAGTCACGAGCATAGGTGAAAGTGCATCGAGATTGAATGTTAAAGGAGTTGTGGAACGTTAGAATTGAATGAGTCTGATGCATGCATGGGTTAATGTTAAATATTAAGTTAGTTTTACTTTAAACCTTTACCTTTGGGAGATTGTCGCATGCGAACTCTACACTTTATGAATTTACATATTTTAACCTTACACTATCATGGTAATAATATTAAGGTTTGAAGTTTAATTACATTTCGCTAGAAGACCCTAAACCATGATATTTGTTATATTAAACCCTTAAGTTTATTTACTTGCCATTATAAACTTGAAGTATTTAAGTTACTTAAATATGAAAACCTGCTAAATATCAAAAGTTATTTATTTCAGAAAGTTTCTAAAATAGAAAGAGAAACCCAAATTATGAAATATGAATAGAGATGAACCCTAAAACTATGAAATAGCTTTCTAAATATTAAGCGATCATTATCCGTGTAGATTCGTTGAAGGAGACGTGACGTCGTATCTTCGTGTTCGTTCATTCATTTGATTTTCCCTCATTTGCGTTAAGGTACAGATATTCTGACCTTTTTAGTAAAGGTTTTCTCATGATCTCCTTCCTTTGTCATATCTTTTATGCTTATTAGGATTCCCTATGCCATTGCTATGATTCCCTTCATTTATGTGAATCTCTGTTTATACGAACTACATTTGTTGAACCTTGCTATGTTTGAGTATGAATTTCGATTATGAACATCGATTATGAAACTCGATTATGAACGTATGATATGTGACCGTGATATGAACCTTTGATTTACGAACATTTGATATGAAGCCTTTCGATTTGTTTGATCCGTTGCTTATCCGAAACTTACATTTAGTGAATCATGGAATATCGATTGGACTTTATGATATGAAACCTCGATATATATATCTGTTGACTTTTATGATGAATTATGATCGTGTCAATTATGACAATCTGTTTGACCTAAGATAGTTTGACACCCGAGCCAAATATTTCACTAGTCATGGGGTTCCATGTCCGTGTCGATGATGCACCGACATGACTCTAGGCGATGAGTGATGTTCGCCACGTCCCTTTCCGTTATCTGTTTATTGATAGTATGGCCACTATCCGTCATTGGGCGTATGGATGCATCCTAGATCCGATCATTATCGATATGATTTGTGCGGTGAATGATGTCATGTGCATCTGCGTCTTCACAAATTCGGGAGCTAGTTACTCCATTTGTTATTGAGGTCTCCTCATATTATATAAGGTATTCGAGGTCACCCCTCGAATAAGAAAGTTACTTCGATATGATATGTTACGGGCTCGTGGTAGTTAACTAAATCTTTATCTGTTATTTCTATGTTAAGTATTCTGATTATGATTCGGTATGTTCAAGTGTTTATGATTATGTGCTAGGCTTATTATATGTTATTATATGTGTTCATGCTTTTATATGATTATATAACTACCATATGCCATGCTAGGATATGATAATATGTTTAAATATGATTCGTATGTTGTCATCTGATATTATGTTAGGTTATCGTTATGTGAATTCGTTGATCTGTGAGATAAATGTGCTAGTATGAAATTGAGTATCCTGAAAGTTTAGTATGTATGATTGTTTCGTTAATCTGGTAAATTTTGCCTATACGTTAGGGTATCTATCTGTTTATGATTTGACCTGCCATGTTAAAACTCTGCTGACGTTAAGATTTGATCTGAGAACTGTTTTAGCTTATGATAACTGTCTTGATAATTGCTAATGGCTATGATATGTCTTTGTCTATTTAGTTATAGCTTGTCTACTGTGTTTTCTATCTATATGTGTGACTGCCATGATTTGACTGCTATTTCCGCTGCTACAATATTGAATTAAGTGTGTTAAATGTAGATTAATTGATTTGTATGAATGCCATGTTTATTTTCTAGAAGTTGTTCCCGTTAGCCCTTAGACTTTTCATTTGGTTTATATGTAATCTATTTTCTTGATATGTTAAGTGTCCGGTTATTCGATGTGTTTGCGTTTGTGTCATTAATGTGCTATGAGGCGTTTAATGGCGATATGTGTTCTTACGATTTACGTATAATTGTGCTTCTCGCAGAATCCTCAATGATTGATATTCTCATCCGTTGTGATTTCGTTATTTGTATATTTGTTTTGTTTAGCTTTCGTTTTGTTATATCATTCCTTGGGCTTTGTAAGCTCACCGCATTTTCTTTTCTGCTGCGGTATTAAGCATTCAAGATGAGCTTATGGGATAGTGATCCGGGTTGAGAGTAGAGATGAGAGCAAGATTTGAAAATAGAGATCTTAGATTTATTTTGATTATTAAGTTATTTATAATTTCCTTTTGTAAGTTTTGTAAAGGCTTCCGCTATTGTATAGTATTTAAGGTTCTGATATGAAACCGTATTTGTGATATCTTTACCCTTGTTGGGTTGGGGTGTTATCATGGGCTACAGAGACTATATCAATGGGAACATCGAAATTAGCGTGGTTTATTATGTGGAAGGCCTCGGTCAACTGCTTTCGATCAGGCGGGTTGTGATGGAGATTTGGAGGTTGCTTTCGGGAGAAATCTTGTTTCATTCGTGATCTACAAGGAAGCGATCTTATATCCGGATCGCGTAACTCAAGTCTTTACACTATCTCTATGCAAGACATGGTCGCGTCATCTCCCATCCGCTACTTTCAAAGGCAACATCAACAAAATCCACGGCTATGGCACCGTCGTTTCTCACATTAAAACTTTCAAACTATAACCAATCTTGCTCGACACAAACTAGTTGAAGGTCTCCCACGATTCTTGTATTTTAAAGATCACCTTTGCTCGACTTGTGAACAAGGAAAAGCACTCGTGCTTATTTTCCTTCAAAGGTGGAACACGACTCAAAGATGTACTTTATCTTCTTCACATGGATTTGTGTGGCCCGATGTGCGTGCAAACGATCAATGGCAAACGCTACATCTTAGTAATTGTTGATGACTATTCACGATGGACTTGGGTCTACTTTCTTGAAGCAAAGACCAAGCTCCACAATGATCATCACCTTTCTCACGAAAATTCAAGTTCGACTCCGAAACACCGTCGCCAAATCGAGCATAAAGAAAGCGAATTTGTTAACCAAACCCTTCATGAATTTTATGAGAAAGTGGAATTGACATCGACATCTATTGCACGTGAGACCGTAACAAAATGGAGTTGTTGAAATACAAAACCGAACGTTAGTGGAAGCTGCAAGAACAATGTTAATCAATGCTAAACTTCAGATTACTTATGGGCGTAAGCGTATCATCTGCATGCTATACTCAAAACCGTTCTATGATTACAAACGCATACAACGAAACACCTTTTGAGCTTCTCCACAACCATAAACCGAATCTCAAACACTTTCATGTATTTGGATCCTTTGCTATCCGAATAATGATCGTGATGATTTTGGAAAGCTCAAAACCAAAGTCGACATTGAGTCTTTATTGGATATTGTGAGAATTCTAAAGGTTCTGGGATGCGGAATCGTCGTACAAAGCGAGTTATGGAAACGATTCATGCTCATTTTGATGAACTTACGGATATGGCTTCGAGCATAACATCTTGGAACCCGGTCACAACCGCTTAAACTTCTCTCAAACCCCATCATCACCGCAAAGCCCCCACTCACTCGTCAACAAATGGAAATGTTATTTGCTCATTTGTTCGGTGGCGATATTGATGAGCGTGCTCGTGTGTATCCGATGTTTCCATTGCTCAACTCGATACTACTCTTATACCGATACACTGTTACAACAACTATCATAAAGAAGCACCACCAGTTGACTCCACCACAACATTGAACAAACCGCTTCCAACAATGATGAACCGTGATGATGTTCTTAATGAAATACCCCACTGCGATTTTGATCCAAATGCATTCTTTAACCCGTTTGCTAATCACACCGATGCACCGATGTCGCGGAATCATCAACAAACCATTTGAATCCTCGAATCGCACAATGTATACCAACATCAACCTCTACACATCGATGGACAAAAGACCATCCTCCGGCAAATATTATTGGCAACCCGAATCAACCATCGTTACGAGACAACGTCTTCACACGGATGGTGAACATTGCATTTATGCACTCACCATCGCTCATCGAGCCTAAAAACATTAAAGACGCAATGACAAAAGACAATGGATTGAATCCATGCAAGAAGAACTCAACCAATTCAAACGTCTTGAAGTATGGGGCGGTTGAAAGACCAACGAGGGTCTCGTCATTGGTCTCAAATGGATTTGGAAAACAAATTGATTTGAAGGGCGTAATCCAAAACAAGTCACGTCTCGTTGCTAAGGTTTATCATCGGGAAGAGAATAGACTTTGAATAATCTTTTGCTCCGGTTCCTCGCCTTGAGGTCATTCGGATATTTTTCGCGTTCGCGGTTCATATGAATATGACGGTCTATCGATGGATGTAAAAGCTGCGTTTCTCAATGGACAACTTAAAGAAACAGTTTACGTCGACCAACCGAAGGATTCGTTGATCCCGAGTTCCGGACCATGTCTACAAACCGAACAAAGCTCTTTATGGTCTCAAACAAGCTCCTCGGGCATGGTACGATAAGCTATCATCTTTCCTCATTGCTAATAATTTCACCAAAGGTTCGATCGACCCTACTCTTTTATAAAATATCACGGGCACATATCTTAATTGTTCAAATTTACGTGGATGACATCATTTTGGGTCTACACATAAAAAGTACTCAATCGCTTTTGCAAAACTAATGAAGAAATTTTTGAAATGTCCATGATGGGTGAACTTACGTTCTTTCTAGGACTGCAAGTTCATCAATCACCCGTGGTATTTCCTTGAGTCGGTCCAATATGCCCTTGAATTGTTAAACAAATTTGGAATGAAAACCGTGACACTTATGCCACACCCATGACTCATACCAAGAAGCTAGACTGATTTACATGGGAAACTTATCGACCCTACAAAATACCAAGTATTATTAGGTCTCTCATGTATCTAACAGCTAGCAGACACGATATTGTCTTTGCCGTTTATCTATGCTCCGTTATCGATCGCGACCAACCTGAAACCCACCTCTCGAGGTGAAAGAATCCTCCGATACATCAAGGGAACCATTAACTTGGGGATCCGGTATCCGAAGGATTCGGTTTGAACTAATCGCCAGACGACCACGCAGGATGCTTAGATTCACGAAAAGTACTTCAGAGCACCGCATTTCTTGGTGATAAATTGGTGTCACGGCAATCAAAGAAGCGAGGATTGTACATCGTCGTCATCAACAAGGCAGAATATGTAGCCATGTCTGCTGTGTTGTGCTCAAGTCATACGGATGAGAACACAACTCAAAGACTATGGTTACGTATTTGATAGAATCCCGATGTATGCGACAATCGAGTGCCATTGCGATCTCGTGCAACCGGTTCAAGACTCAAATCAAAGCACATCGATCTTCGCTATCATTTCATCAAGGACCACGTGGAGCAGTGCAGTTGAATTATACTGCTGAGTACGAATACCAATTGGCGGATCTACTCACCAAAGCCTTGCCTCCCGCTAGGTTTAATGAGTTGGTCCACGGATTGGTATGAGGTGTTTGACTCAAGAGAACTAGATGATCTCTTAAAAGCAGTCTTAAAACCCATCAAACACCAAAATCTCTTTGTAAATATTTTTAAAAACAAAATACAAACATATAAAACCTGATAAAACAACAAAAATATTCTTCTATCTATTTTTCTTTCAACATGGCAAGTACATTTCTTCCGTCAACACTATAATCTTTCAAAATTCTGTATTTTTCCGATCAAGTGTTGAGGGGGAGAAAATATATACTTAACTGTTTCAAAATATCTATGTACTTGCATGTTATCATATCCCGATTGTTTCTTTTAAATGGTGATCACATTTCTGGTTCAATGACACTCCTCGGACTAAAATTTATAACCTTTATTATTTCTTAAGTCGAGGGGGAGTGTCGTCAAATTTCTTTCTTAAAATCTATCATTTGGTAACCAGAATGGAAGTTAAAAGGCTTTGGATGAAAATGGAAAAGGTGGAGGGACTAAAACTGTCAAAATCCAAAAGTTATTTTAATAAAACTTCCCACCTTACTTTTCATCCTCACATTTAATACACACAACTAACTCATCCTACGCCTAATAATCAAGCTTCAAATCCGTGTTTTTGATCATCATATTGTAAGTGTTTTCGTAATCTAAACGTTATTACAAGCAAGGGTTTTGATTTTTGTGCAAATCCAACGGCTAAAACGAAAGATATGAATGATTATGTGTTCTACGATAAGCGTATGAACACACAATCATTGGTGTGTGTTTGTGGTTAAAATAAGTGTGTCAAAGCGTTTCATTAACATCAATGATACTATGTTTATCCTCAAAATCCACCCGAAACACGAATTGATTGATCTTTAAAATTAGGGTTCATGAGTCGTTTTGGGTATTTTCAAATGAGAACGTTTTGGTAATAAAGATTATTGTAATAGGTTGTTGTCAAGATGAATTGATCATATCCGTGCCAAGATATCACCCAATAACACTAATTGTTCATTAATTGGAATTTAGGGTTTATATTCATACGGTTTGGGTACTTTTGATTCTTGACACATTTGATGTTAAAACTTGGCTAAGACAACTCAAAAGGCATCTTAGACTTATCGAAAAAGTTTTGTGCAAATTCCATGGCTAGATTTCTTAAGCGTAATTCTTGACACTAGGGTTTAAGTTCTACGCGAAGGTTTTCTACGCTAAACTGCTTAACAAGTTTTCATGCCATGATCCGTTATAAGATGAATGTATGGGTTAATATTGATGATATGATGAATTTATTTCGTGTTTGTTACAAGTGAGAATTCGTAATCAAGGTTCTAAGCAAACTACGATAAGGATCACCTTACGCGAAGCATGTTATCGTGAAGAGTAATCTTCACGCGTGGCGTCACGCATAAGGTTCTACAATGGGACTACGATATCTGTGAAGGATATCGTGGCAAATGACCTCTACACATAAGAACTACTCTTACGAGTAAGCCTTACGCATAAGGTTTTTATACGCCTCTGCGAAGCTCTACACATAAGGTCCCCTGTTCCTCACGCGTAATATTTCACGCGTAAGTCGTGATCCCACGCATAAGCTTTCGTCACGCATATAACACTCCTCACACGCATAACTTTTCCACTTTACGCCTAAGCCTTGATTGACCTTAATTATGAATTGTTACGTGCAAACTTGTAAATAAACAAATCACAACGTCACGAAACCAATAATGTCACTAATAAGCTTAAATGTTTAAAATGTTGTGTAAAATAAGTGATAACATAAACTTTAAAAGGTAAAGTTAACTAACTCACGAAACTTATCACAACGTCATTGGACTATTGAACACAAAAGTGACTTTGGACTCGTAACTATCATTGACATTGTACATTCAATAATTAGACAATAAAACCTTCTGTTGACTAACATTATGTCTTTCGATATGTTGGTTCTTTTGGCTAATGTTATTTGAGATCAAGACATGGTCGCTCAAATGAATGTGGATGCACCGGATGTTCTCCTTGTTGCCGATATCTTCCTAATGGCTATCCGAGGAAGATTGGAAACAACAACCTTGAGTTGACTTTGAAACCCTCACCGCTCGAATCTTCTGTTTGATTGCTATGGATATTCTCAAGAATCATCCCTACCGAACATGCTCTCACATTCGCTACTGATCTGGAGATCTACATTCAACAGATTCGAATTCAATGCAGAGGATCAAAGGTCAAAGTGCAAGGATGATGACACTCAATCACAAACAAGTCACCATCACACATGCGGACTTACGGTCGTTCTTATCATCCCCGACATCGAGACAACCGACTTCTATGCCACACCTGAAAGAGCAGTTTGCAATTCTTGATTGATATTGGCTATGATGAAGCTTCAGAATCATCACTAAGCATTCTCATGTGGAGCTTAAGAACATTCCTCAACCGCGGAGAACTCTCTACATCATCATTACCAAACTGTCTCGGGTCGTGATGGCGGCTATGAGCATCCCAAGCTCATAGAACCGCAAATTGTTTGGTCATTAATCAACATGAAGCACATCGAGCTTGAAGCTCGATATGGGATGACATGATGTCATTTCTCAAAAAGCTTGGCTCAAAGATTCCCTATGTCGATACGCTAAACTGTTGATCCGAGAGCACTTGGACTTCATCCGATATTCCCAAGAGGCTCAATAACCCGACAATCACGACATGTTGATCGAGCCTATTTTAACCGTCGAATCAAGGAATCGTCAATAAAGAAACAGGTGTTGTGTTACACGATCACCTTCATACGTCGACGAAATCAAAAGCTCTACACATAAAAAGGTATCCGTAGCGATAAAGAAGGTAAAGTTGGTCATCTCGATGAGAAGTCTTCGGAACACCTACACGGAGAACCGGAAGAGGCGGTCAGGGAAGTCTTGCAAGCATCGAAAGTCGAGGAAGTTTCCCAAGAGGAATCCTCCTCGTAAAAGACTATTCCTTCTAAGGAAGCTGGTCCTATTCCATTCCAAAGCTTGAACCACAAAGAAAGCTAGTGACTAAAGCTCGAAGATACACAATCGGACGAAGAGGTCTTCTACTCGAATCGCAACCAACGTACCTCCTTCAAGAGCCAAACCTCCTAGTCCTCCGCTATTCAAAGAAAAGGAAGACTCAGTGCTTGTACCTTATGATGAAAGCTCAAGCTCGGATGAAGAGCAACTGGATACATCCTACGGAAGAAGTTTAAAATCGTTAGACTCGCAAAAGCTAAAGAATTTGAACAAGATCAAATGCGTGGCCCGTGAGGGTCGAGTGGTGGTGTCCCTCTTCACCAATTCGATGCGGTTAATCAACCCGATAAGGTGGCGGGTGCCACCACTCTTGTGCAACGAAAAAGCTTGTGGAGGACTCTATTGATTATAACATTGAGGAACCGAAAAGGATAAGTCCGAGAAAGAAAAGATCGATGAAGAGGCCGGGCTCGGGGACGGAAGTAAAAGCTAAACTGGACAAGATAACGAAGGAATTATGATGATTATCTTCTCAGCAGTCCAATTCGTTCCAAGGAGGATATACGCACCTCCAAAGGACCCCGAGCCTCCTCATGTCTCCTCATCATCGATTCATCATATCATTCTTCACCACCACCATCTACAAGATCAACCAAATCAACATCCAAATCGGTGAAGAAGCCAACTCGATCTTGGATTTCTCATACTCATAAAAGAATTGTGAATCTTTGTCAAACAAGTCGGAAAGAAAGACATGCTCTCTGGAAGATGAATTTCTATCGACGATCGACACGGTATCTTCATGACGAGAATGACGAGATGAAAGTTGAAAGGGAGTATGTTCAAGCTCATGAAAGATGATCTTCAAGGAAAATGGACGAAATGATCAAAGGTTACACTCACAATTACCTTCTTGACTTTGTTCCTAAAGTTACAAAGGAGTTATTCACCAAACAACTCTATCCGAATCTACTTCATCCGCCAAGCGCACTATGAAATCAACACCAATGCACGTGAGCATCAATCCGATTGATCCCATAATCTTCTCCGCGTCTTGAGTTAGTTGACGGTGGTAGCTCAAATGTCCAAACGATGCGCAACACTTGCCTCTCACGAAGGTAAATTGCTTGAGCGTTGCTAGAATATCAACTCAAATCGGCATGCATGGTAGAAGTCGAAGGCAAACGCCCAAGAGACGATGATGACAAGGATAAGGATAAGGACAACGAGCCCAAACGCGAAGAAGTCGGTGAATCATCTTCAATGCAACCTCCACCCAACAGACTCAAAGACAACAAAAGTCTCCTCCTCGCTCTTCTCTTGAAAACCTCGAGATTCTTCAATTACCACCCGAGACTCGAAACCGGTGATCACTTTGAGTATACGGTGGTGACGATGAGAATTCCATGAGCCCCAACAACCACCCGCCTCCCGACAAAGTACGTAAACCAATCCTCATCTAGGCCTAAGAAAAAGAAGAAGAAGGCGCCCAAAGTCGACGTCGTATCATGGTCGGATGAAGATGACACAAGAATTTGAATGGTTTTCGCACTTGTTAATTCCACCCCTATCCAAATGAAGGTCAAGAACCGGTAAACGGTAATACATTGGAGCATGCTAAGTTCTTGCAAGAAAATTTCCATGTAAAGAAGATGACGAAATTTGAGTTGAGGCGAATCAAGAATGAAGCTTTTCAACTGTTAAAGATAGCTCGGAAAGTGCCATCGAGGTCGAATATCACCTTGAAAACATTGCTCGAGCTATGTCTAACAACATGGATTGGCTCAACCTGTATAAACATCGACTTCACCAAACGGACAACCCTCCATATTACAATCGACTAGTCTAAACCTCTACCAACAATTGGCCAACCAGATGAGCCTAGGATTCCATTCCAATATTTCTTCAACAAAGACTTGAATTTCTTCTACATGGTGGCGATGGTTCAAGGAAATACGCTACATCTCGACACTTCCATTCTCGGCAACCGTATACTCTAACCGTGCATAGCCATCGAGGAAAGAGCTAACCACATGTTCTCCAACAATGTGGCCGAGTATGACCGTGATGCACCGTATGGGATTCATCATTGGCCGTAATCGAAGAATCTACTACGTAGTCGCCAGTTCGAAGTATCAACATGAAGTGTTCAAGACTAAGAGTATCGTTGCCATCAAACATGTTGATCTTTCGTCCAAATGGGACTACAATTTTCTCAAGAATATTGTGGTCAAAAGGCAAGACGAAAGGATTATGCATTCTCTAAAGTCGACTTTGAGAATTTGTCTATCAACGACATTGAAGACATGTACCTTGCCAAAGTATGTGGTCGCATGAGACAATTTTCAACTCAAGTACAACGTGAATTCATCAAGTCATTGCTCATCTTCATCGACGCATAGTCATCAAAGAACGTGTAGAAGATCTCCACTGCGGTTGAATCTTATCGCACCCGTGTCAACTTCACTCCACCCGCCTAGATCTTCCCAACATCAACCGCTCTCACAATATACACTCATCAAGAAACCATTCGCGTCACCGCAGTGAACTTCAAAGAAATTGCTTAATGGCGGTAAAGATCTTCACAAGTTTGGGGATCACACTTTGAAGATGGTTAGGACGGATTGGCTTATAGGTTGAAGGATATACATCAAAAGATTGGGTCTCCTAAGCGATGGAATTCTCGTGATCGAAAGGATGTGAAGAGGATCATCACTATGATTGATGAACGGTTGTATCGGGGATCGCCTCGTAACCTTGGAAAGCTTTGTTGGTGGTCGACCCAGATTAACATCACCGGCTATCAACGTCCGGTTCGCACTCGCAACATCATGGACTTCCCGGTACCCATTGAATCGCTTCTTTCATTATTACTTTGGATGTATGATTATATATTTCTATGGCTTGTGCACACATAACAGTGTACAACCCGTTCTTGTCAAGAAAGGACCCTGTGGTTTGTTTCAGTGCCACAATCCTTATAAAAGGAGCAAAAGCTTCTTACTTTTGAGTAAAACCTATCAAACCTTTCATCTTTCAAGGTTTTGCTCAAAAGAACAAGTACTTCCCCGTATGATTTTTAAAACCTCAACTGTTTATATCACTTGTTGAGCGGACGTATTTGAATTAAAACTTTGTTCACAAATTGTTCACAATGGTCATCTTCCCGCAACACTTGAAATGGTCATATTTATTCTCAACTTTTCAAAAATAACATTTTATATGCCATTTTTGAGGGGGAGAAAATTATGTGATAAGAAATATGTTGTGTAAATGCAAATGAGTCTTGCGCTATAGACTTAACCAACGAATTGACCAGTACTTAACTCGTTAGTAACTCGAAAAGACTTGTCCAGACGGGTAATAATTTCAAGCTAGTTCGCTAGTAATGTAAACGTGTCTCGCAAAGGACTTGTCCGAGTAGAAAGTACCATTCGAGAAACTCTTGGTAGACATGAACTCGACGGGTTTGACAACCTTTCAAGGCTTGTCTACACCATCAAGGTAGTTATTAGAGCTAGTCGTCACCTAAAAGTCGACAATGTAACTCTTTAACTATGCAACGAACCGTGTCTCATGGGGATTGTCTATCTTGAGTTGATCAATTCATAAAGTGCGGCGCTCTGTCCTCACCGTGCGATTTTCATAAAAACTCTTAAGCACATGTGGAGGGGAGTATTTTGCAAAGATCAAACTCTTACAATGGTACAAAATGTTTTACAATCATAACCGTTGTGAGAGATTTTCTTGAAAATTGGTTTTATGGCAACATAGGTTAGTCATGGAGTTATAAGGTGACTAAGGTTAGAATAACCGTCTATGATCCGCCAGAGTCGGAGGATCTACCCAAGGACATCACAAATAGTTAGTACTTATAAGTCCTTAGGTACGATTATAAAAAGGAGAAAATGAGAATCGAGAAAGAAGGAGTTGAAGAATTAAAAGAAATGCAAAGAAAAGGGTGAAAAGAAATAGCCTCCAAATTATTCAACTTAGGCATAACGGGTTCAATTCATATACTCTTGGTTGTCACTTAGTGACGCCGGTATTGAAGATTCAAACTTGTAAGTAGTATTGAAGAAGGAGACCTCTCCCTAGTCTCCGCCAGAAAACCAAAACGCACTATTGAGTCTAGAGCCACGAGATTCATCAAAAGATCTCTTAGGTACACTTGACATTTCATCACTTGATGTTCAACAATAAGAACATCGCTGGTACGTTATCGAGTCCTTCACGGATCTTAGCAACTGTCGAGAACATTTATGAGAGGTTCACATCCGTGATCCTCAATGATTGAATGGAAACTCCGCCAGGTCAACATCAAATAGCCCCGACAAAGTCAGTCACGGTAACTCCCCATGGATTACGCTTAGTGTGTCTCAAACGGTCTACGTCGTGAGGTGATGCTTCGTGTACCTCGGCGACTCATCCGAATCAGAGGTGTACTTTAGTACATCGTGTTATCTCACTGTGGGACTCCGGTTCAGAACGGCCTTTGTGAGAATTAGAGTTGTGTTTTCACACTATCTTTGTTAACACTCAAGTTCAAACTTGTAAGTGCCGGAATCCGCTTATTACTAACCGTTTTAAATGTTTTCTTCTTATGGAAGCTCTAGAGCGGAATGATCGTGCAGATTCTTCTCATGTTCACGCCAACATCATCACTAATGGAAGTTCTATCTTAAAGCAACACAAAATGCATAATGATTCTTCGTCAAATCAAAGAATCTACAAAGTTAAAGACTTAAAGAACTTTATCAGCACTGTTATCAAACGTTAAAGAGCGTGTGAGCATGTTGAAGAATAACGGGAGACATCAGTAGAAAGGAAGGCACTGAGGCGCACTTGGTGCGCATAACAACAACATACTATCACTACCATCACAAAGAACAATGATCAAAGAACAAAGTTAAAGATGACGTCAAAGCAAAACTGCTTAAAGAAAACAATTTCTACACCGGGAGATTGTTCAAATCAAGGCAATTCTTCTCACAAGAAAGAAGAATGTCGAAGACGCCAAAGCTACTATTACATCAATGCCTTCACTGCTCATATTCATTCATCGCCAACACTTAGGGGAGATTGTTGGAATCACTCCTAAACCTAAATCAAGTGTTAGTAATTCATATGTAATAGTTAGCTTAATTATGGCCTTTATGTTTGTTATTAGCTTAAGCTTATGTAGAAGGCCCATGAGCTTAGGCCCAAGCCCATTAAGGAAAGAATGGGAACTAGGAGTGTTGCCCTAGCTTCCCTCCTATAAATACTCTTGTATAACCCTCACTTGAGGGTTGGTTGTTCAATTTATTTCTTTCACTCACATATCTACGCATAATCGTTTAAGTCTATCGTGTGTGTATGCTTGTTTATTGTTCAACCGCCTCTATCTCTTTCTATGTTGCTTGTGTTGTAAAACTAGTGACCTAACACCAAGGGTGTACAATCGATATGGTGCATCAACGTACAAATATAGATAGGTTGTTTCCAAGGATATTGATATCCTTGATGATGTCGTGATAAGGAGTGAGTCTCCTTTGGGATAGGTGTTGTGTAGTATTAGGTAGTAGTTTCTCCTTTGTAATGGAACTCAATATCTAGCCTTATACCGAATAAAGTGTAGGTGACGTTGTGATAGGTTTGGTTCTACCTCGTGGAAGAACCCGATGTTTATCCTTGTACCGGAAAAAGAGTATGTGATGTTGTGAAGGCTTCTCCGCCATAAGAATTTTGTGTCGTGTGGTGCTTACGAACTCTCTAATAGGTGACTCGGGGAGTCGAGTAGGGCAAGGAAGGTGTCCTTGTAGCCGAACCACTATAAACACTCGTTTCGTGGTTTTGTGTTTCTTACTCTTTACCTTTGCATTACATATTTACATACTTATCTATCAACATCCAACGTACACATTTAAATAGATTGACATAAGTCGATCTAAATATTTTAAAACGAAGTTTTAATCGGTAAAACTATTCAACCCCATTCTAGTTTTCCACATATTTGACTTTTTTGCCTTTCTAAGTGTAAATGCAGTATTTAATCTTAGCCTCTGGATGTAATTGTATTGGATGGTTGGGATGTATTGATTGGTTCTATGATTACTCAAGGATCTATAAGGATCTCAACTCCTAATCCTTATATTTCCAAACATATATCACACATAGTTTGTAAATTCTAAATCAATAAAGTTTATTTCTAGAAGTTGGAGATTTTTTTTTTATATTCAAACTTGCTTGAAATTTTATAGATTCAAAGACTGAACATGATTTCGTAAAATAGACATAAGTATTATTTTTGGTTCAAAAAGGTGAATTTTTTGGAATTGTATACAAATAATTATGGTCATTTTACGATAATATGTTAGGTGTTTGAACTTATAAGTTATTGTTATAACACATATGATATATCAAATGAGTTTGAATATCAATTTTTTATTTTATTTTCTCCGACATAAACAATATCGGTTTAGAGGTTCAAATATTATGTGAATATATAGTTGTAAATTTAATAATGTATATATTCAATACATAAAATGGTGAATCTTTTAGAGTTGTATACAAATACTTATGCCTATTTTACGACAACATATTAAGTGTTCGAACTTACATATTAGTGTTATATTACATGTGATACATCAAACAAGTTTGGCTACTATTTTCTCCAACTTCTATAAAGAGACTATTTTGATTTAGAGGTTCAAAAATTATGTGAGATATATGGTTGAAAAGTTAAGGATGTGTATTTTTCAATGCGATAAATGATGAATCATTTGGTGTTCTACACAAATATTTATATCAATTTTACGACAACATGTTTAATATTCGAACTTACAGATCAGTGTTAATCATACGTGATATATCAAGCAAATATTATACCGAAAATAACCCAAAAACTCAAAAAATGTCAAAAATATGTGAAAGTGCGGCTTCATTAAAAATGAATGTTCATCTTGATGATGTAACTTATGTAAGTTAACGATTTACAGTTCTTGTGATGCAAATTTCTTTAAAGATGAAAGTGGGTTTAAATTAAAAATATCAATTAATTCCTTACATTTTTTCTTTTATAAAAGGGATGATATATCGGGAGGCCACCCAACTTTTAACTAACACTAGCATATTAAACTAGTACGAATAAAAAACCAGTCGCGAAATTTTAGTTTTATCTTTATAATGTATTTTAATAATATAAATTGACACTTAAATTAAGAGTATGATAGGTATTTCACATCAAACTTTGCATCCGTATTGTTTGGATAAGTTAGATGTTGGTTTCTTATTTATATTTATAGTTTTCGAGCATATATTTGGCCAGAATTAATGTAAACGAAACATATAGTTGGACGATCTATAAGTTCATTTTAATAAATGGGTGGCTTATATATTAAAGGTTGAAAACTTTGGTGACCTTTATATACATTATCCTATTATAACATTAGTAGCTAAGATGTGTTCTCAGTATGAAAAAAATAGAGTAAATTGCAAAAATGTCCATGTGGTTTCTCATTTTTGCACCGTATGTACCTCAAAACTTATAGTTGCGAAAAATGTCCGCATGGTTTTGACTTTGGTGCAAATTATGCCACTTTCGCTAACAGTCGTTAAAAATCCCCGTTAGTAAGTCCTCATTGCGTTCCACGTGAGGGTATTTTTTTCCGATCACTTTTTCCGCCAATTTCGTCCTATCACATAGTTTGCAAATAAACTTAAATTATTTCAACCGATCATATTACACACACAAACACATTCTATCTTGTTTCAACTGATCAAATTACACATACAAACATATACTATCTAGAAATTTTAGCAATCGATCAAAATCAAACCACACTCACAACCACCAAATCAGATCTATAGAGAAACAACGACCATCTTTCTCAATATGTTATTTTTTGATTTCATTAAACATTGTTTGTGTTAAGCTTAATCGTTAATGCAGTAACAATGTTTGGCAATCAATTTCTGTGCGCGGTGGAATCATGTCAGAATGTTTTGGATGATTTGTAAGTTAACCCAATGTATATGAATTTAAGTGTAACAAACTAGTTTTTAAGAATTTCATAATGTTTCAAAAATAATTTTGACATGCATCAACTATATAAGGATTGCGTTCTAGGAGGTTCATACCATGGTAGCGGTTCTATTTACCTGGTTAACTATAAAGACTTGAGATGGAAAGTCGGTGTAAAAAAGTGCGAATTAGTGTGTGCAGTAGAAGGACATAGGTGGAATGACTTTGTTAAGTTAAACATCAATAAGGTTGTTAGGTTCATACACTTTGTAGAATATTGTGAGGACATCTTTTACATAACAACTTACAATGAGGATGGGCTTGAGTAGTACGTCCCAATAAGCGGTCAGTTTTGGTATTGTTTAGTTAAAGTTACAGATACATCTCTTTTAATGCAGTCATTCCACTCGATTTTCTAAAATAACTCAATGGTCCTATGCCTACAGAGTGGGTCGATGTTACTACTAATACCATTGAGTATAGAGTTTTGTTGGGAACTTCAAATAATTTGTTTGATGCTAATTCGTTCCTGACTGGATTGGATTGGTGGAAACTAGTAGAGGACTTGAAATGAAACCTGGTCAATGGTTAGTATTTACTCAGATGGTTAAAGGAGAGTATAATATAATGCTTTTTGAAGAAGACGGAGGGGCAATCACAACAGTTGAAACATATTCCACTAATATGTCTATGAATGCCTTGTGTCACGATCTCCCATTTTGACATTATGCCTGTGTACTCGTGGTTTGATAAAACCTGTTTCAGGGGTTTTTCTGTCAGGACGTGTATTGAATATGCCTGGAAATACCTTTTGAATCGCATGGATGATAGTAGTAGGGCAAATGCCAGCCTTTCCAGTGGAGGATAGTTGATTTGTGCATCTTGTAAAATCTTGCTGAAAAAGTAGATTGGCTTTTGAACCTTGTTCCGCTCTACTAAGAGTATTGACCTTATTACTTCCTGGGATGCTATTAAGTACATGGCTAGGGTTTCACCAAGTATTATAGCCGTTAGGGTAGGTAGTTCATTTAGGAACACCTTGAGGTTATGAAATGCCACTTCAACTTCTTCTGTCCAATCATATAATTTTTTCTTATTGCATTCGATCAATACTTGAAGAATGACAACTGTTTTTCTGATGCTCGTGAGAGAAATCGGCTAAGAGCTACGAGTTTTCCATTTAATCTTTGTAGCTCTCTCATGTTTTTGGGAGTAGTCATGTCTAGTACCGCCTGAATCTTTTTGGGGTTTGCTCTGATTCTCGTGGCATCGATTATGTGACCCAATAACTGACCCTCTTCCACTCCAAATGTGCACTTACCTGCTTTTAGCTTCATGTTGATGCATTAGAGGTTTTGGTAGGTTTATATGATGTCGCGCAATAGGGCATCCTCTGTCTTGCTTTGAATAACCATGTCGCCGACATATGCCTCGAGGTTGACGCCTATCTAAGATTTGAATTCTCTGGCTACCAGTTCCTGGTAGGTAGGGCATGTGTTTTTTTAGACCGAAAGGCATCTTGGTGTAGCAAAAGAGACCTTAATTAGTGTAGAATGATGTTTTATCTTTGCCAAATTCTTTCATTAGAATTTGGTGATATCCCTTGTATGCATCGAAAAAGCACTTGTATTTGAAGTCGGCCAAAGACTCTACTTTCCAGTCGATGGGAGAAAAAGGGTAGTTGTCTTTTGGACATGCCTTGTTTAGGCTGGTAAAGTTGACACACATGCGCCACGTGCCATTGACTTTTTTGACCATAACTGGGTTTGAGACCCAATGTTAATACAAATAAGCCATAAAAACATTTATTTATATTTTACGATCTTCTAATGTTTTGTCGATAACAAACGTAAAATCATTTTAACGAAACAAATAAAATACGTAAAAGGTTTGAGCCAATAGTTTACTAACATACTTTTACTAAACATATTTAAACTATATCAAAACATGTTTAGTAAATAAGTTTTATAAAACCAAAGACATTTTTATAAAACACTAACAAGTAATATTGTTTAATCTTATAGAAATGCATATGTATAACAACTAGTGTTTACATTTTATAGAAATGTATATGTACTTTGTATATGTTGTAATGGGTAAAAACTAAAGTCCATAACCCATGACCCATGATCCATTGGCTAGGTACAATGAATGTTGTTGGGTAAAAACCAAAGTCCATAACCCATACCCATGGAGCATGATCCATAACCCATGACCCATTGCATGACATCATGCATGAAGTCATGATTGGATATTATCCATGATCCATGACCCAAAGTCCATGACCCAAGATCCATAACCCAATGATTAGGTACATTGCATCTTGTTGGGTATTCATAATCCTATACCCATAACCCATGGTCCATAACCCATAACCCATAACCCGGTTTGCAACCCGAAACCCAAACTAAACTGACCAGTAGCCGGATCCTAGGTTTTACACTAGTCGGATCCCTCTGGTGAGGGATCCGTGGGAACTGTGGGATAGTAGACATGTTTTGTCTATAAATAGTGAGCCATTTATCTCTTGCTCACCACCACTCTTAGATATACTTTCTCTCAGTATTCTAACCTCACAAACCACAGATCCAAAGGATCATTCTATGTAGTTTTATGTTTGTGTGATTCTCTAGGTTCCTTTTAAAGGTGAGATCACCACATCTTGAAGACATGCAAGCTAAAGTTATGAGTTGCTAAGCTTCATCATCAACAAGACCATTGAAGTATATCTTGTTGATAGTTCTTTCCTCCCTCCATAGAAGTGTTGTGTTGAAGGTATTAGTGAAAGGTGCCAAAGGGTCGAGTTGAAGGCATTAGTGAAAGGTGTCGAAGGTGTACAATCGATATGGTGCATCGATGTACAAGTTGTGTCGTTTGGATTAGAGGTTGTTGATATCCTCTCTAGTGTTGTAACAAGGAGTATGTCTCCTTTGGGGTAATTGTGTAGTGGTGTAGTGTTGGGTAGTAGTTCCTCCTTTGTAATGGAAATCAGTATCTAGACTTGTACCGGATAAAGTGTAGGCGACGTTGTGATAGGTTTGGTTCTACCTCGTGGAAGAACTAGATGTCTAGCCTTGTACCAAATAAAGAGTAGGCGACGTTGTGAAGGCTTCTCCGCCACATTAAGGAGCTTGTGTTATGTAGTGCTTACAAACTCTCGAGTGGGGTACTCGGGGAGTGGAGTAGCGCAAGGAAGGTGTCCTTGTAGCCGAACCACTATAAATACTTGTGTTGTGGTTTTGTGTTCCTTACTCTTTATCTTTTGCATTACTTGCTTATATGCTTATCTATCAATATTCAACACACACATCAAATAGATTGACATACGTCGATCTAAATAGTTTAAAACGGAGTTTTAATTAGTAAAACTATTCAACCCCCCCTTCTAGTTTTCCACACCCCGGTTTGATATTTGATCGGGCGTAGGATGCCTTCCTGGATTAGGTCTGTGACCTGTGAATCCATGGCCTGAGAGCGTTATAGGGAAAGACTGCATCTTTTTTATTTGATAGGTGGTACATATTGGTCTAGGCCTAGGCTGTGTTCTACTATTTTTCTAGGAATACCCGTCATGTCTGAAGGTTTTCAGGTGAATACGTCGAAGCTGTTTGCCAGTACTTTTACAAGTTAGTTCTGAACTTGTGGTGAGAGGTTAACTCCGATTGTGATATGTTGATCTAGGTATTTGATGCAGGATTTCCGACCAGGATTTAAACTTCTAAAGTCTCGTCTACCTAAGTTCTACCTATTGCACTAACGAGCAGTGAACCCGGTCGTGCGTAGTATACAATGTGGTAAAGCCGAGGTAGTTCCCAACAGCTATATAGTTTTGGATCCTACTTAACTCTAGTGTCACGGTTTTAAAAGAGATTAGTAGTTTGAAAGATTAATTAAACTAAATAAACAAGAAATGAAATGAAGTTTTAAACAGTAGGAAAAAAGTGTGCTAACCTAATTATTATCCTATCATGTTATGTCTATGTTTTTTAATTAATACTTCCTATCACTTCAAGTGGGGTTTAAATTCACCAGACTCCTTTGGTCAATTTGTCTGACCTATTACACATAGATCTCTACCCGATATCAAAGGTATTACCCTTAGGATTGACGAGGTCCCGGTAATCTATGCTAAGTCATTAAGTGTCGTACATGCAAGATTCAAAACAATGTGTGCCCGAGTGCTAGCATCTTAGACACACATCCCTAACTTCTTAAGTTCCGCCCTCCAAAAGGTGATCCTTTGGTCAATTCGCACGATAGGGATTGATAGTCCTTTGGTCAAGTCTTATCAACCCTCGCAACCTACTTCCCTAGGGTCCTTTGGTCAATTATCCTAAACAAGCAAGCACAACTGGGCTTAAAAACTACCAAAGCAAGGGTGGCTATGAACGAACTATGCATGCATAAACTAGAAGCAATAATAGAAGTGCGAAAACATAAATAAAATAATTAAGGAGTCATAACTAGGCTAGCACCAAAGGTGCTTAGCCAATCATATTAAAATGAACACTCAATTCAATGTTTAACCTGGTAAATAAAGACATGAATCGAAATGTAAATGAAATAAGAATTTCTAAAGCTTATCGATGATATGTTGTAACTTCTTCCTTGTAAATGGCTCTGTATGCTATGTAGGATCGGCCTTGTGGACCCCCTTCACGTTCTCTGACTTTTGGTGTTGTGTGAATGATGTAAAATGCAGAATTTAGGGCTTGTATTTATAGAACTCCCGATCCCATTTATACATAACCTTATAATGTGGTTAACCCGTAATGGTTACTGCGTAATCCCTTGACTCGTCATAAACTCAACAAGTTGGTACGCCGTAATCTTCAAAGATCCCATCAAGACATTTGTAGCACTGGTTACGCCGTAACTAATGTTGGGGGTTACGGCGTAACTGATGGAGGCGCGAATTTCATCATGACCTAGATGGTTACGGAGTAATTTGAGTTGATAGTTACGCCATAACGAGTGTTGACTTCGTCTTCATATTTGAATTTATAGCTACGGCGTAAATGAGAGTGTGAGTTACGCCGTAGCTTCTTCCATGTGAGCATACTAAGGTATAAATCATCAAAGTGCATCTCCAATACCGCGTCTCGAGAACTCCTATGCTCATATATAACCTGAAAACAAAATAAAAAGAAATAAGAGCATATATCTATATAAACCATATAAAATATGAGCATAATCGGGGGAAATTAACACTTAAAAATCATGATTATTTGATGTTATCAAATATCCCCCCACTTCAACTCTACTTGTCCTCAAGTAGACCTTATTAGAATAATTTCTAAAAAGATATCCCCCAAGTTACCTGGAAGATATGAGATTAAAAATTCCTTATGCTAGAATAAATCAAAGCCGAACACCTCACGAAATAGGAACAAACACTCATACTCTCTCTAATCTAAGTGTAAATTTTCAAGTGATCACTCAGCGCACAAACATAGCATGTATTCAATCATAATATTGGCGGTTAAACAAATCTCCACCACTATAGTTAAAGTCTAAAACATCTTCGAAGGCAATATTGGGTGAACATTTTATATAGGCAAGGGTGAATTGTCATTACTAACGTGCCACGGCAAAGTGGACAAAACCAATGATACATGACCAAATCCATGGCCAAGACACCAATGATTGCTCGCTTCATCACCTAGACACGCTTCATGACTAAAGGTTAGGATAAGACATGGGATATACATAAATGGTGTAAAATGAAGAATAAAAAACAAGTAGTCTTAACCTATAACCAAGTTGTCACCGCCCGCCGTCCATCCAAAGTTCAAGCTTCAAGATGAAGAAACCGGATCATGATGTATCAAGTAAATGTGCCATTAGCAGACATCATGATGAGCACGTTACCTGTTCTTCAAAGTGTTGGTGTAATTATATTACCAACTCAAATCTTTAAATTTGATCGAGGTGGCCTCCTCGATGCTAATATCTAATAAGCTCAAAACATAGTGCTTACACCATTGCACTTTCATAACATAAACTAACAATTTTTTTAATCATACGTATTACAATAAAAAGATAACCCCCCCCCCACTTGAGATGAACATATATGGAGAATATGGGGGTCTTCAATGATCTTCAAATGTATGTCTTTGACGTAGGCGTGATTTCCGAATCTCTCTACTCAAACCTTGGACTTGGGCAAACAGTGACTTACTGACCATAAACTAAGACTACACGGTAGGCTAAGGCGAATAGGTGAAACGAAACAATCATGATAAGGGTATGAAATTAAAAGAATGGCTTAAAAGGGTGTATCTAGGGGTATCTTGCACTAAAGGTGAGTGCAACAAAAGGGTTTAACACGGGGGTCGAATAGTCGAGGTGACTAATCGATAAACACACATATAGGCTATTTGGGTGATAATCCTAAAATATTGCCATCTCGAATTGATTATTTTATATGTATTAAGCTAATGCGACATACCTTGTCTATGGTCTCGAAATGATGTAAAGGCCAAGTTCTAAAGTTTACATACTACCGGCACGCTCATAATTTGGTGGATTTGGTGTAAATAAGTGGAAACGGATGGGCTAAATCTCACCATGGAAATCAAGGGTTATAGTGTGCTCAGCTAAGGTCTAATCTAGTTAAGTTAAGAAAAACATGTCAAAATTTTAAAAATGGCATATTTTTTCAAAATAAACTAGAAAAACGAGGGTAAATAAGTTCAAATAATAATTCTACTCCCGTTCCTCTACTTGAAATGTACAAAGTCCCTTTTGTACTAAAACATGAAATATAGGGGAAGAGAAAGCAGAATTAGAGCGAGAACTTCCCTGAAATTTACTCCATAAAATGAAAGAAGGCCCACGTTGAGAGATCGTGCCTTCCTTTTGTATCCTTGAGAAAACTTCAATCCCTGAAATCACACACTACCAACAAGAATAATTCTAAAAATAAAAAGGAAAAACAAAAAGCACAGATAAAACCTAACTCACTTTCGTAGGAATGACAGTTGTATTTAACGTATGCAACAAGCCTTTTAAACCACTTGTTGTCCCAAGTGGATGAGTGATGTCTCGTGAGGTTTTACAGTGAACACACCCACAAAGTTCATTTATAACTAATACAAGGTTATTGTGTAAATGTTTAAAATAAAATTTAAGTTGCAGGATAAGTTACTACGTAATCAAATAAATGAGTTACACCGTAATTGGTTTGAACCTGGAAACCTTCTAATCGAAAGAAAGGTTATTGTGTAACAATAGATATGGGTTACGCCGTAAATGGTTGAAACCTGGAGTAAGCTAATACTGGAAGAAAGGTTACGGTGTAACCAATGAGATAAGTTACGTCGTAAATGGCTTAACTGGACGGAATCCATGTGAGCCTAAACGCCATTTTTCCGACTCCATTTCTTACAAAAAGGTTAAAACAAATGCACAAAACCAAACTATACTAATAAAACAGAAAGGAAAGGGATAATTTGGGTTGTCTCCCGAAAAGCACTTTTGTTTATTAATGAGTCTTTAAGTTAGACTCAAAGCCACGGGGCTTCATGGAGGTAGGCGAATTTGCCCGGCCTCATCCATCTCCTTCATTAAATTCTCACGTACCCATGCGACATTTAATGAGGTGCGTGGAAAGTCTTTCCTCTCAATCTTCCAGACTTCAGAGAACTTTTCATCGGGTCCTAGATAATACCTAGTGATTTCAAACGTTTCCGCGACAATAGGAGGTGGTCTTTTGTATTGTATGCCTAAGAGCTTCCACCTCCTTTGTTCGTAAGCTTCATCATCCAGATCGGTGAATCCATCATACCCTTTTATATCAAGGTAGTATAGAATTCCCTCTAAGTCATCATCATCGGAATCCGTCCCCTTGAACCAATCGTCATCCAATCTATCTTCGATAAGCACTAATTTGAAATGATCTTTCTCTTTTCCCCCTTCGTTGCATACTCACTTTTATCTTCATTGCATTCTTTTATTGGGTCGGTGTCTTTGACAGGAGGGTCTTCTTTCATACACTCTTGCCAAATCTTCTCCTTAGTTAGATAATCTACATTACCATACCTTATCTTTATCTAATGTTGTCGAACCATGGCAATTCTCCTCTTTCCATGTCGTTCGTTGAAATCCAAAAATGATCTTGGTGCCCAATCCTTCATTTGCTACTTCCCATATCACATGCATCATAGTTCAGATCATAATAAGCCCAAGTCTTATCCCCAACTTTAATTCTCTGGCACCAATGTTCCTTTTCATCCTCTTGGTCTACCAAATCTTCATCATGTGTCCCATAGTCATTATCAACCTTCCCATAAACTATCCGCACCCATTCTTCGAATGGGTAAGTTCTACTCCATTAAAGGTTCTTTCTTTCACTATCATTGGTGGAAGTCCATAATTTTCGGTTGTCTCGAAACCGATCTTCGTTTCCCCCACCATCACAAAGGTTGACATTTTGGTCACAAGATGCCCATAAGTTGTACCATTTATTGTTGTCAAACGGAATAGCCTCGCACCAATGGTACTTCGGTTTGATCATTTATGGGTTACCTTTCAAAATTTGCTAATGTAGAGATGTACTAGGAGCATTGGTTTCTTTTTACGGGATTCATACTTTGGCTCTTTGATGCGTGGTTCGGGGTCGAAAGACTTCCTTTTCCGTGAGCAAGCTTTACCACCCACTAGAAAATGTACCTAATCGTTGTAGTGTAGTATGGATAAGCCCAGGGGGTTGATCGTTCTCTAGGGGAGTAGAGATACTAGTAGAGATATATGATGAAAATGTGGGGCGAGGAAGATTATTTTTTATCTTTTTATATTTTTTTGAAAGCAAGTAAAATCTCAGGGTTTAAGAGTGGGGGTTTGGTAATTCTACCAATTTAAACTACTTAACAATTAAAATTAAAAACTAATTAACTAATGAAAAGGAAAAGTTTTGGATTGTATGAGTGATGGGAATGGAGAGTGGCACATTAGAATGACAATCTATGATCCCAATGGTGAAAAGTTTGAGAAGACATATCGAACTAAATATACTAGTAGGAAATTAAAAGATAATTTTGATCCTACCGATGTTCTTAAGGATGAACTCACTCACCTAGGTACGTAGTAGTATGGCTTCGAGTCTAGCTACAAGACTCATAAATAAAGAAAAGCGCTTCTTGGGAGGCAACCCATGTTTATTTGTTTGCTTGTTTGTTATTTTTCATTTCTATTTGTATGTTCTATATATCTTTTTCATTATTGCTTAATTCTCATGTTTATATTTTTGTAAAAATGCTTTATTTTATTTTTAACTTCATCTTAGTTACATGTAAAGGTATTTTATAAAATGATAAGTGTAGGGAAGATCACATGTGTTTTTAGAACTATCGTGAACATGAGATTAACAATATTTGAAATTGTATATATATGTGTGTGTGTTTGAGTCAAATGCTTGTATCGAGTCACAATGGATGTTTTGTAGTAATTTTTTCAGGTCTTTAAAGAAGTAATTTTTCTAGAAAACGCATCTGACTCATTTTGTCAGGACAACCTGACAGCATCAGACTTAACACCCGACAGCGTCAGGCAATGTGGAAACAATTTCCAGATTTTCTTTTTCTGTCTACTTTGTAGTTTTTGGAAATTTCCATAATTCTGCAAACATCTATTCTACAAGCATTATATCTTACTTGCTTTCTAGTGTAGTTTTTATATAGTTTTTACCGTCGATTTTACGCAAGGTTTCGTCTCCGTTTTCTTATAAGTGTGCAAGTTATATTGGACAAGAAGATGAAGTGCATGATGGAAGCAACAATTATTACTTACTCATTCTTCTTGGAGGAGGATTTAACCGCTTTTTTACACATATCCTACTAAGCTAATCAGGGGAGTATTAGTTTCTCTATTTTATTTTACCTTTCTCTATCATTACTTTGATACTTTCGGGGAACATTCGGGACAATGTTCAGTTTAAGTGTAGGGAGGAAGAATAAAATGGGAACTTAGAAACTATTCACTCACTTGATTTTTGCCTTGTCCTTAGTAAATTGTGTAATAAACTATGAGAGATATTTGTTAGGGTAATTTTAGCACCAAATTTAAATTTTTTTATGACACCTACGAGTAAAAATTTAGTCTTAATAAAGCATCCCATGGATAGGAATTATATGACTAGCACAAAAAAACCGTAAACCACTCAAATTCCACCCCAAAAATGTGAGGTTCGCCCCTAGATCTTTAGGAATAAAAGCATTCATATTTAATGCTTAGTGAGTGTACCGTTAGTATAATCGATTCTAGAACTTGTTTTGTGATGCATTCCGAGATTGCTAGTGAGATTACATTCGTGTAGTTAGTTTTAACTAAATGATAAGAGGAATTAGGATAACCCTTGTTTTAAACTTGTAATTTAATTATGTCAGCCTCATTGGTTGAGTAATTTTCCCCACACCCTTGCGATGTACTCATCTTTAGTACACGATACCTCTAGTTAACCCCACAGAGCCTATCTTTTTGCGGTTCTCGTGAAGTTCCAAATTCTGAAATATCAATAAAGAACATTGTTTACAATCCACCCCTAAATGTTACACCCAAATCGCCCTAGCCCACCTTGTATGCACTCATCTTTAGTGCATTATTGTAATTATTGTTAAACCCTTAGTTCCATTATCTAGTTACTTGCATGGTTGCTAAGTCGAGTGATATCTTTTGTACACAGTTTTGGAACGATTGGGACTCTTGGGTTAAAGTAGTATTTTATGGAGTAACGGGAAGGAATGTTAAATTCAAATTCCCTTTGTCTAAGTAATTAAGTACTCTAAGTGTTTTGATCTTTTCAATTCGGGTCTATAGTATTAGTGAAATAAAAACTCAAGTGTAGGGATGCTCTTATAAATCCCTTTATATTGATGTTATCTTAGAGGATGGTAGGGTAAAAATGTGTTAGGAATTGGAAATTCCTTGTTAAAGTGTCGGTCACCCCAATTATAATCTAGCATAAGTTAGCTCGTAGACTTGTCGTTAGTTACGTTATTTAGTAGTTTATTAGTTAGTTTATAGCGTAGAATAGTTTAGTGTAACACTATGGAGGAAGGACGGGTCTTTACCCACTGTATGCCTGATCCACAGTCCGACTGGAGGACGTATAAGTTGTAAGTATAAATACCCCTTCCATCCATGGAAGGGGTGGTGCTTTCAATCTAACCTTGCTTTTTGTAAACCAAGTCTCTAGCAAGAAACACCCTCTCATCTCTTTCTCTCTCAAATGGCTATCATGTATTTCCATCATCCAAGACCACCCGAATCATCAACACATTAAATATTATGATCCTACAAATGGTACCAGAGCCAAGGTTTTTGTGTTTTGATGATTTGTTGTGCTTGAATCCTGTTTAAACTGATTTTATATCACTTTGGTGTGTCGAATATTTTTGTTTTACATACTGTTGGTGATATCATCTTTTTAAACAAGTTTTTTTATGTATCTTATTTTGGTCAAAATGGTCTCTTGCTGTTTCAATATCAGTTATGTGTCATACTTTGTCCAAATTGTTTGTCACATATCTTTTCTTTTAGACTGTTTTTGTACCAATCGTTATCCATGAAAAAGTGGTCAATGGTCATAATATGTGGTCAAACGGGTCAAATATGCATGTCTGTGTGATGCTTTTCTGGGTTTTATAAATCTGGTCAGAATATTGGTGGTCAAACTTTGGTCAAACTGGGTAAATGAAGCAGTTTTTGTCACTTTTTCTAGGTTTCTATGAAGATGGTCGGAAAACTATGGTCGGAAAAATCGCCGGAGCTAAAAGTCAAAAAGTCAATGGAGACTTGATCTTGCTAGCGACTTGTCACTCAGTCCAGATTCATTGAACCATCATAGCGACTTGTCTTTACAAGTCGCAGCGACTTGTCATGAAGTTAGCAACTTGGACTCATGTAGCGAGTTATAGTTTTGACTTTTGAGTAAAAAAAGTCATAGCGACTTGGCTCATAAATCAACAGGTAGCGACTTGACACAATAAAATGTTAGCGACTTGTGTCAAAAACAGAGGTAGCGACTTGTCACTTAACTAGCGACATGATTGTAATGATGTAAAGATGAAATGAAGATTGTGACATTTTTGTCTATACTAAAAAAGGACCATAACATGACTCACGATCACAAGACCAACACCAATTAACAACAACTCGACCTGGAACGCAAATGTATACTCACTTTTAGATCCTAAGTTATCACTTACAATCAATCTCATCTCATATCAACCCTTCAACGAGACTAAGCGAATCAAATGAACACATTAAATGATCTCATCTTTCTTTACTATTCGTGATATTCTTTTCTCATCAAGACGCCATCACACGAATGTAAAAATTCATCATTGATCAAAAGTGCTTGATAATTTTCGAACATAAAGTAATGATGTCAACAATATTGTTGAATCAATTCCTTGTTTCGTTATAACTTTTTGTTGAATCGAATCAAGTGGTGAAAATATACGAATTCAAAAAATTGAGTGTAACAAAGATGTTAACCCATTTTCTTGGTTCGTCTAATGACTCATAATCAACAAATGAAACAATACCTACCTTGAACTGTTTGGGTGATGTCGAAGCTTTCTCAAGACCCTCTTTGCCAACCCTGTGGCTGTCACGATGTCGCTCAAACCAACCCTGTGGCGAGCATATGTTTGAAAAGAATGATGAGGGTGGGGGCGGACTGTTTATGCGAGCAAGATTAGGGTTTGCTTAATGGTATTTAAGGTTGATTGTTGTTGCATCTTTTGATTTGAGTAGAGATGATAAAAAGAGGCGGTGTATTTGAGGTGTTTAGGGTTAGTGTATAATGTGCTAATATTTAGGGTTTGATGGGATTTATATCCGGATGGGATATATGGATCGGGTTCTATGGCTGTTGTAATGGGCCGCATATTTCGTCTCATTGGTTCAGGCTTGGTGGTGTTTGAATGGGCCATGACATAACATGCAAACGTGTATATAATCAAACGTTTGGAAATGTTTATAGAAGTGTTTATAGAAGTATGATAAATATTTAGGATACTTCTATAATTAAACGTTTATGGATATGTTTATTATTGGTTGAAGCATTATTGAAAACGTTTGATTTTCAAACGTTTATATAATCATGGATGTGTGTAGATAAAGTGTGAAAATTGTCAGTTATTATTCCACGGTTATGATGAGATTGTATCCGAATTTGAGTGTGTAAATGACTTTTGACATGGGCCGACTTATTATTGTTTCCTTCATCTTGGGTTGTGAGCATATTGGACTGAAACATTGATAGCATTGTTATGTTTTGAACTGGACTTGATGTTGGGCTGTGAATTCATGCTTTAAAGAGTTATCAAAGTGGGCATATGTTTCTTTCTTACAAAACGTTGGAATTAATTGGATCGGGTTCAAGGTTGCAGTTGGGCTTCTCAAAATTGGATAATATATCTGAGGTTTGGATAATATGAGGTTTGACAATGAGATATGTCGATGAGATTGGATGGTGATGAGATTTGATGGTGAGATTCATATTCCGGGTCGATACTTTGGTATATACATTTTCGCGAAGGATACTATGTCACGGCTTAAATTGATGTGTGAACAAAGTTGACTTCGAGGTTGATTATTCGGTATTTCTTATTTGGATTTGAAGTGAGTTTTTCCGGGCACGTTTACTTATTTCGTCTTCTTTCTTTCTACCTTTCCGCGAAGACGACTTGTTTGGGCATGTATAGAGTGTGATAAAGACTTGGCTATTTAGTTACGTTTGTGGTTCTTTCTCGCTTAACCCATAACATAACTATCACTTCGGTGTCTCACACACTTGAGGATACGCCAAGAGGTATGGTACATTGGGTACACCGTTTCTTCTTCACAAGGATTAGTACAAGTTTAAGTAACAAACTGGGAACTTCTCTTTATGATCAAGTTTGGCATATCGGGTTTACTTCACCATGTTGTCACCGCAATGGCGGGAGAACGCGTGAATGATGTGTTTTCGAAGTGTTTATTGAATAGTTGATGACATTGTTGATGTTGGATGATGAACCGTTGATGAACCACTGCATATTCCCCTAAAACAGATATTCACCGAAACCAAAGTTGTCATAACACATTCAAGCTGTCATTATTTACGGTTTTGTCTTGATTTTGTAAAATCCCGCGAAAGAATCTATTTCTCGGTTTAAATCATAGACCTATAAAATCCCGTGATAAAGGAAGCATCCCGGTAATTGTAAAGTACATTTCGTGATCTATCTTACGGTTTATTCTTGGTTTTGTAAAATCCCTAAAAGAAACTATTTTTCGGTTTAAACCATAGAATTGTAAAATCTGTATTGATGGAACCATCCCGGAGAAAAGGAAAGTGTATTTTGGGATTTTTTCGATCTTTGGTGCTACGGTTTCGCTGAAGAAGGATAAAGGTGTACTTCATGAATTGGATGTGTGTGTGGATATTCGTCATGGCAGTATGGTTATTACTTGGTTTTACGGGGTTCTGTGCTTGTAACCATGGTCAGGATGAAACCATTATCATAGTTCACTTTAAAGGGCAAAGGAGGCTAGATTTGAGATTTTACCACAAGATGTGACAACGGCGTTAATTCAATATTATCTATTTGAGGTTGAAGTGAAATATCACGGGCGAGTGTACTTAGTATCTGAAGGTATCGGGGATGGTTGGATGAAGATTCTTCGAGATCCTTGTTCAAGCTTTTTCCAAAAACGAAGACATGGAAATCTAGTTATTTTTTAGAGTCTTTTCCTTCTCTTTTACCACTTGGGGGAATTGGGCTCTTTTTGCCACAAAAATAACTATCACTTTAAGGAGTTACGTTGTAGTGCTCAGTCTCACATTTATTTGTGGATTTTCAAGAGGTGATGTACGTCTTATACTTGATGGTTGGTTGGATGAAGAGTATAGAGTACTTAGAGATTCAATGGAGGATGAATTCTCGGCACCGCTCTTTGTTACATATGTGCAAGTTTAAGTCACGAGTTCGGGTTAGTTTACTTCAGGGTCAAATTCATCATATTGGGATTTATCCATCAACTGTTACAACAAAGAGCCTACTGAATGATAGTGGGGTGATTACATGTTTTGCCAAGAGAGTTTGAAAAGAGAGAGATTATGACGTTTGAACACAACAGTTCAAGCCTCGTACTCTAAAGAAAAAAATGTGTACATTTCAGTGTGCATTATCTTCAAAAGAAGAGAAATCTTCTTATGACGTTTGAACACAACAGTTCAAGCCTCGTTCTCTAATGAAAAGAAAAGTGTACGTTTCAGTGTGCTTTATCTTCGAAAGAAGAGAAATCTTCTTATTATGACCATTCTCATCAACATGCTTCATGCTTTTTCCATGCGCTTCTGTCATCAAGTGAACCGGACTACTGTTGATTGTTTTCTTATTCCACTTGCTCAACTATAATGACGATGGCGACATCATGTGCTAATTTTGCGGGGGAGAAGTGTGAAAAGACTACATTTGGATGATTTCACTTATTTAATCAAGAATGGCAACTCCGTATGCAATTCTTGAGGGGAGAAGAAGTGTGAATTTACTGCATGGTTTATTGATTTGAGAATTAATGGTCATACGGCTCCAAACTCATGTAAGAACCGAGCTTCTTCTTATCGGGTCATCTTTACATGGAGTTTCTTTTAAGAGCCGTTGGTTGACATCTTCATACTGGACCGATGAGTTTAATGACAAAGTGCTTCTAGTTCTTGGTCGATTTCTTTGATGAACATCTCTATGTTCTTGTTTGATTGGGAGGATTTTAGTTAAGGGGATTTGCTATTTCAAAGTTAACGGAATGCATTTGGTGAGTTGAAGATGTTAACTATCTATTCCCAATGGACAATCTTGAAGAAGATTGTCGGTTTAGGGAGAGCACTAATTAGGGAGAGTGATATGTCAATTTAACCCCAATTAGACTTGCTCACATTATTCAAAGATGTTGATTCTCACAAAGACTTCAAGCGATCTTCTCAATAGATTTCAAGTATTTGGGCTTATAATGTTTTGCCGATTACGAAGTGTCAAATCCAGCAGGGGGAAGGAGACAAGCACCTAAACGCGAGTAAACTTGATGAACTTAATTCTTCTAAGTGATTGAAGATATCCGGGAAGACGAATGTCATGACCGCAGAGAAACTCAAGGTTTTACTCATCAAGGAGTTTAGTGTTATTATTCCAACTATGTGGGGAAGTGATGTTAGAAAGTTTCAAGATATAAGAGGTACACAAGTGTGTGATGATCTCGATGTTATCGCAATCATCGTGAGAGAGAATTGTGTACATTGGGGCGCCACTATCTCACTTGAGGGCTTAATCGGTGATTCAAAGATATAATCACTTATTCCGGAGTTGACATCCGAGATTGTCATCCGCAGAGATAATCGATGATTCGACCCGCTTCTTCAATGTTATCTGTTGTTCTCTCTTCGGGGAATGTGTGTACTTGGTCCTTGAGCTTCATACACGATCATCGGAAAGAAAGCCATTGTTTACCACAAACATTAGGTAGGTGTTTTCTCCCGGGCATGATGTGTATTCGGAGAGTTCTTGGATATTGGTGTACTTGGGTTCTTGAGCTTCATACACTATCATTAGGGACGAAAGATATGAACATTGGGAGGTGTTCTTCATTACCCTCATGATGTGTATTCGGAGAGTTCTTGAGCATTATACAAAGAGACCGATCGCATCAATTCAACTACTTGGGGAATTGTTCTTTTGACACCTTTTGGAATGGATCGCTTGAGACGTGAGTTGAAAAGAAATATGAGAAGATTATTTAAGTGTGGGATGAAACGTTGTTGTTCTTCTATTGGATGATATAACCTCGAACGGAGAACCTCGATTATCGTTCTTAAAAGGAGCAGAGGGATTTACGATAATGGTGTGCTTCTTTGTGCACCTGGCTATAGCAAGCTTGAAATAGAGCTTCGAATCTGCTCATCTAAAGGATTTTCGGTTTGGGGGGAAGCAGCCAAAGTCTCTTTTTCTCAAAGGCTCATGTTCTATCTTCTATTCTGGAGCCTAAGAAGCTTTGGTGGTGGAAGTTTAAGAGATGACGAATTCTATCTTCTACGACGTGCTGCTCGATATCCTTATCTCGGTACTCGTATCATCATCCTCTTATACTATATCATCTACTCTATCTTTTTAAATATTCATCAAAAAGCAAAATACAAAAATATAAAACCAACAAAAATCCATAAAAAAAATCAGAAAATTTGAAAAATACCAAAAATATGTTTTCTCAAGACATGTCTTCGGTATCGATAACATCTCATGGTCTTAGAAATGTCATTCAACAATGGCACGGACCATAGATGAAGTTCGAGCGAAGGTGTAAATATTTCTTTTCAAAACATGTCACAAATCAAATGGCTTACTGATTATTTGATTGTAACCCGTGCTTAAACCATGGCTTGCGATTACTTGATCGTAACCCTTGCTTAAAACTATGGTTTGCTATTATTTCAGATAGCAACCCGCTCTTTAAAGAAAGTAAAGTGCTGCACTAAACAAATTTTCAAAAATATCGTGCACTTATCATAAAACAAAATGAGGAAAGTATGTCGAAGGATCGTTGTTCCTACACAAATGTTTTCCGTCTAAAATTCTTCGTAAAAATATTTGTTGTATTCAAAAATGGTGGAAAATGAGTTGCTTGAAAATCAATCAATGACTCAGTAACTTTTAATCTTTTCAAAATAAGTCATTGATTGAGGGGAGAATGTTTTCAAATTTATATCATCTAAACGAGCTTATCTAATTATCCTATATGCTTAAAAAATGATGTTAACCTACGTTGAAGGACTAGGTGCCTAGAATAAGATTGTTAGGATTAGATGATTATAGTTTGATAAACACATATTTCCCATGCCTTTACATGATCCGATTGATATGTTGAATTGACTTTTATTAGTCGATTGTTGTTTGGGTGATGTCGACCACCATATATCTCAGATGTGTGTTCACTAACGTATGCGGTATATTGGTATATAAGAATGTTTCGATCCGGATCCCACAATTGAAGATGATTGGATGCCGAATGGAAATGGTAACTATCTCTTGGGTTGACAAATGAAGAAACGGAGCTTAATTGGACTTCTATAGAGAGTTGGCATGGAAAAATGCAACGAAGAGGTCTCATGTGTCGTGAGATGGTTTTCTTCATCAAGAAATGAAGAAATGGAGCTTAATTTGACCTCATTTGGCATTAAATGCAACGTAGAAGTCTCACCGCATCGCAGACGGTTTTCTTCAAGCCTACAAAGAACAACATAAGCTTCTCAACCACCTAACGATCTTTGTGTTGGATATTAGTGATGATACCATTTTTCTAAAACTTTGAAAAATATTGTTTTGAAAATGGAAAATATTGTTTTGAAAATATATCGGACTTAATTTGTAAATATCACGGACTTCATTTTAAACATAAGTCACTCAATCAACGACTACGGTCATTGATTGAGGGGAGAGTGATTTCAAATAATATATTTTCAAACGATATCTCTTCATAAAAGTCCGTTTTATGCGTTAAAATGTGGTGATCTAAAGATTTAATGTTATGTCATGGTATGATTTTCTTTAAAATTCAAAGATCTATCAAAATGAAATTTTTCTATTCTTGTTTGATTGTGAAATTGTTTTATTTTCTTAAAGATCTCTTAAAACAATCATACTGATGATCTGTGCTAAACTAGTCAAGTCTAATCACACAAACCGCCACTTGTGAATGACCACCGTAATGAGACTTAAACAAACTGTACACAAATGCAATGAAGTCTGGAGAATACAATGAATTCCGGGTCGTTAAGTCCCACGGAGACTCAATGGTGTGCAAACACTTGATCGACGATAGAATGATCACTAATGATAGTGATCGAAGTGAATTGGATGGATAATTACACTCTTGAAAAGTTATAAAATAAGGCGACTTAAATACAAATTAAGAAAATTAAAAGATAAAAGATATTAAATAAACGCTATCACTATTTTTACAATGATGTTTTTGTGATTTTATAAAATAAAATAACTTAAATAAACTATTTTAACTAAAACGTAAATTTAAAGTATCTAAAAACGTGACTTAAAAAGAAAACGTGCGTTAAATATAAAAATTACGCTGGAGCGCAAGACAAAACGTAAAATTTATGAAATAAAAGGCCTACGAATGTAAAATCAATTTTCTTACGTACTATATGACAAAAGAAAATTTTAGGAAAAAGCCGGGTATTTTTTCGACTCTTAAATTATTTATTATGATTTAAAAACTAAATTTAACTAAATTAATTATTAAAAATACTAAACGCTTTTAGAAAAATATGAAAAATTCACAAAACTACTTTAACTTATGCTTGATCTAAGAAAAATAAAAAACTAGATGGTTGTTATGTGAAATAAGCTCAAAATAAGCTAAAGAAGTGCTTAAAGCAAAACCGACTAAATACCCTTATATATTAAATGTTGCAAAATAAAACCAAGACAAGTCCCAAGGTTAGTTTGTGCAGTGTGTCTTCAAGCGTGGACTTGTGCAAATAGGAGACTCGAGTTCGAATCTCGAAATGACCCTTTTGCCTTTTTTTTTTTTTTTTTTCGATTTTCTTTACAAACTTATTTAGCACACTAAAATAAGCACTTTTACAACTACAACTCTATATGAAAACACTTATAAGCACTTGAATAAGCCTAAAAATATCAACAGTGAACAAGAAAAGGAAAATAAGCACAAGTATTTAGCTAAAATGGGTATGAAGTTAGAAATAAGCAAAGTGTAAACTGAAAATAAGCTAGAAAAATGGTTGTAAGCTAGAATAACAACTGAATAAGCAATATATCTTGAAAATAAGCACAAAATAAGCCAAAACAAGCATCATATACGCACCACTTTTCTAAAAAGGTAGTCAAAAGAAGCTATGAATTAAGCACTCTATGTCGATTAAGATTAAACTAATATTTTCTAATTTTGTTTAGCAACTAAAGTTTACTATCCCAAAAGCATTTAAGCTTAATCCTAATATTAAACACACAATGAAAATCTAAAGTTTATTCAAAACAATTTATTCGAGAAATTTGACTTTTTACAAGAACATGCGCTTTGACTAAAATGAACTTGTAATTGATCTTAATGATTGATATGTTATAATAAGCTATGATAAGTTGATTTTAAGCTAAAGCACCAAGGTATGCAACAACATGAAGGATTATGATTTGTAAATCTTTGTGCTTAACTGTCAAAAGATAGGATTTGAATTTTTGACTTTTAACAAATGAGGACTAATTCTAATGACTTAAATGAACTAATATGAACTAAAGTGACATGGAACAAGTAAAACAACATCTTGAACAAACTACAATACAGCTTTTCAAAGAACTTCCAAACACCCTTTAACTTAATGTTATGAAGAGTTTAGTGCTACAACAAGTTTATAGACTAAGTAACCTATTAATTAACTTATATTAGCTATAATACAACATAATTGAACTGGAATTAACAAGCTTAGAACACTTTAAACTAAAATACAAATCAGAAATTTCTTACAAAATGAGTCCAATGCTCAAACCGAGAACCAAGGTCCAGAATACACCCTATTGCTTCCCAAGAAGCTCTAGACCAATGAACAATCCAAATCCAGCTCGCTTCACTCTTGATCATCATTCCATTGATTTTGAATTTCTAAGTAATTTCTTGAGATTTTGGGAATTTTTGTATTTTGAATATAAACCGAGTTATAAATGATTCGACTAGCTTAAACAAGCTACTAGAGCTTATACAAACTTATTGATCCCGAATAACAACTTTAAACAACATAAACCAATTTTGAGATTTTGGCTCAAAATTTGCATAAACAGTATATGTAACTAAAACTTGAAATTGAAACGGCAATATGTTTTTATTACACTAACATGAAATTACAAAGCATTTGAAAACTTAAACATAAATCAGAAACATGAGAATATTAAACGACATAAGGAAAAATAAAACTACTCTAACTAACTCTCTACTCTTTCTCCTCTTGCTTTTTTATATACCCCAAACCGCTCCCACTTGTTTTCGAGTTGATCCCACCAATTATTTGGGCCATTGGATGCTCGAGACCATTCTAGCCGTTAGATGTATTTTGGCGGAAATGGATTTTTGATGATGGAGGTTGAGTAAAGGGGTAGAGGATGCATTTAATGGTTTTGTAGTTTAGGTGAGGTGGAGGACATGGAAAGTGATATGGTGAGAGAGGGGATGGATGTGTGGAGATATAGCAGGTAAAGGTGAAGGGAAGAAAATGGCGCCATGGGGTGTCTGTTTGACCATTTGGTTGATCGAGGCAAGATTAATAATCAAGGGGTCAAAATCGGTGTGGGGTCCAAAAGGTTTAATGGCGGTCAAAAGGTTTAAAAGGTTTTAATTCATAGGTCCTTTGTGTAATTTTTCGAAAATGTAAGGACCATTTCGCCAATTCATCAAAGTTGATCCAAGGGTTAAAAGTGACAAGTTTCAATAATGCAAGGACCAATCTTGACACTTTCCAATTTTCAGGGCCATTTATGACATTTTTCAAACTTGAGGGACCAAAGTTGTAATTTTGCAAATTTTAAACTTTGAAGGGTTTGTTTTAACAACTTTTGAATCCCATGGACCTTAAATGACATTTTTATTTATTTTGATTTACCGAGGACCTGCTTTTTGACAACTTTTGAAACTTGGGGACTAAAGCGCCAATTTTGCAAATTTGATACGTTTTCATCCGATTTTGATATTTTTGCATTTAAAACACATAAAACTCGATTTGTGATATTTTAATCATTTTGATGCATTTATGAGTGTTTTCGGATGTTTTGGCATTCAAAATAAGACAAAATGATGAGTATTTAGACACTCATCATTCGACACTAACAATCTTTAATGTCTTAAAGTGGTCCTTATCTCGTCATTTTTCAAAATTAAATCTTGCCACGTCTTTCCCCTAAAATTTTCTAAATGATTTAAATCAATTGGGATAAAAATCTCAATTGGTTTGAAATTTTGATCTGGGAGAGATCGTGATTTAAATCTCAATCGGTTTTAAAGGGTGATTGTTTCAAAAGCACTCCTTCCTTCATGTGCCAAACGATTTCAAATGCATTATGCACATGATTGTAGAGGAGCATTTAACCAAACACCATATGAGTTTTAAACAAGGCCACATTTTCTCCCATGTTTTCTAAACTCTATTAAATCACTTGGGATCCAAAATCTCAAAGGGGTTGATAATTTTGATCGGGAGAATTTGTGATTTAATTATGAAATTTGATAAATGATGATCATTTGGATTCAATGTGCATCCGCTCTCCATATGTGCTAAATGCTTTCGAATCTCAAGCACATATTGAGGGGAGCATTTCAAAAAACAAACTTTCAAGGTACAAAAGATTCTATGTTTCAACATAAAGTACCTTGATTGATTTTCTAAATGGTTTGTTTATGGATTTTGTGATCGTGGATGTGCTTCAAAAGAACTCTTTCCTCTATGTGATAAAATGATTTCAAATATCCTATGCACATATTGAGGGGGAGAATTTACCAAGAAAATCAAATGGCTTTTTCTACGGAAATTGTGATCAAGAAATTATTTCAAAGAACTCTTGCCTCCATGTGCTAAACAATTTCAAGATCATATGCTCATGTTAAGGGGGAGCATTTCTAAATGATCAAAACTATTAAGGTACAAAATGCTTTAATTTTATATCACAAGTACCTTGATTGATTTTCCAAATGATTTTTCAATTGGTTTTAAGGAAGAATGAACTGTACCAAAAGACCGACCATTTTACTTTATGCATGGAGTTATAAGGATGGTGAGGTTAGGTATTAGTTCCCACGATCCGCCAGAGCGGAGGGATCTACCGAGGACAATCCACTAGATAGTGTAGAGTCCTTAGGTATGATGAAAAAAGGAGAAAAGTGATATATGGGAAGAGTGCGGATCGAGATAGAGCTAGAACCGGAATAAACCCAACAAGGTTCTAGTTATAAAGTCTCGATAAAATCGAAGGGTTGAAGAATGAAAAAGAAATGAATATGAAAAGGGTGAAATGAAATAGCCCTCCAATTATTCAACCTTAGGGCGTAAACAGGGTTCAATACATATGCTACCGGTGTTTACTAAGGTAACACCGGTATTGAAGACAAGACGTCATGGACCTAGTGACGCACCTGCACTAAACTTCCCAAGCTACTCAAGTTCCTCTTAAAGGGCTTGTTTCATTCTCACGGGAACCGACATTATCTATCGACTTTCTCTTAGAGATTGTTGATATTGAAGAAGGAGACCTCTCCCTAGTCTCCGACATAGGAACCAAATGTGCACTATTGAGTCTAGAGCCAAAAGATCATCCACAATATCTCATTAGGACACAAAATAATGAAGACTTGTTGTTTCACACAATGTGGAAAGTAAGTATATATATATATTGAGAGTCCCACGCATTATCCTTGTGGTATTGGCGTAACATCCGAGTGATATGTAAAGTATAAACGATGAAGATGGAAATCCTTCTAGAGCCAACATCAAACAAGCTCTTGGTGGGTGACATGTGATATCTTTTCTAAAGATCAAACTTGTGACAACTGGATAGAAACGATGGGGCGATTCACTCGTGAATCAACCTTGGTCCAGGAAATGAATTGACGAATACTTTTGGAAAAACCATTCGATGTGCAAATCTTCTTTTCTCTAGCACATCGAATGTGTATTCATGTTTTCAAACACAAAAGTATCTACGATTGAAAAAATACTTTGGAAAAACTGCTCGATGTGCGAATCTCTTCTTTCTCTAGCACATCGAATGTGTACTCTTTTCAAATATAAAAGTATTTATAATTGAAAATTGATCTTTCTCATAAAACATTTGTCGTGTTGCAAAACTCTTTCTTCTAAGCAATACCGATTGTTTTCAAATCAATTTTCATCAATCGATGAATCTCAATTATTGGTTCACTCACTCCGTGTTGTCTTCTTTGAGACATTCCGGTTTGAGAACGACTAGAGCATTGCGAAACCATCAAGGAGATTCTTAGGAATCCTACCGATCACAAAGCGGTACTTGTCTCGATCAATCTGGGAACCGTGGGTGTGTACCTCAATTCAACAAAAGTGATCAAAGACACTTTCATGTGTTTTATTGCTAACTGTTGTTTGCGGTACATTTTGACTGATTCTGGTGATCGAATTGAGGAGTCAATCCAAAGTCCGCATGCTCACAAAGATCCACACTTAATTGAAGAAATCATGACTTGTGCTTATCTACATAACCTGGCTCTAATATTTCTATACTACGTTGCTGCAAATATCATGAACCAGTAAAGCTTCCGCTACTCTGATGGAAAGATGTCATGATTCAAAAGTGTGAGCATGTCGGTCCAAAAGTCACAACATCACATGAAGGAAACACAATTATGGATGATCCAGAGAGATTTGTTGTGGCTGATGATCTCAAAGAAAGCTCGAAGATCATCAAAGATGTGGATTAGTTAAAGGCCTCCACTAAAAGTACAAATCAATGCGGACTTTGAAGAATCGCTACTAAAGCACAAAGATTGCGGAATTGAAGAATTGAAGTCTACGAGCTCAAGAACAAAGTCAAGAATAGAATGCTAGGATGAAAATGTATTTCATGGGTGACCTCCTTGGGGAGATTGTTAGGAATTGGAAATTCCATGTTAAAGTGTCGGTCACCCCAATTATAATCTAGCATAAGTTAGCTCGTAGACTTGTCGTTAGTTACGTTATTTAGTAGTTTATTAGTTAGTTTGTAATGTAGAATAGTTTAGTGTAACACCGTGGAGTAAGGACGGGTCTTTACCCACTGTATGCCTGATCCACAGTCCGACGTATAAGTTGTAAGTATAAATACCCCTTCCATCCATGGAAGGGGTGGTGCTTTCAATCTAACCTTGCTTTTTGTAAACCAAGTCTCTAGTAAGAAACACCCTCTCATCTCTTTCTCTCTCAAATGGCTATCATGTATTTCCATCATCCAAGACCACCCGAATCATCAACACAATAAATATTACGATCCTACAAAATGTATGAAAAAAAATCAAAAAAAAATAAAAAAGTTAAAAAAAACGGACTACCATCCTACTTCTATCTTTTATGTTCTATTGTTTATGTTGTTGGAAAATTTAGTGTACTTGTAGGATTGGTTCACAACTGGTAATGGGTCAGGAGGTACGGAGTGTACACCCTCAAGGTCCTTGAACACCCTGACTCTATAGTGGTGAGGTTTAGTAAGTTAGTACTGGTAGTGCTAAGTTAGTACTAGTAGGCAAGTTTCTACTGGTAGTACTAAGTTAGTACTGGTAGGCTTGTTTCTACTGGTAGTGCTAAGTTAGTACTGGTAGACGTGTTTCTACTAGTAGTGCTAAGTTAGTACTGGTAGGCTTGTTTATACTGGTAGTACTGGAATCAACTTGTAAGGCTTTGACCTATTCAAGTGGCGATTACAAGCGCATAATAACCACGTTTAATTGGTCATGTAACCACTATCACTATAATAGGGATAATTATGAGGCGATTAATGGGCGATTAATCCTCATAATTCCATTTGACTAGCTAAGAGTAATTTCCTATAATTAGGATATCTCGATCATGCATGAGATACATGCAGACAAAACGAAAACACTTGTATGCAAAGGGTTATTGATTTGTGCCAAATTTAATAGCACACATTTGGTCTTATCCAGTAGATATTCATGATACCCGGGCATTGGGTCGAATACTTTACTTTGGAAAGTTATAACACGATTCAAGTGATATCCGGTAACTTTGTATTGGTATTTTGGATTGCTATTGATTATCTTACCACATTGCTCGGGCTAATTACCACCAACAATCAAAGTAAACTATTTTGTGATAATCAATGGATCTTCGCTACTATGAAACACATGGCTTCAAACTTTGCCAAGCTTGACAAGTTTGAAGGGTGGACTTCAGAAGATGTCAAAAGAAGATGCACTTTCTTCTTTCAAGCATGAGTGTGGTCTATGTTCTGACTACACCTATTCCTGGTGATGGGGATGATGCTACTGTGGAATAGATCAGGAAGAGGAGCAAATGGGAGAATGATGATTACATTTGCAGAGGTTTAATCCTCAATGGTATGTCAGATTCTCTCTTTGATATTTATCAGAATTTTGAATCTTCCAAAGAACTATGGGATTCCTTGGATGCCAAATATATGGCTGAGGATGCATCAATTAAGAAGTTCCTTGTAAGTAATTTCACAAATTACAAAATGACCGATTCAAGACCGGTTATGGAACAATATAATGAACTTCTTGGTATACTTGGAAGGTTTACACAACACAAAATGCACATGGATGAGGCTATTTAGGTCTCTTGTGTCATTGATAAACTTCAACTTCTTGGAAAGATTTCAAGCATACCTTGAAACATAAGAATGAGGAGTTAACTCTCGTTGAGTTAAGCGATCATCTGCGCATTGAGGAATCTCTTAGGGTGCGAGATAATGACAAGCCAAAGAGTAACAATGCTCTTGGTTCATCTGTTGTCAATATGGTAGAGCATAACAACTCCACGGTACAATGACAACAAGGGTAAACGTAAACATCGAGGATAACACAAGGCGAGACCACAACAAGAAGGAAACACCTACTTATATTCACATTAAAAGGGATTGCAAGGTGTTAAGATTAGTGGTAATCGTGCACTAGTGGATCATGGAATGGTTCGGGCCTCTAAAAGGTTAGAATATGTTTAATGAATCTCTTTGATTTATTATGTTACATATGTATCTGAATCAAACTATGTGAGGATGATGATGTTGCATAGTGGGTTGACTCTGGAGCAACTGTTCATGTGTGCAAAGATAGAAGCTGGTTCAAGACTTATGAGTCGTTGAATGATGGTTCTATTCTTCACATGGGAAATGAGTCAACAGCCCTGGTGTAGATCTTAAGTTTAGTTCTAGAAAGATTGTAACTTTGTTTAATGTTATTCATGTTCCTGACATAAGGAAGAACTTGGTTTCAAGTAATGTTTTGAATAATCATGGTTATAAACAAGTTATTGAATCTGATAAATTTATTTTGTCTAAAAGTGGTGTATTTATTGGTTTTGGATATTTGTGTAATCAAATGTTCAGGTTGAACATTGTTAATGATTGTGATAATTCAGCCTTTGTGACCACCTCTGACCTGACTGACTCTACCCTTTGGCATGCTAGACTTGGCCATGTACACTATAAGAGGATGCAAGATATGTCTAAAGATGGGTTAATCCCACCATTTGACATGGGCACCGAAAGGTGTAAAACTTACATGTTGACCAAAATAACTAAGAAACCTTTTCGTGGTGTTAAGCGTGAAACTAAGCTCTTGAGCTAATACACGCTTACCTGTGTGATTTGCATGCCACTCCCTCATTGGGGAATAAGAAGTACTTTGTGACATTAATTGATGATGCTTCTAGATTACGTTATGTTTATACATTACATACTAAGGATGAAGCATTAGATAAATTCAAAGTATTTAAAGCGAAGTTGAATTACAACTGGGTCCCTAATCAAAAGATTAAGGACTCGATAGGGAGGTGAGTACATGGATACTTTGTACTTTCGATCTGTTGGTATAATCCATGAAACAATCGCTCCCTATACTCCTCAAAGAAATGGTATTTCTAAAAGGAAAAGCAGGTCTTGAAGGAGATGGTTAATTCCATGTTGTCTATTCGGGATCGAGTCAAGGTTCGGGTGAAGCTATGTTAACGACTTGCTATTTATTAAATAGGGTTCCCAACAAAAGGAACAACGTTACCCCTTATGAACTGTTAGCCTTAATAATAATTTAATAGAAGTGATGGTCATTTACGTTTAGGAACTTTGTAACGTGTGTTAGATATCGTATTAGAATAGTCAACGGGCTCGTGGATTGGGCTAAGCTAAATGGCTAATAGTTATGTTAAGCTAGCCTTATGTAAGTTATTATCCAATCCAAGTCCAATCCAAGCCCAAGCCCAAGCCCATAAGGGTAAGATGTAAGGAAGTATAAATACCCCTCAAATGGTCATTTGAGGTGTGTGCTTGAGTGTGTGTGTGTGTTTTTTTCCTTTGAAATAAACATCATCTTGTTTTCATCTTTCTCACACCTACACGACATATAACACCAAGTCACCATCTTTCTCATCTTTCCTTCTTTTATACGCATAGCATAAGTGTTGGTTTTACGTGTATACTCGTGTGATAAGATTTGGTATCGTGATAAGGTTGAGATATTCAAGGTCCTAGTGATTAAAATGTGATCAAAAATTTTAATGATCGTTGTTTGAATCTCAAAAGAACTCGACTCAATCGTAACCAATGAATTGACGAGAAATCTAGTCAGGAAATGTACCATCTCGAGAAACTTTCTATGGACTTGACCAGGACGGGTAATAATTTCAAGCTAGTTCTCTAGTGATGTAAACGTGTCTCGAATAGGTTTTGTTCATTTAAAGTCGATAATTCAAAAGTGCGAACTCTACCCTCACCGTGCGATTTCTATCAAAACTTATAAGCACATGTGGAGGAGTGTTCTGAAAATATAAAACTCCTGAGTGTTTCAAACATGTTTCAATCATAAACACTCGAGATATTTTCAAGAAAAATGGTTTTATGGCAACATGGGACAGTCATGGAGTTATAAGGTGACTAAGGATAGGATATCCATCCTATGATCCGCCAGAGTCGGAGGATCTACCCAAGGACAATACCCATAGTTAGTATTAGAAGTCCTTAGGTATGATTAAAAAGGAGTAATGTGAGAAAGGAGAAAGAAGGGTTGAAGAATTAAAAGAAAAGTAAAGAAAGGGTGAAAAGAAATAGCCATCCATAATCAACCTTAGGGCGAAACTAGGTTCAATTCATCTCCCTCTTGGTTGTCACTAGATGACACCGGTATTGAAGACAAGGCGTCATGGACCCGGTGGACGACTGCACCTAACCTTCTAGCCACTCAATTCCTCTAAAAGGTTTGTTTCATTCTCACCTGGAACCCTACATAATCTATCGACTTTCTTAGATATCGTTGGTATTGAAGGAGACCCTCTCCTAGTCTCTTTCCAGAAAACCAAAATGCACTAATTGAGTTTAGAGCCACGAGATTCATCAAAAGATCTCTTAGGAACACTTGACATTTCATCTCTTGTTGTTCAACAATAAGGACACAAGTGATACATTCTAGAGTCCCACGCAGATCTTAGCAATCTGCCGAACATTCTTGAGAGGTTTCACAAATGTGATCCTCGGTGATTGAATGGAAATTCTTGCCGTGGTCAACATCAAACAACACACGAAGCAGTCACTTGGGTAATTCTTTACGGGTTACGCTTAGTGTGTCTCAAACGGTCTAAAGTCGTGAAGTGATGCTTCGTGTACTTGACTCACCGAATGTAGATATACTTGGTATGTCGTGTTAGCCTTCTTAAGGGCCTCCGGTTTGGGAACAACCTTGCTAGAATTAGAGATGTGTTTTCACACTATCTTCGTTAACACCCCGACTTTCGAACCTCAGCACCGGAAATCCCGCTAAGGAGATTCCTTTCACGAATCGAATCCGAAGATGTGGGTCATTACTTGAATTTATTCTATGTAATGCCAATCGTCCTTATGGGATTCGAGACGGTGATTCTCCCGACCAAGGTGAATGGAATTAAGACATTCATCAAGAGAACAATTGTAGTAATCAATTCTTTAAGAAAAGATTACAATGATCAATTGGTGTTCGTGATCGCATGCAGGAAGTCTTCATCGATGGATGCTCATGAGAGGAAGAGATCGTGCGATTCTCCACATGCTCATACCAACAACATCACAAATGAAGTTCTCATCAAATTCAATGGCAACACAAAGTTAAAGATGATTCTTCGTCAATGTCAAAGAATCTTCAAAGTTTAAAGACTCGAGAAATTCATCATTGGAAACTCAAAGTCAAAAAAAAGTGTGAGCATGGTGGAGAATGACGTGGAGACACCTAACCAAAGAAGTTGACATATGGCAGAATACCACATTAACTGATCACGAAGCATGAAGGAACGAAGAATTAAGACTATTCTATATCTACACACAAAGTTCAAGCTCAAGGAAAGTAAACACCTAATCAAGTAGAGCATCTTTTGAATGACCACCCCTTAGGGGGAGATTGTTAGCCTTAATAATAATTTAATATAAGTGATGGTCATTCACGTTTAGGAACTTTGTAACGTGTGTTAGATATCGACAGAATAGTCAACGGGCTCGTGGATTGGGCTAAGCTAAATGGCTAATAGTTATGTTAAGCTAGCCTTATGTAGTTATTATCCAATCCAAGTCCAATCCAAGCCCAAGCCCAAGCCCATAAGGGTAAGATGTGAAGTATAAATACCCTCAAATGGTCATTTGAGGGTGTGTTTGAGTGTATGTGTGTGTTTTTACTTTGAAATAAACATCATCTTGTTTTCATCTTTCTACACCTACACGACATATAACATCAAGTCACCATCTTTCTCATCTTTCCTTCTTTTTATACGCATAGCATAAGTGTTGGTTTTACGTGTATACTCGTGTGATAAGATTTGGTATCGTGATAAGGTTGAGATATTCAAGGTCCTACATGAACTTTGGACTAAAAGGAAACCCAACCTGAACTATCTTAGGGTTTAAGGTTGTAGGGCTGTTGTAAGACTCCCTGATCCAAAGCTAAAAACTTTTGGTGAAAGAGGCATTGAATGCATCTTTGTTGGATATGCTGATCATTCTAAGGCTTTTAGGTTCTATGTTATTGAACCTAATGAATATGTCTCAATTAACTCCATAATTGAATCAAGGGATGCAATCTTTGATGAGAATAGATTCTCATCAGTCCCTAGACCAAGTCAGAGGATTCCAAATGGAACTAAAGACATTAGTATATCAGAAGTCCCTGATGAAGTACCATCAGAGGTCCTGATGAGGTTATGGTTCAACAACCTGAACCTATGCTCAGAAAAAACAAAAGGGTCAGGAATCAAAGTCATTTGGACCTGAGTTTCAATTATACTTAATTGAAGGAACAAGGGATGAGGTCTCAGACCAATACTCCTATTGCTTCATTGTTGAGGATGATCCCAAGACATTTGAAGAAGAAATGAAGTCCCAAAGATATTGATTTCTAGAAAGAAGCAATCAATGATGAGATGGATTCCATCATGGGCAACAACACTTGGGTGTTGGTTGATCTACCACCTGGTTGCAAACCTTTGGGTTGCAAATGGATTTTCAAAAATAAAATGAAGGTAGATGGAACTATTGAAAAGTTCAAGGCTAGACTAGTTATTCAGGGCTTTAAACAAAAGCCAGGGATAGACTATTTTGATACCTATGCCCATGTGGCTCGTATGAGTACCATAAGACTGCTAATTGCTTTGGCATCTATTCAAAATCTGACTATTAATCAGATGGATGTGAAAACAGCTTTCTTGAATGGTGAATTGGACGAGAACGTTTATATGAACCAACCTCGTGGCTTCATCATGCTGACGGTGAAAACAAGGTGTAAACCGATTAAGTCTCTTTATGGACTAAAGAGGCACCTAAGCAATGGCATCAAAAATTTGATGAAGTGGTTTTGTCTAATGGTTATTTACTTAATCGGTCGGAGAAATGTGTATATAGCAAATTTGATGAATCTGGTAAAGGAGTCATCATTTGCCTATATGTTGATGACATCTTGATCTTTGGCATTGACCAAAATCGAGTTGACTTGACAAAGGAATTTTGTCATCAAGGTTCTCCATGAAGGACATGGGGAGGTCGATGTTATCCTTGGTACAAGGATTAAACATGAAAGTAAAAGAATTTCTATATCTTAGTCTCATTATATTGAGAAGGTGTTGAGGAAATTCAATTACTTTGATTGTACTCGATGAGTACACCTATGGATACTTGTGAGAAGTTGATGCCTAATATTGGCAAGGTCGTATCTCAACTTAAGTATTCTAGGGTAATTGGTTGCTGATGTATGCCATGACTTGTACAAGACCCGATATTGCTTTTGCGGTGGGAAACCGAGCGGTATACTAGTAATCCTAGTGCTCATCATCGCAAGCGATTCGAGAGGGTATGAAGTATTTGAAGAGAACTATGGATTATAGTCTCTCATATCGGTTACCCTTCGATGTTGGAAGGATACACCGATGCAAGTTGGATCGATAACAAGACAATTAGTCTACCGATGGTGGGTATTCCTACTTGGTGGAGGTTCAATTTCTTGGGCATCTAAGAAGCAAACTTGCATCACTAGTTCAACAATGAAATCTGAATTTGTAGCCTTATCAGCTGCTGGTAAAGAAGTTGAATGGTTGAAAAACTTGCTTCTTGAGATTCCATTGTGGCCTAAACCTATAGCAATCCGTTGTGATAGTGCAACTACAATGGCAAAGGCTTATAGCCAGATGTACAATGGGAAGTCTAGACACTTAGGTGTTAGACATAGCATGATTCGTGAACTTATCATGAATGGAGTGGTATTTATAGAGTTTGTTAGATCTCAAAATTTACGATCACTTGTGAAGGGTATGGCTAGAGACTTGGTTATAAAGTCTCGCTAAAGGATGGGTTTAAGTCCAACTTAGTCATCGAATGCTAAGACACCCAACTCCTTCCGAGGAAACTTGGGAGCCGAGTTCAATGTGGAAAGTCGAACATTCAAGGAATGGAGCACATGTTTATTTTATATCCCAAGGTTGTGCTCGAACCTCATCGAAAATGAGGATTAAGTCTTTACTTAATTGTTAAGTTCTTTGAAAAAGTGCTTGGCAGGAGCATGAATAAAGAGGAACCACCTATGTGAATTTTGAAGTTTTGCCGCTTCAGGGAGCTTTGGACTTTTGGCTCTTGCAACATTTATGAATTTGGATATGGACACATGGCTTGTATAGTGTTAGGAGCTTTTAAGTGTTTGAAAACTTGTGTGTATTTTATCTTCAGGTATTCAAATGGGTTGAAGGGTTCAGTTCTTAGAACACCCTTATTCTCGAATATTTGAACGTGTAAATTACTAAGATGGAAATTCAATCCTTAGGACATTTTCGTTTATGCACATGTTTTGTTTAATGTTTAAATTTCATGAGGAAGTGAACTAAATTTAGGGAGGATTGTTGGAAAATTTAGTGCACTTGTGGGATTGGTTCACACCTGGTAATGGGTCCGGAGGTACGGAGTATACACCCTCAAGGTCCCTGAACACCCTGACTCTATAGTGGTGAGGTTCAGTAAGTTAGTACTGGTAGTGCTAAGTTAGTACTGGTAGGCAAGTTTCTACTGGTAGTACTGAGTTAGTACTAGTAGGCTTGTTTCTACTGGTAGTGCTAAGTTAGTACTGGTAGGCGTGTTTCTACTGGTATTACTGGAATCAACTTGTAACAAGCTTTGACCTATTCAAGTGGCAGTTACAACTGCATAATGACCACGTTTAATTGGTCATGTAACCACTATCAGCTATAATGGGGATAATTTTGAGGCGATTAATGGGCCAATTAATCCTCATAATTCCATTTGACTAGCTAAGAGTAATTTCCTATAAATATGATATCTGATCATGCATGAGATACACAGACAGAAAATGAAAAAACTTGGAAGCAAAAGGGTTATTGATTTCTGCCTAATTCAATAACACACATTTGGTCTTATCCCAAGTAGATATTCGTGATACCCAGGCATTAGGGTCGAATAGTTTACTTTGGAAAGTGATAACATGATTCCAAGTGATATCTGGTAACCTGTATTGGTATTTTGGATTGCTATTGATTATCTTACCCTGTTCTGGGCGAATTACCACCAACATATGTTTTATGTGTATTTAAAGTTGTTATTTAGTGTGAGTGAGTCAATTCTTGACTTAGCAACTCGCGTTTTACATGCATGTAACTTAGATTTTTGACTTGCCACCACTAAAATCCCCTATATCCAACCAAACCCTTGTATTCCCTACCCGAAACCTAACATTACAACCCTCTGTAAAGACCTATTTGATAGTTATTCCTAGGTGCCTACGCTAAAGCGGTGGAAGTTTGATCTATTCTCAAGCCTATGGTAATTTATGTGCTATGACAGGTAGAGAGTGTTTATCTTCAATTTCCTTACATGTTATAATCCATATACACCCGAGAGATAAGAGAATCCAAACACCAATTGTGAGGTGCTAATGTATAATTTTTGTCCTTGTTTTGACTATTGTAGCACTTGTACTTGTTGTAGATTGTTTTAAACAAATGCTAAATGACCCATAACTCATAAATTGATTAGGCAAAATCACATTGCTTGAGGACAAGAAAATTCCAAGTGTAGGGATATATTTTATAAGGATTTAAAACATATATTTTTAGGAGGTCATTTAAGCCCTAAATCATTACATTTTATATCCGTTACTGCTTAAAATCGTTCCTTTTCATATTTTAGGTCTTTTGGAAGCAAATTGCTGGAATGAAGCATATTTGGACAAAAAGGAGCGAAAACATGAAGAAAACGACAAAGTCATGAAAACAAGGCAATTTCAGAAGCCAAACGGCGTCCCAACATCAAGGGCGACGTCGTCACTTACATGGTGTTCCAAATACTTTCAAGCGACGGATCAGAACTTATTTTGGTCCTAACAAGTGGCGTCACACCGATTTCAATGAGCCGTCACTCTTTCATTCAACACCGACGACCAAGGTTTTCCCAAGACGCCGTCCGGTGATGACTTGGCAAAGACAAAACCCTAATGACGGCGATCGACGGCGTCACCATCAAAAGCGACGCCATCGCAGCTTGTAAATTCTATATATCGACCTCTATATTTTTCGCATTATGTATGTTTTATTTTGGAGAGAAAACCCTAGTTCGTTTGAGGTCCGACTTGGACAGTATTTTAGGGTTCCAAACCCTCTTTTACACTTAAAGATAAGTTTTTTAATCCAATCTATCACCATTTTTCATCTATGTTTGATTGTTTGTTTGTGTTCTTACTTATCTATCATGTGTAACTAAATTAATTAGTGTTTGCTTAGATCCAATGAAACCTAGTTATTGATTATTGTTAGGTTGTCTCTTTTTCTAATTGGTAGACGCTAGATTAAGGAAAATTGGCTTCTTCTTTAATTGTTGCAAGCTTGAACGTCCTAAATAGTATAAAGCCTTAGAGTGCATTTTAGGCTCTCGTTCTGTTTATTGCGTGAGTTGTAGCTTAAGGATATTAGGATATTCAAGAGAGATACCTCGGTACTTGGCGATCCCGGGTGTTTTAAAGGAGAGTTACAATTCATATAATTGGGGAATTAGGCACCACCTATGACTAACATGGAATACAACGCATCAATTAGGGCAAGGATGTAACAATTCAACCGACCAATAAAAGATAACTAGGGAGTAAGAAAATCTAAGTGAACATGTTTTTAATTATCATAAGAAAACACTCCTACAATCCATAGCTTTTACTTTTATTTAGTTTAATTAGTTTTAATTTAATTTGTTAAGTAGTTTAATTGGTAAATTACCAAACCCCCACTCTTCAAACCCTGAGATTTTACTTGCTTTCATAACAAACATAAAAAGACTAAAAAGAATCATCCTCACCTCACCTTTTCGTCATACATCTCTACTAAGTAATTCCAACAATTCAAGACAATAGAAATCATAACAAAGTAATTCCAACAATTCAAAAGAATAGAATTCCATAACAAAGTTCATAGAATACCTAAACTTTTGTGATTACAAGAATTAGAATTCGTGGATTGTAACAACCACGCGCCTCCAATCACCTAGATTCACCGTACAACTCCAAACTAACAAAACTATGGATGAGAATTGTTCCCTCCTTGCTCCTGGACGTTTTTCAGTGAGAACTAAGCTTTTGGGCTGAATAATAATGGTTGGTATTAGTTTAGGTGTAAACTAATACAATTTTTGTTGTGTCACACCTAGTAAACTAGAACTAGGTTCAATTATATAGCCAAGTATGCTTGCTCAACTGACCAAAAACGTTCCCAACAAGTTAATATCAAGAAATGATCGGACTCCAATGATTATGGGGAGTTAAGGCAACAATAAATGAAACTTTGTGTAACTGCAGTGCGAGAAACCGGATCGGTTATGATGGCAACCGGATCGGTTACGTTTTGACCCAACGCCCAGCCGGATCCGGTTACGGGTTGTGACCGAACGGCTGGGTTATTGCAGTTTTGACTTTTTGTTGACTTTTTGCTCATACGCTTCATTCTTTGCTCTCGGTGATGATTTCCAAGAAAAAACTTGATCTTTCCTTGCTGTAAATACTTAGAAATCATTGTGCTTCCCAATCATTGGATCCAAAAGCTTCCTAGCTCGACTTCCTTCCTCGAGAATCTTCCAAATGTGCATAAAAACTTCATTTCTTCATTATTCGTGATACCTGGCTACATATACATACACAATACGCATCTTTTGCACTTTTGCAATAGTTATGAGTAAATATAGTCGATTATCATGCACAAAACTAACAATAACGCTATTAAAAACATGTTCATTTTAGGCGTTATCAAATTCCCCTACACTTAAGCTCTACTCGCCCTCGAGTAGGTCTAACATTTGCAAAAATTGATTTCAATGGTCTAGACACCATGGTTCCAAAAATGTAACAATCATCCCAAAAGAGATAATCATAGGTTAGCTTATAATATGTGAAAACTTTTAAAATGAACCAAACACTTTAGATAACATAACTAGAACACCTCACGAATGATTTTAAGAATTCACTCAACACTCATATATTGGTAGGTATATGTAAATCACTCAATGCCTAGTCATGATCAATGCTTTTTACCATAAGCTTGTACAAGTATCAAAACAAAGAAAATAAATTCATCAAAGAGGGCTTTTATTCGGGTTATATCGTTAAGGTTAAGGGTTCATAAAAGGTATGGATAAGGCATGGGATAGTTTATGAAATTGGTGTTAAAAGAAAAATAAAGTCAAGTCTAAACCTCCATGTTGCTAGCCATCATACAAACCACAATCCCGAAAATGATTATTTCAACTCTTCAAATATCGATCTCCGCAAATATGTATAACTCAATTTAGCTCATTGGCTAATCAATATCCTCAATATAGCTCATTGGCTATAACCATTTTTTTCAACATAACAAAGTTCCCCCACACTTAGTGTAAGCATACACCACAAAAAAAAATCGAGAAAGACGTCTCTTTCATCCATGATGGAGAATGGTACACACTATAAACAAAGTGTAGCTTCTTCATAATCATCAAAAACAATCCAACATTCCAAACAACTAGCAACAAACCAATAGACATGACAAGGGTTGGCTAAAGTTTAAAGTGTAAAATCTTTTGTATTTTTCGGATGTAACAAATGAAAAGATAGGCTCATGGGGTGTAACTAAGGGTATCTAGTGCTAAAATGAGCACTAACAAATGGGTCCATATAAGGTGGTTAACTAACCGATGTGGTTAGCTAATATATCATTAGATGTAAAATGGAAGGCCATTTGGGTTAAATCCTACGATGCCTCTTATCACTTGAACATATTTAGATCACTCGAAAGTGATTTTAACCGTAATGCATAACTAGTACAAGTTCTAGAATCGACATAATCACCGCACACTCATAGCAAATATAAAACAAAAGATGTGTCTTATACAAAAGATACCTCACAATCATGTGGGAAAAGGCTATTATGCATGCTAGAAAATGCTATCGAATCCAAAATGAATTACATCCGTAATTTGGTTCAAATCAAAAATTTCAAAACATCATTTTACCATTGAAATTCCCAAGTTATTTTTTAATATTTATCAATAATGCGTGAAAACAACTAGACTATCAAGGGCGAATTCCTTCTAATCACTTGCATCCAAAAGTTATCTAAAAAAAATAAAAATGCGTATCATTTTTCCTATTTTCTTCCCTCCCCCATACTTAAGTTTTGCATTGTCCTCAATGTAATAAAAATGAACTTCAAAGTAAAGAAAATGGAAAAAATAGTTAAAAGATACCACGGAACAGAATATGCAATACGCATATTGGATCATAAGAAAGCATGTGAGTTATCCAACTCCAAACATTTGACCATCAATAAGCTTCCGACACATCCATCCTGCAAACAAAAACTACAACACACAATACACAAAACAAAACACTCCAAATGCAAATGCTACTAAAAACTAGATAAAACACGCAAAATATGTTAATCATCCTAAAGAAATAGTTAAAGAGATAGAAATAATATTGTTTAACACATCATAACCATTGTCTTTGAAACTATAATTCACGAATGATCCACGATCACTCCTCGTCCTCGCTCATGTCATCCCCTTCTTCATCATCATACTCATCATCATCATCACTTTCGGTTACGTAGTTTTCGTCTATAATCTTCGAACGAACTCTCCTCTTCTTCTTCTTTCCTCCAACTCCTGATGACGATCCTCCAACATCGTAGCTTGCTCCACCAACCTCAGGTAATCGACCATATGGGGGCACTGGGTCAGGAAATGGTGTGTACCCAGGATATGGATACGGATAGGGTCCAGGATAAGAATTATAAGGGAAAGGATATGGTGGAACATTGGGTGGATTGTAGGGTGGCAACTCGTAATTGGCTTCACGAGCCACGTGTTGAAAGATAGGCATTGAATAATCATTGATGTAGTTTTTTCTCAACATCATTGAGTCTCTCCACACATCCCTACATTGAATCTCATCTAAATGTTGGTTCCACTCTCCCCAACCTGAATCAAAACTACTGGACGTTCCCGCTTGCACGTTCTCTATTGGTATACTCCCCTGCTGTTGTGGTGGTTGTTGTTGTTGTTGTTTTGGTTCAATCCATAACCCCAAGGTTTTCAATCTCTTATTCAAAGCGTTCCCAAAACCTTGTGCAGTCCACGTATCACTATACTTTGGCTCTCCACACTTAGCCAATTCCTCATCAACATAATACCCAAGATTCTTCACCAATTTCGTCACAAAATGTCCTCCACAAATGTGGCTATTGCTCTTGATTCCCGGGGCCCTCCTAGACAAATACTCGGCTATCCGCTAAAGCAGACATTACAGTCCATAGTTTCCTCTAGCAACATCATAACCCATAAGTCCGGTTTCGACATTTGTCCCTCTTCCATACCTATTAAATGGCCCGGTCACTATCAACTTGTGAAGTATCCTCATTAATGGATTCTTGATGGTTGAGGCATTCCTCCTAGCGCAAGAAGGATCTCCCACTCGATTCCAATAAGCGGGTATACTAGGATAGTCTTTTTCAAACCTCTGAAGCCTTGAAAAGTGAGCTTCAAATAACCGATGATTAACCTCATGTGGCTCATACAGACCAAGAGCCACGCCAAAATCCGGCAAAGTGTAAGCATGATCCCTTCCACAAAGCCTAAACCAAACACAAACTTTTGTCATCAAGTTCCGAACATTCACCTTTTTTTTTAAATACATGGTTGAAAAGAACTCCATACACCATTCTCGATAAACCTCTTCATTGACGCTAAATGCTCTTTCCCATGACAAATCATTGAACGAATCACCATCCCCTGGATACACATAAGATGTCCGCATCATTCCTCTTAACTCATCTTCACAATCACATTCCGCAAACAAATCCCAATCAATCACCCTCGAAACCAAACATGTCCTATGTTGCATTTTCGATAACCTTTCCCGAAAAGCATGTTTCTCCCCGTCGGTGAGATCTTTGAACTTTAAGTTGGCATTTGCCTCCGTCTTCACGCTATACTTGACTTTCTTCTTCTCGTTCCTTTGACAAAACTTCGTAACAAGCGGGTTCATTGGAATCGCCTCCTCGCTTGAGCTACCTACAATAATTCTCTGTAGAAATCATAAATATATGACCATATAAGAGTGTTAGAACAAACAAGAAGGTTCATGGAACCCTCTAAGATCCATTTCAAAATTTCAAAAAATTCAACACGTAAATCAGAACGGATTCGGTTTCGGAGAAACCGAATCGATTACTCAATTGTCAAATCCAACTGTTCGGTTGCAATGCATAACCGGATCGGTTATGTAGTCTGCATAAGGCTTTGCCTCTTAAACCCGTATTCACTCGAATTTTCTAAGTCCAATCCACTCTAGATCGCATTCTATCATCCTCAATGATTTCCACATACTTGAATTACTCTAAATTGCCAAATCATCATACATTCATCATCTTAGAACTCAACTTGATAAACCTATATCCTTCAATCATTAGTTCTAATCAATAATGTGGCATCTATTACTCCTAAAAACACATCATCTATCATTAGGAATCTCCAATTGCAACTTATCTTGATTCATTAGCACAACCCAATCAAATCCGAAAATTCAATCATCTAGTATTCATTCCATGGTGAATCAATCCATACAATTCTTTTTTCAATGCATTCCTATATCAATTACTCACTCAATCCAAAAATATTACAACTGAATTCGAATTATAACAAAAACCCCCAAATTGGTGACCTAATATTAAATTCGAATCAAATGCTCTAATTAAACCTTAATTGAGTTAATTGAATGTAGATGCTTACTTGTTTGGGTGCCATGATGTTTTCCTACAACTTAAACAATCTTCAATTAGCTTCTCTTGGACGAATTTTGCAAAACCCAGCTGGGAATTAGTGTGTGTGTGTGTTTTTTCTGGAAAAGTGAATTTTTGGTATATATACTTGTATGCAACCGGTTCAGTCATGGACACAACCGTTTCAGTATGCATTTTGCCAATTTTTATTTATTATTTTTTTTTTTTTGCATTTTTATGTTACTTAGGCATTTACCTTCCAAGCAACAAAATTTTTTACTCAAAAATCCTGTTAAAGATTCACACAACATTCATCCACCATTTGGAAATTTCAACAATCATCCAATCTAAAAACTCAAATCATCATACTAATGAACTAAACCAAACTTCAACTCAAAACTCATAGTCATAATGCATTAACCCAATTACCTCAATCATAAAATAAAATAAAAATAAAATGAGAAACAAAAATCCTAAATGCATCAAATCAAAAAGAAATAGTTCACGAAATTCAAGCAAATAATTGCTTGTTTATTACTGGTCCTTGTCTTCTCCTTAGAATTCCTCAAAATACTCTTGTCTTAGGATATCCTCACTTTGAAATTTTCGGTCAACTCACGGAACGTTTCAAAAGTTTTGAACTTTCTCATGAATCTTCTTCCGTCCGGACAAAGTATATCGAACTTAACATGCCAATCTCCATCTCCAGTTTGTCTCTTGTAAGTCCCCGACCCCTCGGGTCTCCACTCCAAATTCTTAAGTTGCACCGATAAAGAACCTAAAAAGTCGGTCAACTTCTTGTAAACTAGTATGTTTTTGAATGGGTTATAGAAAGCTTCCACCACTAACGCACGTTCCATTTCTTCCTCTATATCAAAATAAGGCGGGGCTAATGGTCCGTACATTAGGTTTCCTTGGGTATCACTTCCCACTTCAAAACACGTCAAATCATCATTTGCTTCCATGAACTCTAAATCCTCCATAAATTCCAAAGTCGGTCCTCTTGGTTTCGGATAGTATGTTTTCTTTGAAATACCATCATCAATAGTCATAGTGCCTCTTCCCATGTCTATAATTGCACCACAAGTTCGTAGGAATGGTCTCCCCAATAGTAGTGGCAAACTTTTGTCCACCGGAATATCTAGGACAGGAAAATCGGCCAAATACGGTTGATAGCCAATTTGCACTCTCACATTCTTCACCTCTCCCATTGCCTTCGCTTGATAATTATCCGCCATAGTAAGCTTCGAATGATTAGATTGTGGATTACTTAGGCCTAAAGTCATAAACAATGGGTAGGGCATCACATTAACACTTGACCCCGTATCGGCTAAAGCATAAACTGGTGTAGTCCCATTCACTTTGATTGGCAACACAAAATTACCCGGATCCTTCTCCTTCCTTGGTATGCCTCTAAACAAAATTCGATCTCGCTCCTCCTCCGTGAGATTCTTATCTTCCAACCTAGCCTCGCTAGCATCAATGCATCCAACTTCTTACGGTAAAGCACATAATCTTGGAGTACCTCTATCATCGGTTTCTTTTCATTAAGCTCAAGAAACTTTTGTTCTAAGTTTTCTAAAATAGCTTCTTTTTGTTTGTCGGTTAAGGGTTTGAAAGTAGTGGTAGGTGATGATGGTGTGTAGTCATTTTGGTGGTGGTGGTTGTTGTTGGGGTTAGTTTGTTTGATGAAGTCTTCTTCGATTTGACTTTCCCATTTTAACTACTTCCACCTCTTTTCTTCCATGTTTGCACAAACTTCCACTAGCATCTCGTTCACTCCTTTTCCTTCTTCCAAATCAGTTATATTAATCCTCATTTCTCCCATTGCAAAATCTACTTGACACTTGGCTGTGACAAGAAAATCTCGACCAAAACATACATTAGGTTCATCCGCATTCCCTTCTTCTAATACAACAAAATCCGTTTCAAAAATGTGTCCATGAATATTGACCTTAAGATTTTTGACCATCGTTCTTCCATATGCTTCATAGTCCAAACGTACATGACCAATTTCGTCAAGAACCTTCTCCAAAATGTAGTTTTCTCCATAAGCCATATTAAGCTGTGCGTCCCAAGCACTTACTCCTTCCACACTACAAGGCGTTCCAAACCTCATTAGTGGCGAATCATACACCGTTAAAGGTGCTTGTGTGAACACTACGACTCTTCCCTTCTTGGGAATTTGAACCTTGTTTTCACCCGTTTCCTCCATATTAACCGTATCAATCCCCAAATCTTTCTTACTCTCTTCCAAGATACCTCCAATCTTCTCCAGTGAACTTCCGGTATCCTTGAACATTTCATCCAAAGTACGAAGGTATTCCGAGATTCCGCTCAAACTATCCATATTAACTAGACAAACTTGACAAAACAAAACAAAACAAAATCCGAACTATTAGCGTTAGAGTTAGTAAAAACAAGAACAACTATAGAAACATATACTAAACAAGTTAAGACACTTAACAAAACTAAAAACATAAGTTAAAACTCAAATTCTAAAAATGATAAAAACTAACACAGAAACTCCAACCGGATTCGGTTGGCTCACCAACCGAATCGGTTGGTTGAAATAACTAGACCAGAAAATCGAACCGGATCCGGTTGCGGGTTGCAACCGATCGGTTTGATCGAAATATATATATATATATATATATATATATATATATATATATATATATATATATATATATATATATGTGTGGGGATAGCTTGACTACAATTTTGTAGCCAATTAATACAATCCTTCATAAATAATACACTAGCAATGATTCGGGACCCGTAGAAAGAATCGGGACCCACAAAAATAATCGAGGACCCACATTTTAGCACAAAATTGTAGTCAATTGGCTACAATTAATTGTATTAATATATTCTATATATATATATATATATATATATATATATAGAGGGACTTTATTTTCGTAACAGTGTTTAAGTCACGAGCTCAGAACCTCCTCTAAACCAATCAAATCTTTTAATATTAAATATATATTTTTAAAGCAAAAGGGTATAATAGTAAATGACATTTTATATTATTTTTAAATTTTTGAATAAATCCCGATTTTTAAACACCCTCAAATTTCGGAATTTTTTTTTTTTTTTTTTTTTTTTTTTACAACATACATGTTTTAAAATTGATTGAGTGCATATGTGTTTTAGGAATTAATTTTTCATTTTAATTTTGGAATAATTTTTCGAGACATACATGTTTTTCAAATAATAAGGTGCATATGTGTTTTGTGTTTTTGTAATAATGTAAAATTATAACAAATCAAGAACATAAATGTTAAACACAAAATTCCATATCCATTCAAATAAAATTAAAATACAAATTTCTAAAAAGAAGAAATATATGAATCTAATAAAATAATATTAAACACAAGCGGACGTATATGTTGACACCCATTGATGTCAACCTTTTAGAAGTCGAACATATCCATTGAAATACAATTAAAATACAAATTCATAATCAAATACGAACATATATGCACTCATTGTTGTCAACATTTTTAGATGTCGAACATATATGCACACTCGTGATCATCAACATTTTCGAAATCGGACATATGTGCACACTTGTTATTTTCAATATTGTCGGAAGGCGGAGATATATCGACTCGTTGTCATCATTCTTTAATTTAGTTACACGATACAAAAAAATTATAAAATTAGAAAAACTAAACACAACTAGTATATACACGTATAAAACATATATGCACACTCGTTTACATTTATTTTGTTTTAACCTTAAAACACATATGCACACCCGTTTTCACTATTATTTTCTATACCATTATTTTGTATTAACTTATAAACATATATGCATATAAAACATATATGCACCATGCACGTATCAAACATTAAACATACATGCACACTTTTTAATTGATTTTTATGGCCACTACGCTCATAAAGGGTGACCTAAATAAAGGATAAACATTAGCAGGCTCTCCCACTACGCTCATAAAGAATGCCACAATCTAAAGTAGAAGATGGATCGAGGAACTTACTTAAATACTCTACTAATATTTTCTATACAAGTTATCTTTTAGCAACAGAACTACACTAAATAAAAGGAATGCAATATGTCATAAATCATAAATGACCAACTAACGGATAAGGAAGTGCTAACTTCCGCAATTGTACAATTGCATAAGTGATTAAGTCTAAGGTCAGCCAAAATTAAGTTCTATAACCAAAATTTCTTTAGTTAATCCACTGAGAACTTTTAATTTAAGTTTTAGCCCAAAAAATTATATAGCCCCATTAAAGTAATAAAAATCATGTTTAAAAAGTTCTTGGCTCCACGGATCAACCGATTATCAAAACTACCGATCGGTCTCCAAATCATGATTTACTTACTCATAAAGTCAATTCTATTTGTTTTAAAATAAGTCAATTCAATTCTATTTGTTTCAATCCATGAAAAGCAGATAAAATTTCAATGTAAATGACAAAACCACATACGCCATCACATGCACATAATTAAAATACTATATAAGAAGTTGAATGAATATATAGATTAATCAATAAGACTAGCAAACCTTTTAAATGCAACTTGAATCAGAAGCCTCATCTCATCAATCATGATCGCTTTTTTTAAGAATAAATCTTGGCCAACATTGTTTATATAAGTTATCAACGCATCAAATAGAAGGAAAATAAAACGTGAGTTACAAAGAGAGGCGGCTAGGTCATTTTAGGGGATGGGGGCGGTTATATGAAAGAGATAAAGAAGAAGACGTGTTTTATTTTTGAAACTGATTTGAGATTCAATATCCAATTAATAAGAGACAATTTAAAAAAAAAGGTTTATTTGTAATCCCTAAAATACCCTTTGATCATTTTTTAAAGTTAATCTAGTCTTTCACTTTATTACATTTATGGCACAAGTCATTTTGACCCTTGATCAACTAATCCAATGGTTAAAAAGTGGTTCTCGCAGTTCTCGCGTTTAAAGTGGGTTCTGAAAATAAAGTTTACTATATATATATATATATATATATATATATATATATATATATATATATATATATATATATATATATATATATATATATTTAAAAGCAATTTTAATGCAATTAAGGAGTCATTATGATGTACTAAACTCTAATTAATAAAAACTCTTCATAAACCAACAATTTAATAACTTAATAATAAAACCATTAATACTAAAAACTAAATTAACTACCAAATAAAATCTACCATTAAGATAATTAAACATATAACTGAAAAATTACTATCTAATCATTATCATTAACACTGAAATTAAACTAAAACTTAATTAACTAATAAATAACAAATGTAGAGAAAATGAAAATAAATCTAAGAAATCTTTAAACTACAAGACATAATCTGCAAATAAAATCTAAAATGACAAGAATTACTCTAGGAACTATAACACAAATAACTAAGTAAACTAGAATAATAAAATCGAATCTAAAAATTACACAGAAAGTCTAACCGGATTCGGTTGGATCACCAACCGAATCGGTTAGCTTTTTACCAAAACCCTTTTTTTTCAACAAATTTAATTCCAATACTACCAATTTTACAGAAAATCAAAGAAAAATAAAGAAAATCCCCGGCAGCGGCGCCAAAAACTTGATGTGCTACGATTGGTGCAAGTTTTAAAAATTTATAAACACGATTTATCCGTCTAACCTATTAACACATACGAGCAAGTATACTCGTCCTTGATATCAAAGTTTGGTAAGTCGAGATCGTGCCAAGGGATTTTGTGTTTGAAATTGTTTTTGTATGAAAAGATTCCAACAAGAAAGCTTGTCAAGGCTCCCTCAAATAATTATGTTCTAGTGAAATTCAATAATAAGAAATATATATACTTGTGTGTAGTCTATAATTAATCATAAATAGTATTCATGAAGGTTTGGTGTATACTCTTGATGTGATGCACAAATCATAAGCAAATGATCCCCCAACCATGGTATATGTTTGTAAAAATCATTCTAAGAACAAAAACATATAGGTAATCCTTTCGGTCCTTATCCCAATGATTATCCTTTAGAAATTCCATTTGTTTGCAACATGTCTTTATTAAATTTGTTCTTACGAATCTTTCAACCCTTTCGTGATGAAAATGTTCCTAGTCTTGTTTTAATAAACAAACATGGTAGTTGTCAATCACCATATCCCCATACTAGTTTGTCACTACACTTTTTGGAATAAAACACAAGAGAAATCCTTTCGGTCCTTTTTCTTAAAACATGTTTTATCAACGAATCAAACCAATACTAGTATTTTTCCAACAAACTCATTTAAACAAGATCATATATACATGCATCACATTTTGAGAACACTAATATGATTAACTACATCCCAACACACAAGTATATCCCAAAACTACTCCATGATAATAATAATAACTAAACACAAATCATAACAAAGTAATTCCAACAATTCAAGAGAATAGAATTCCATAACAAAGTTCATAGAACACCTAAACTTTTGTGATTACAAGAATTAGAATTCGTAGATTATAGCAACCACGCGCCTCCAATCACCTAGATTCACCGTACAACTCAAACTACTAAAACTATGGATGAAATTGTTCCTCCTTGCTCTCGGGCGTTTTCAGTGAGAACTAAGCTTTGGGGCTGAATAATAATGGTTGGTATTAGTTTAGGTGTAAAATAATACAATTTTTGTTGTGTCACACCTAGTAAACTAGAACTAGGTTCATTATATAGCCAAGTATGCTTGCTCAATGACCAAAAACGTTCCCAACAAGTTAATATCAAGAAATGATCGGACTCCAATGATTATGGGGAGTTAAGGCAACAATAAATGCAACTTTGTGTAAGCTGCGGTCACAGAAACCGGATCGGTTATGATGGTAACCGGATCGGTTCGTTTTGACCAACGCCACGGATCCGGTTACGGGTTGTGACCGAACGGTGGGTTATTGCGATTTTGACTTTTGTTGACTTTTGCTCATACGCTTCTTTCTTTGCTCTCGTGATGATTTCCAAGGCAAAACTTGATCTTTCCTTCTTTGTAGATACTTAGAAATCATTGTGCTTCCCAATCATTGGATCCAAAAGCTTCCTAGCTCGACTTCCTTCCTCGAGAATCTTCTAAATGTGCATAAAAACTTCATTTCTTAATTATTCGTGATACCTGGCTACATATACATACACAATACGCATCTTTTGCACTTTTGCAACAGTTATGAGTAAATATAGCCGATTATCATGCACAAAACTAACAATAACGCTACTAAAAACATGTTCATTTTAGGCGTTATCATGTGGTTATGCCGTAACTCATATATATTCCTTTATCCATTCTCATAGTGATGGTTACGGCGTAACCTTATGGATGGTTACGCCGTAATCCCTTCAGCTTCGCCGTAAACTCAACAAATGGCTACGCTGCAATCTTCAAAGATTCCATCAAGACATTCGTAGCACTGGTTACGCCGTAACTAGTGTTGGGGGTTACGGCATAACTGATGGAGGCGCGAAATTCATCATGACCTAGATGGTTACGGCGTAATTTGAGTTGATAGTTACACCATAACGAGTGTTGACTTGGTCTTCATATTTGAATTTATAGCTACAGAGTAAATGAGTGTGAGTTATGCGTAGCTTCTTCCATGTGAGCATACTAAGGTATAAATCATCAAAGTGCATCTCCGATACCGCGTCTCTTTAGCTCATATGCTCATATATAACCTGAAAATGAAATATAAAGAAATAAGAGCATATATCCATATAAACCATATAAAATATAAGCATAATCGGGGGAAATTGACACTTAAAAATTAGGATTATTTGATGTTATTAGTATTCAGGGTGTATGACGACTTTCACCTATTTTGGATTGTATCTTAGAATAGGTTCCCACGCGATCTCCCTGATATTACTTTCCTCCACCGCGACAGCTAGACTTACGTCTTTGCCAGGGTAGTCGTTTTTTACCATAGCGACTCCTGTTCTTGGTGGGAATTATACTAAAGACCTGATGGTGGAAACTTCCATACTAAGCTTTTGAATTGATGTCCTTCCGAGTATAACATTATACTTGGATGTGGATTTGACAATGTGGAACTGTAACTTGATTGTTCTCGATAGCGGGTATGCTCCTACTATAAGCTCTAAAGTGACTACTCCTTATGGGTATGATCTCTCCCCTGAGAAACCGATTAGTGGCGTGGTTGGGGGCTTAAGGTTTGACCTGATGTGTTCTTGGAGTTTTTTGAAACAGTATTTGTACATTATGTCAACTCAACCCCCGGTCCATCTATATCCTGCTAACCCTATGTGAGGCTATCATTGTTGTTATGACTACGGGATCAGATGATGGTATCAAGGTATCCCACGGAATGCTTCGTGATGGGAAACGTTGTCAGGTCTCCATGACTTTTTTGCCTCTCTTTGTGCCATGATTCGATCATGTTGACGCTTTCTATCTGTTCCCTAAGGGATTCTTATTCCATTTACCTATTGTTGTTTACCATAGGTTGTGTGTCAGGGTGGTCAGGTTTTTTTATGTCAATAGTGAGGTTGTCACTGAGTTTTTTTTTAGGATGTCCAGGCTTGGGTGGACTGACTAAATGTTGTAGTCTACTCTCTATGAGTTCCCTAGTGTTGAGATTTGCTAGGTACGTGTTTCAGATTTGTTCTAAGTGTAGGATAAGTTACATGTTATGTCTAGGGTATGGGCTAGGAAGGAATATTAGGGTGCCTTTATGTATGCCATACCCAGGGTGGTTCTCAGGCAGTGACTTGGTCTCATTGCTATATGTAAAGTAATGCGGATAAGGACAAGTGAGTTGATATGCGTTTACCTGAGTTTTTTCCGATAAGTGTGTGTAGCGTGGCCCGAGTTGTATGTTTGTCGGACCCTTTCCCTGACATCCTCTAGCACCCTTTTCTATCTTTAAACCACGAACAGTTGCGATTTATGAGCTTGTGTGGGTGACCTGAGAGTGTGACGTCTCTCATAGAACCATGTTGGCTTCTTTAGGGAGAATTACATGTGCGGGACTGTAAGCTAGCTGATGCATGCGTCTTCCTCATAAGTTTCCTTGTGTTGTTTATGGGTGACTGGCGAGTCTCTTTTTCGGGTATTTGTTAGTTTTTCCCCATGTGATGGATATTGTCCAACTGGATATGTCAGAGGTGGTTTTTAGGTGTCTCCTAAATTTTGAGGTTTTACCAAACCATGCTTAACAAAGAAACTAGTTTCTTTTTTTTTCTTTTTTTTTTTTTTTTTTGAGTGATAAATGAGTAAAAATAGGTAAATTTTTGACAAATTTGTATCTATTTTGTATCATGTACTCACGGATGACGTCATATTTACGTATGTATGTAAATCGGTTTAGAGATGGGATGAGAATGGTCTTGTTGTTTGGTTTCCCGTGTTAAATGGTAAGGATCCGATGAGATTGATATATATCAAGAAGCTCATGTGACACTTAAACAAGAACCATACTACACTGTTATGAGACAGTATTTGCCCAAGTGTGTGAAACTTATGAATTTGTGTGTGTTGCTCTCCTTTAATAGAGAGGCTTGTAGGATTTAAAGATAAATCCTTTGGGATGACCAACGACTGCTGAAGAGCCAGGTGTTGATCATCCGTGAGCAGACAAGGAGGACATGGTCATTTGTCCTTTAACTCGTACATAGTGGTTCTTGTCGTGCGTCCCTACTCTATAATTTCAGATGGTACATCTTAACTGCTAGTGACAGATAGGAAGCAGTAGTACTGTCTTACTTGTCTTACTTAGTCGGGCATGAGAGGTTTTATCAGGCCAGGCATGGTGATGCGCGTATGAAGCGCGTTCGGGGTCAAAGGAACTTCCTTTTCTTCGAGCAAGTTTTCAACCACCTAGGCAGTGAACCTAATCGTTGTAGTGTATTATTGGTTAAGCCTCGGGGATTTATATCGTTCTCTAGGGGAATAGGAATGCTAGCAAGAAATATATTACGAGAAGGTGGGGGTTGCAGATGATTCTTTTTTATCTTTTGATAGCTTTTTAGAAAGCTAAGGTAAATATCTCGGGGCAATTTGTTTGGGGTGGTACTTCTACCGATTACTTCTACTTATCTAATTTATCTAATTATCTAATTACTACGGGTAGTCTTATGTCTAATTGATGTGTGCTCGTATGATGATTAAAAATGTGTTTACCTAGATACTATTACTCCTTAGTTATCTTTTATTGGTCGGTTGAATTGTCACACCTTATCTTAACGCGTTGTATTCCTAAGGTCGTAGGGTATGCGTAGTCTCTAGCTCTTTGAGGTTATCTCTCGAGTTTAGCATACGAAATCGGCAAGCCCTTAAGTTATTTCATTCATAAGCCTCACTTTCATAAAGCATACTCAAGCATTAAATACAACGAATGATGCCTAGTTGCACTCATAAGCCAATTTACAATTAAGATAAGAAACAACCTAACAATAATCAATAACTAGGTTTCATAGATCTAAGCAAACACATAAGAAATTTAGCTAGACATGGTAAACAAGCAAGCATACACACAATCAATCGAATAAGGGATAGACATAATGTTACTTTGGATTAAAAGACTTATCTTGATGTGTAAAATAGGGTATGAGACCCTAAGATACTATCCAAATCGGACTACAAATGAATTAGGGTTTTTTCTCCAAAAGTCTACCTCCTTAAATGCAGAAAAATTGAATTCTATATATAGATTTACACTTGCGACGGCGTCACCTTTTGCATGGGACGCCGTCAGCTCGCCGTCATTAGGGTTTCGTCTTGGCCAAGTCAATGATGGGACGGCATCACCTTAGAGTTGTGACGCCGTCTGGCTTCAGTTGGGACGTCGTGTTGATTCTGGATCTGGGCCGTCTGAGATGAAAACTGTAAGTGACGCCCTCCTTCTTTATAACGTGACGCCGTTAGGTTATGTGAAAAAAATTTCCACTGAGCCGTTTGGTGCATGTTTTGATCAAGTCTTCATAGAGGGACGGCGTCACCCTTTGATTGGGATGCCGTCAGGTAACGTTTGATCAGCTTTGAGAGGCTTCGATCTTGACTTTGCCATTTTCTTCATGTATTTGATCCTTTTCGTCCAAATGTGCTTCAGTCTAGCATTTTGCTTCCAAGAGACCTAAAAAGTGAAAAGGAACGAAATTAAGCAGTAACGGACATAAAAGTGGTCGATTAAGGGCTTAAATGACCCCCTAAAAGCGTACGTTTTTAATCCTTATCAAATATCCCTATACTTGTTATTTGCTTGTCCTCAAGCGAATGTGCTTTTGGCCAATCAATTTATAAGTTAGGGGGCATTAAACATGGTTTTAAAATAATTCATAACAAGTAAAAGCACCGCAATAGTCATAACATGCACGGAAATTATATACTAGCACCTCACAAGGGGTGTTTGGATTCTCTCATCTCTTGAGTTTATTTGAAATATAATAAATGGAAATGGAAGATAAACACTCATTACCTGACATAGTACATAGATTACCATAGGCTTGAGACTAGATCAAACCTCTACCGCTTTGGCGTAAGAACCTAGGAACAAATATCTAAGAGGTCTTTATAAGGGTTGTAACGTTAGGCTTACGGTCGGGAAACAAAGGGTTTTGTTGGATAGGGGATATTTAGTGGTGGCAAGTGATAAGGATTTAAAAGGTACACTTTTGAGAGGGTTTAAGCCCTTAATTGATCACTTTTGTATCCGTTACTACTTAATTTTGTTCCTTTTCACTTTTTATGTCTCTTGAAGGCAAATTCTTTGGAATGACACTTATTCGGACGAAAAGGCACGAATATCTGAAGAAAATGGCCAAGTCAAGAATCGAGACACTCAAGTCTTTGGAAAATGAAGGGACGGCATCATCGCTAAGCTGCGGCGCCGTCGCGACACATCTTGAGACGACTCAAGAGTCAAATTGCTTATTTACAAGTGGCGCATCGGGTTTAAAGAGTAGGCGTCACAACTCGAGACGGCCTAGATTTAGATCGAGACGGCGTCGAGGTTGAAGCCGGCGATGTCACGAGCATAAGGTGGCGCCGTCACGAGTTGACATGACCAAGGCGAAACCCTAATGGCGGTGACCCGACGGCGTCACAATTAAAGAGTGACGCCATCGCATTTTGTAACACTATATATATAATCCGAATTTTTCAGTTTTAGGGAGGTAGTTTTGTGGAGTAAAAACCTAAACCTAAACCGAACCAAGGCTTTCTTGGACAGTATCTTAGGGTTCCATACCCTATTTTACAACAAGATAAGTGTTTTACTTCATTAATTCAATCATGTCTTTAATTGTTTGTGTGTATGCTTGCATGTTCTCCATGTCCGGCTAATTTACTTGTGTGTTTGCTTAGATAATATGAAACCTAGTTATTGAATATTGATTGGTTGTCTCTTATCTTAATTGTGATTGACCTAGTATTGCGATAGGTCATTCGTTGTGTTATTAATTCTTGATTAGTCTTTGTTGAACCCTAGCTTATAGTTACTTGATTCGTGGTAAAGTGAGTGGTGAAAAACAAACACAATATCAATATATCAAATTAACCGTAAAATTCGACAAATTAACCCTTTAGGAAAAAGGTCAACGTGCAAACCTCACGGGTGTGATAAAAGTGATACCGGAAAGTGATTTCCCGGTCGTGTCAACGAGGTGTGAATGGAAGGATTCGTTGAGTTTCGTGATTTGAACTTGAATTGGTTTTGAATGATTTGATGATTTGAATTACGTTTTCTACAAATTAATTAACGGGAAGGTAATTAAGGTAAGGGAACCCTAAATAACTAAAAATAAACTATCACTAAGCCTAAGGAATGATAAAACGAAGCTACACTAAGTCCTAGGGTGCAAAAACGTAAAAACCGGGAAACGACCCGAGCCATAAACGTAAAAATTTTGAAATTTAAGGGCTACGGGTGTGAAATCAATTTTCCTACGTTCTATTTGACTAAAATAATTTTAGAAAAAGACCGGAATTTTTCGACTTTTAAAATAATTACTACAATTAAAACTATTAAACACTAATTAAATGATTAAAATATTAAACTAATTATGAAAAATCGAAAATTCACGAAACTACTCTAATGTTAGGCGATCCTAAGAAAATAGAAAAGATGGTGGTTGCTTTTAGAAATAAGCTACAAAAAGCCAATAAGTGCTTAAGCTTAAAGCGCCAAACACCCTTTAGAGATTAATTATGCGAGACCATGACCAATAGAAGACCCAAGGGCATTTGGCATCACAGTACCCTTATCATCCTATCGAGGAGAGGTCTCGAGTTCGACCCGCCTCCCTTTTGCAAAATATTTTTTTTTTCAAATTTTCTTTTGGAACTTGTAAAGGGCAATGAGATAAGCAATTTTGTGAAAACTTTTTTTGTGAAACCTTACAAATAAGTCGTTGGAACGACTTATTTGAACCGAATTGGACATAACCAAAACAAACACACCTATGCACTTGATGGTGTGCAAATTAAACAAAAGGTAAGCATGTGATAAGCAATAGGGGTGACAACGAGATAATTCTTACACCAATAAGCTATCAATAAGCAAACAAATGGAAAAGCAGTTGGGTATAAGAGGTACACTAGGGGGTTCCTAAGATAACTGAAATGAACAAAGCTTGTATAAGCTTAAACTCTAGTGGACCTAATAAGCTATAATCAATACCAGTTAAGCTAACAAAAGTCTACTTTACCCTACTAACCTAAAACCAACTAAATACTAATAAATAAGCTAATCTAACAACCTAATAAGCTAAAGTAAAACTGAATGAGTGACCTGTTGAGTTTGATTGAAGCGAGCAGTGCCAAGGGCACTTTTGAGCTTATTTTGGAATAAGTAGAGGGAATCGACCCTCAAGCACGGGCCTTTGGAGTCCACTACCCGACTTACTTTTGCACTACTTTTGGATTCTTGAAGAGCTTAACACGACTTATAAATAAGCTAAGAAAATCTTGGAATTTCAACATCAACTGCCGCAGAGCAATTACATAGGCGGATGACCCACTTTAACCCATTATGAGACCACTTTAAAATAATTTTGTGAATTTTTCCTCTTAACCACAGTTGGACAATTTGGTGAACTTGTGATTTTTATTTTTAGAATTTTTATCTCAACAAAACTTGACTAAACTATTAAAGAAAATCGTGAACTCAATTTTTTTTTTTTTTTTTTTTGAAACCAAAGAAAATTTACAACTGTTGAAATTTTGTGAAACTGTTTCTAACTCAAAGTACTTGTATAGGACACTTAGAATCTGTTTGACTTCCTTTGGTCAAAGTGGGTAAAACCACTTTGACCCATTTCCTTAACTTATCCCAAACACTCTTTAATGGAGTGTTTACTTTAAAAACTAATTTCTTAAAGAGAACGACTTAAGGTGTAGTTTGAAAACTGATTAGTAGCCAACAAAACTAATGTTGTTAAATGATGATTAATAGAGAATAAGTAAAAATAAAATAAGCTCAAAAGTGCTTATTTGCTGGAATGATGATAAGACTAAAAAAGAACTTTCATTCATAAGAAAAGGACATTACAACTGGTAAACTAAAAAGAAACTAATTTTAAACTTAAAACCTAGGACGCCTTATAACAATGGCATACAATTGCTATTTATACTAAAAGCTACTAGGGTCTTCTTCTCCTTCTCTTGTGTGCTTCTGTGAGAGGAAAAGCAGCAAAATAGCTTCACTTGCGCTTTCTTCAAATTGATCCTAGCCATCCAACGATTAGGTACCCATGAGATTACATCGAGCCATTGATTTGTCTTCTTGACATGGATTCTTGAAATGGTATTTGGGAAGAGGGTAATGGATGAGTGAGTGGGTTTGGGAGTTGGGATATATTGGGTAAAAGGGTTGTGGTGAGGTTGAGTGTCTTGGGGTTGGGTGATGTTGGGTAAAAGGGTGGCGGTTGGGTTAGAGAAAGCGGGAGGAGGGAAAAGAAAAGGATTAGGTTGTTTTTTATTCTTGAATGTGAGGGGTCAAATGGAAGGAGGGGTTCAAAGGAAGGAGGTCAAGTGGGGATGTGGCGGGGGTTCAATCTTTGGTTTGTACACATAAGGATCAATGTTGCACTTTATCAAAACCAAGGACCTAAACTGCACTTTTCAAAATTTATCAAAAGGACCTATTATGACAAGTTTAATTTTCCCAAGGACCAAAATAATAATTTCCAAATTAAAAATGTCACAGGGTAGTTTCATCAATCTTTGAAATTTCGAGGACTAAAGTTGCCATTTTGCAAAATTGAATTTTATAAGGCTAATTTTGACAACTTGAAAATCACGAGGGCCTTTTATGAAAAATTAACTTGTTTTGAATAACCAAGGACTAGATTTGACAATTTATGCATAAAATCTGATCTAAATATTTTTTCTGTCTTTTGAGACTTTTCAAAGTGTTTTGATTTGTTTTTTGCGATGTAGAAGGAATAAAAATGATGAGTATTTAGACACTCATCATTACTAGTGGAATTGTAGGCTAAATATCCAAAGATAACCTTAGTGTTAAGTTTATGAATCCTAGAGATTTCGTAGTCATTAACCTTAGGTAGCTTCAAATAGTTAGGGATTAACGCATACCATACGACCTTAGAAACACAACGCGTTAAGAATAAGGACGTGACAATTCAACCATCAATAGGAGATATCTAGGGAGTAATAACATCTAAGTAAACACATTTTTAATCATCATAAGAGCACACATCAATTAGACATAGACTACACTCACCTTAGCTTAGTTAATTAGATAATTAGATAGTAGAGTAATCGGTAGAAATACCAACCCCCAAATCCAATACCCCGAGATTCGTACCTTTCCATTTTCTAAAAAACATAAAAAAAGATAAAAAAATAATCTTCCTCAACCCCAACCTTAGAGTAGTAATTTCTCACTAGCATTCCTATTCCCCAAGAGAACGATATCAATTCCCGAGGCTTACCCTAATACTACACTATAACGATTAGGTTCACTGCCTAGGGTTTTGAAAAACTTGCTCGACGAAAAGGAAGTTCCTTTGACCCCGAATGCGCGTACGCGTATCAAGTTTTTGGCGCCGCTGCCAAGGAATAGAATAGCTAGTTAGATTTTTACCTCGTTTAGGTTTCCTTGCTTGATTCCTATCAAGTAAGCTTTTTTCCCCCATTTTTAGCTTCCTCGTAGTCTATCCCCCTTCTTCGTGACCTTTGTTAGTAACCCCATCACTTTTCATCATAAAAGGTGATAATCAACCACCACTCATCAACCCACCACCAAATGACCCACCAAGAGGCCGTACTCTTGGTGAATACTCGAGACCAAGCCACTTAGGCTATAGGAACACCATTGAGCTTCCCGACCAAGCCCAAACTACGGCCCTGCGATCGGACACCATCCGGTTGGTGCAAAGCGGATGTGCATTCCATGGACTTCGTTCAAGATCCTAATCGGCATCCTAAGGATTTCCTTAAAATTGTCGATTCCATCGACCTCGATGCTGCTACTCGGGAGACCACGCGTCTGCGTCTCTTCCAATTTTCTCTACGGGACCAAGCTAGTAATTGGCTTGAGCGACTTCCCGCCGGCTCCATCTCAAGTTGGGATGATCTCACCTCTCGTTTCCTTGCTCAATTTTTCCCACCGGGGAGAACTACTAAGGTTAGGAATGAAATCTTGATGTTCCAACAACGTCATGGTGAATCTCTGTACAAAGCATGGACTCGATTCATGGACTTACTCCATAGAGTCCCTCATCATGGCATTGATCTTTGGCTTCAAGTCCAACTCTTCTACGATCATGTAAACTTCCCACTAAGCGATCCATTGACCAAGCGACCGGTGGAAAACTTAGTGATCTCACCGCGGAAGAATCATGAGGTATAATAGAGGACCTAGCCTCTATGACAATGAAAGTTGGAATGACCCCCGTGAGTTGCCCAAAACCGTAAAGGCAATCTCCTTGCCTCCCATTGACTCACAATCTTCCGACCGTAGGATGCTCGAGCTTAAAGATCAAGTTAAGTTCCTAATGAGCTCCTACGAAAATCCTAAGTCTTCACAACAAGTGAACAAAATCACTCTACCTTGTGAATTGTGTAGTGGTTCCCACGACATTCGAGATTGCACAAGACTCCCCGAACAAGCTTTTGCGGACTACGCCTCCACGCGTACCGATGGAGCGGGAGAGAAGTGGTACACTTTCAAGCCCGAACAAAACAACTTAGGAAACTCCTATAACCCCTCATGGAGGAATCACCCTAACCTTAAGTGGAACCAAAATTCAAACCCACCCTAAAGCTCATCTAGTCCACCTAATAGGTTCAACCCTCCAAACACCGGGAACCCCACTAGTCTTGAGGCAATTGCGTCTAGATTCATGTCATTTCAAGATACTCGATTGACTAAGCTTGAAGCCGATTTCAAGCAACGACAAAACGAGATGACAAACAAGCTTGACGCCCTCTTAAAAGCCTTCAACGACCGGGAAAATGGATCACTCCCAAGTGATACTATAAAGAACCCAAAAGTGAGTTCGCTTTCATCAACTTCATGTTCTTGTTCACCATGGGAGAGTTCACATCCATGCCCATCACACCCAACGATCCACTCAGTAAACGCTATCAACAAGGGTTCCAAGCAATCCAAAATGAGGTACCAAGGCTCCGCACCATTGATAAAACCTACTCTTGAGAAACCCGTCATGCAAGAACCCAAACCTAATCTAGAGGAGGAGTACAAGGAACTCCATCAAGAAAAACCGGTTCTTAAGTCTTAGCTCATGCACCTTGTTATAATGCTTTAAAAGAAAAATATGAGCTAGAACTAAAACTTGGAAAAATGGGTCCGCGCTTGTGCAAAATAATTTACCTAAGAAGTTAGACGATCCTGGGCCATTCACTCTTCCGTGTAGGTTTGGAACTTCCAACCCTCTCGATGCTCTAGCCGACTTAGGATCATGCATCAATCTTGTTTCGTTGTCCCTCCATAGAAGCCTTAACATAGGTAAGATAGAACCAACGGAAACCATCTTAGGTCTAGCGGACGGTAGTATTGCATATCCGGTAGGGATAATAAAAGATTTGGTAGTGCACATAGGAGAATTGACTCTTTTGGAGGATTTCCATGTGCTAGACATGAATAAGGACCCGACATGCCCATTGCTTGTAGGAATAGGATTCTTAGCTACCGCTAGTGCCATCATTGATTGTAAGATGTCCAAAATAGTGGTAGGAGAAGGGAGTGCTAGGTCAATTTACGATGTCAAAAAGCATACTTACTACAAAGAAGAGGAAATCCCACATGAGATTAGGTTGGATAGAGCACGATCTAGATATGGACCTTGGATTAATAAAGACTTCATAGGTCCCCAACGACCTTTCTATCTAGATGAAGCCTTTGGTAGTCAAGCAACTTTCCATGAAAAAGAATTGTCTAGGGACATGGAAGTGAACCCGTTCGAGGACGCCTTAGTATTTAGGAAGATGACGGAGTTCCTAGGAAGCTTGCCCGTCAACCTTGTCATGAATAAGTGGAAAGTTGAGAGCAATAAGCCTAAGCATAAGTGGAATTAGGATAGACTGACCTAGTGATGGTAATGAGAGTGGCACATTAGGATAATGATCTATGACCCGATGAGAGAAGTTTGAAAGGCATACCAAACCAAGCGTACTACTAGGAACTTAAATGATAAGTTTGATCCTTATGACATTCTAGAGGATAGGCTTACTTATATCGTGCGTAGGGCGCGACTTGAGTCTAGCTACAAGACTCATAAATAAAGAAGCGCTTTTCTTTATTTATGAGTCTTGTAGCTAGACTTCAATCGTGTTCTACATTTTCTCATTTTTCATCCTCAATGAAAACTCTATCATATTGACAAAATTCTCATCCACTCTATACCTAGGTCCTAGGGTCAAACAATCCCAATAGTAGAGCCTCCTTTTCTCCCACATAAAGCTCAAGCCCTTTTCAACATCTTCTTTGCTCTTTTCCTCAAAAGCTCTAATGTTATCTCATTCATAGAGGGATAGAGGGCCATAACCGTTCATCTTCCAAGGCATCCTATATGTAATTTCATCGTACCCTTCCGCAAATCTAGTCGTTCCCTCGGACTTGTTATAGCTTGACTTAGATTTTTCAACAAACGGTTTTCCTAACACAACTTGGGACAAGCTATAGTCGATGACACATCCTATATCTTCTAGGACCATAAAATCAACTAAGTAGGTGAAGTTTCCTACAAAGACATGTACATCCTTGACCCTTCCCACAAAATTGCAAACCCCACCAGGATACTTAGGGTCCCTCTTAATCTTAAGTTGCTCATTCATTATGTCATTGTAAACAGTTGATGACATCACATTGATGGGAGAGTCTGTATCTATGTAAGTGTGCTCGACATTCCTATATCCAATCATACAAGGGATCTTGATGTTCCAGGGATTTCCTCTCCTAATCTTTGGGCATATTCTAATGATGGGTGATCAAGGATTGTCGATTATGTATTGATGATAGGCAATTTCTTCCTTAGTGGGGTAACGATTGAAATAGGCACTAGTCTCCTCATTCTCACTTCCCTTCAGTAAATCATTACCTGAACTATCGCTAATCATGGAGCCAACAATCGACGCGCTAAAAGCTTTTTCAACAGCGTCCCTAATGGTATTCTCAAACACCCCACGCAAATCTTGAAGCTCATTGATTCTAACATTACGGTTGCAATGATGGTTGGAGGGGTGTTGGTCAATTGGTTGTGGTTTGAGTGGAAGTGGTTGATTAGGTGGTGGGTTATCACCTTCCATAATGAAAAGTGATGAGGCTACGAACAAAGTCACGAAGAATGGGAATAAACTACAAGGAAGCTAATGAAAATGAGAAAAAAAATCTTACTTGATAGGAATCAAGCAAGCGAACCTAAACGAGATAAAAATCTAACTAGTTATTTTATTCTCAGCAAGCGCCAAAAACTTGATGCACGTCTGAAGCGCGTTAGGGTCAAAGGAACTTCCTTTTCTTGAGCAAGTTTTTCAACCACCCAGGCGATGAACCTAATCGTTGTAGTGTAGTATTGGGTAAGCCTCGGGGATTGATATCGTTCTCTAGGGAATAGGAATGCTAGCAAGAAATATATTACGAGAAGGTGGGAGTATAGGATGATTCTTTTTTATCTTCTTATTGTTTTTTAGAAAGCTAAGGTAAATATCTCGGGGCAATTGGTTTGGGGGTGGTACTTCTACCGATTACTTCTACTTATCTAATTTATCTAATTATCTAATTACTACGGGTAGTCTTATGTCTAATTGATGTGTGCTCGTATGATGATTAAAAATGCGTTTACCTAGATACTATTACTCCCTAGTTATCTTTTATTGGTCGGTTGAATTGTCACACCTTATCTTAACGCGTTGTATTCCTAAGGTCGTAGGGTATGTGTAGTCTCTAGCTCTTTGAGGTTATCTCTCGGGTTTAGCATACGAAATCGTCAAGCCCTTAAGCTATTTCATTCATAAGCCTCACTTTTATAAAGCATACTCAAGCATTAAATACAACGAATGATGCCTAGTTGTACTCCTAAGCCAATTTACAATTAAGATAAGAAACAACCTAACAATAATCAATAACTAGGTTTCATAGATCTAAGCAAACACACAAGAAATTTAGCTAGACATGGTAAACAAGCAAGCATACACACAATCAATCGAATAAGGGATAGACATAATGTTACTTTGGATTAAAAGACTTATCTCGATGTGTAAAATAGGGTATGGGACCCTAAGATACTGTCCAAATTAGACTACAAACGAATTAGGGTTTTTTCTCCAAAAGTCTACCTCCTTAAATGCAGAAAAATCGAATTCTATATATAGATTTACACTTGCGACTGCGTCACCTTTTGCATGGGATGCGGTCATTTCGCCGTCATTAGGGTTTCGTCTTGGCCAAGTCAGCGATGGGGCGGCGTCACCTTAGAGTTGTGGCCGTCGCTTCGATTGGGACGTCATCTTGATTACGGATGCGGGCGTGCGAGATGAAAGCTGTAGTGGCGCCTTCCTTCTTTATAACGTGACGCCGTCAGGTTATGTGAACAAAATTTCCACTGAGCCGTTTGGTGCATGTTTTGATCAAGTCTTTATAGAGGGACGGCATCGCCCTTTGATTGGGACGCCGTCAGGTACTGTTTGATCAGCTTTGAGAGGCTTCGATCTTGACTTTGCCATTTTCTTCATGTATTTGCTCCTTTTCGTCCAAATATGCTTCATTCCAGCATTTTGCTTCCAAGAGACCTAAAAAGTGAAAAGGAACGAAATTAAGCAGTAACGGATATAAAAGTGGTCGATTAAGGGGTTAAATGACCCCCTAAAAGCGTAGATTTTAAATCCTTATCACATGGCCTGGGATTTAAGCTGGTCTTCCATCAAATGTTAATTGGCGTTGGTAATCAATTTAATTCAAACGTGTAATTCGTGGGCTTAAGCCACTAATAATGATACACTATTAAACAATGTTTTGAAACCCGGGTCGACCGGACCGGGTTAACAATTTGGTGGTTCGGGCAAAAAAGCAGTAAAAGAAACGGGTTTCTAAACCGGTTAACGGTTAGACCATGGGTTTTGGGTGACCCGGTTTAACCTCGTTCTCGAAACCCGGCGGGTTTGGTTTATTCAAAATATTTTTTAAAACCGGGTTGACCCGGATTGACTCGGCGGTTGAACCTGGTTGACCCGGCGGTCGAACCGGTTGACCCGGTTATTTTTATATATTTTTTTTAATGGAAAACCGGGTTGACCCGGTGACCGGTGACTCGACCGGGTCGATTATTTTTGTTCCCTATTCACTATTGTATAAAACGTTTTAGTAAAGTAAACACAACTAATAGTGAATCAATGACTGAAAAGATATAAATAAAACACAAGAGTAATTTTCAATGTCATATTCTTATTAGAAATGAATCAGAAGAATACGTTACCCTAGTACTTGCGGAATATTACTAGGGATTGAAATGACAAAGTGTTTGCAACTCCTCTAAGCTCAAAGCTAAGTCCGAGCACAACTACAAGTACCCATCGAGCTATCTCGGGGATTAAGTTGTATTTGGAGGAGTAAAAGATGGCTTGCGTGTATGTGTGTTTTATAATTCACAAGCTTAACCTTTCACTCCATCTCTTATGTTATTTATACAAGTGTGAGTTTTAACTCTTTCCTAAGTGACAAGCAGACAATATTGCGTAAGACAAAATCGGATGTATTTTGTCTCATTCTAAAGACTATACTAGGTAAAGGGACCAAGTCACTTTCTTCATGTCGATCTTGATCTTTGAGCCTTTTAGGGAAGGTTGACTTCTTGAAGATAAGTACTCCGTCTTTATCGCTTCAAGCATAACCATTTTGTCCGCCCATTCTTGGTCTTGATCTTGGTTTCGGTTTGTCTTGATGTTTGTAGTTGGAGAGAAGATTGAGGATTCGATGAAGTTATTGTCATCACTTCTGATCCACCATCTTCTTCTTGACTCGATCTTCACCCTTTAAGTTCGCCTTCTTGGTGGAGAGACTTCTTCTATGTCTCTTATTGAGCGTCACGAAGATGGCTCATTTGGCGACTATGCACTCGATGACACAGTTAGTGTTTAACGGTCTAAGCACTTAGGTTATTTTCTATTCAAATCCTAGATTAAGGGTTTGGGTATTCTTTGAACCCAACAGTCTCCCCTATTTGGATATACAAATAGCCTAAGTGTTTGATCGATGTAAGTGAGCAAATGGCTTTCTTCTTACCTTGAATGTACTAATGAATACAATATGGAACTTGAATATTTTAACAATACATACATCGTTTATTGATCAAATTACAAGGTTCCTATCACTAGTACAAAATATAATGAAAATGATCGGTCAAGATAGATCCCATTGCTTCAAGCTTTACTTTCTTGGTGATGAGTGTTTCTCTGTCGGTGCTCTCTTATCTTGGCGTTTAGGTCGACCTGAACCTAACGTTTGCGAGTCACAATTTGAGAGGCCATGGTATGTAGCTTAGCATTGCGCCACTCACTCGCTGATCAATGTCACTCCATCTTTGAAATCTTGGGTTTCCATAGACATCAATGTGAAATAGCCCTCTTCGGGCTTTTCAATAACCGACAGTTCACGAATTTCACACCTTCAGCAGCTCCTGTTGCATTCTAGTCCGTGCACTTTAATCTCGGTGGAACTCAACTCTTTCCTTTTGGCGGTGGATGATTGTGGTTGAGATCCTTGAGGTGCGATTAAAGCGTGTTGAATCCCAGTTGTCTTGGTGCATCCTCGATCTTTCATATCTTTTCTTGAGCATCTTCATCGACTCCTTAACCACGCATTTTGCTTCTTTTTATTATTGGACCGAGTTCATCGAGTTTAGTGATCCCAAAGTCGGTGAATTTTAGGGATCATGAACCTCGAAATCCTCTTATCAACCCCTCCAGAAGTTCATTGCGATGGTTTAGACACAGGGATGATTTTGACATCGATGATCTTCTCGAGGCGATCTTACGCTTGTCATTGTCCAATTATAATGGTCAATTCTTGCTTTTCGATGGCTGCAGTTCTTTTGTTCTTTTCTTCCAAGCGCTTTTCATTTGACCATTTTGTTTCTGAGCATCCTTGAACCTCTCGTCTGCTGACCACTTTTCAATCTTCTTTGGATCAATTCCACATTCTCGACTTCTTCGTCATTCACTTTAACGATTGCTTCCTTACTCTTCTTATCTTCCTCGACTTGTTTCAATCTCCTTTCTTCTTTAGCAAGATATTTACTTATTTGTTGAGGTGTGAGAAGGTATTGATGTCACCGATTTTGTAGGGAATCTTCTCGGGCTCGATGGTTGTCATTATGCCTTTTCCTTTGTCCCGGCACGAGGAAGATGATGCAACCAAGGTGGTGTTGTTGTCATGATAGGTGGTGTATTTGTCGGTGTTGTTGTTGTTGATGTTGTTGGTGGTATTGATGAGATAGTGCAGTGGACCGGTGGTGATGATGATATTGGTGCTACGAGATCTTGGTGTGTTGGCTCCCCTCGGTGTGAAGAGAGTTTCTTGATATTCTCCCCTCAACTATTTCCGGGCGTCAATGAGGTCAGAGTTGGTGTTGGTCTTGAGGGGACCGAGCGGCTTGACCTTGAAGGCTTGATAAATTTCGGTGATCATGGCCTTGATATCTGAAGTATCTGTTTGAATGCCGGTGACCTTAGCTTCCAAATTGCTTTGAGATACTTCCAAAGCGGTCATGCGCGACCCAAGATTCGAGGCCAAGAAAGTAGATGCCTAAGCCAGCGTAGCCATCGAGTGTTCACATAGCTCAATGTAGCTTGAAGAGATCGGATGAAGAATGAAGACCCAAACATTTTGATTTGAGCATTTGATCGATTCGGTGAGGTCGGAGGATTGTTTCAAATCACCTCGGTAGCCTCCGGCACTTTAGAGTTGAGCGATGGGTCTTCTTTGTGATTCCCGATTTCATCTACCTTTGTGCCAACACCACGAAGGTGTCTGAAGAATTTAGCCAAATTTTCATCCGAGTATGTGAATGTTGTCATACATCAAATCCACTGTGCTCATGAACATTTTCATCAAAGGCTTGTACCTCACCTTCAAATTTGCATAACTTCGCTTTTGACCTCGGTGTGTTGTTCCTACAATGTTTGATGACCCACGAGTATAGCTTCCTTGAAGCTTTGGTGATCCACGAACAAGGCGCCTCTCGGTGAGTGGAAGAACATTATCAAATCTTTTGAACTCATCGGGAGGAAGAGGTCGAGTCATTATTTTCAGTGGAATGGTGATTCGGTATGCTCACGTGGATCAAGGCGAGGTCCTTGTTGATTGAACCTCGGCGTCCACTTCTTCCCTGCGATAAAATTTCATCATCACTTTGTCGGCAAGTTCATCTTGAGAAAATAGTATCCCAATAACATCGACAATAGTCAACAAGGGGTTGGTGATGGGTTCCATATCGGTGGTGGTATATTTCCTCTAAGTCTTTGTCCCCGTTGACCCCTCGGACCTTTGGTGGGTGTTTCCCAATGCCTTCTATGGAGTCGATTGGTTTTGGGTTACAGATCGGCGGTTGTTCCTATCCTCCGAGTCTTTGTCCCCACGAGACCCCGAGACACCGATGGGTTTTTCCCAGTGCCTTTAGCGAGTTAGTGAAGGTGATATCCCTATCGGTGGGTTGTTTGGTTCCTCTCGAGTCTTTGGGATCATTGGTGTGCCCTCGAGACAAAGGCTTTGATTTGCTAATGTCATCACCGGGCGATGTGGAAGGCGCTCCCCTACCGTGGGTTGTTTGTTTCCCTCGGATCTTGGGAGTAGTAGTTTGGACCAAAGGCACTGATTATGATTTATCAATTTCCTTCGTTGTCCCTTGGGTGGATGTTGCTTGGTCTCTAGTGGGTGGCAAATCATTCTTGGGTTTTCTTTGCCTTTTGGCGGTGTTCTCAAGCCTCGGGCCACGAGACTTGGGTTTGGTCTTAGTCCCATCGAGACTTCCTCTTTCTCTTTTAGGAGCGGGGTTAGAGACACTGATTCCTACAGTTGTTTACAAAGAACTATATGGTACATCAATTCAAGATTTGTGACAAGGGATGGGTCCTTTTGAAATTTTGATTGGCTCGGGATGCAGTAAAGCACAAAATTTTTCTTCCCGAGGATAATTTGAACCTAGTAACACTTGCAAGCACAAGAGACAAACCTAGGATATGAAACGTATTTCGTCCTAATTTTGCTCTGTAGCTTGGTTACGAGATCCAGTAAATGATCTCCTTATGTCGACACGTGACCCCATTCATCAAGCGGTATGCCATCATCAATGAATAGAGTTAACTTGTTCGGTGGATGAGTGGTTCCCGCCGAGGACACGAATCACAAAAGTGAATAGAATCCTCCAAGCCACGTGAAATGAACTCTTGGTGGTGGGGTCTTGTCCAAAAAGTTGGATCTAAAGCGATTTGTTTTAACCCATCCTTCATCATGGAGGGTTCGGGATGGGCGACATAAACTCCTTGTTGTAGTCTAACCTGTTGAGGTGCAAAACATTTTATAATCCAGGTGAATTGATGCCCCGTTAAGGCGAATCGATGAGATATTCACAGGTGGTCTAAGGTTGTTCTCATCGGTGAGGGTGTCCGGTCAAAGGCCTTATCTGTTGCCCAAAACTCCCTGAGGAGGTTTTGGTACATTATTGAGGGACACTGAATAAAGGCCTTTTTCAGTGGACAGTTGAACAAAAATTTCATTATGTCCTTATAGGCTGGGACATTTTGTGTGTATTCAAAATTGCCTATGACATTGTTTGTTTTAAATTCAACATTTGTAAGATCCCCTACTCACTGAGAAGCAAACTGGAGAGATTGTGTTCTAGCCATTTCCATTAAAAAGATTTTAGGGTTTATAAAAAGATATTTTAGCTAGAACAATCAAATGGTTTTTAGATCTCTCAAGTTTGTGATGAAAAACTTTTGTAAATGTTTACAAAGAGGGTTTTTCAAAAGAAGGTTTGAAGAGTTTTTGGGCACACAAATTTTTCTGGGTTTGAGAAAGGATTTTGACAGAGTTTTGTTGCAGAAAACAATTTGTGTGTGTTTGTTGAAGAGGGTATTTATAGAGTGGTGAGATGGGTAAAATGTGCATAAATGGGAATTTGTAAAGTCAGTTTATGAAAACGTTTTGAATCTCTACATTTAATGCCACCACTCCACTACCCATGATAAAATCATGTTTTTCAAGGAGCGAGTTGCGATTAGCGATAAAGTGCACTTTTGCGATAATAAAATATCAATAAGATATTTCATGTGAGAGAAGGCATTTAATGCCAAGTGGGGATGAGGTATGTTTGTGAGGGACCCTTGATATGGTTGATAGTAAGACAAAGAGACATATATTCCTATATTAAATTGGCATAGTTACTAACCTAGGACATTTAAGTAACTGATACTTGGATCATTCAGTTACTCATTCAATGCTCAATATTAACTGTCAGGGTCCCTGAATGAGTCTTACTCATTCAGTGAGAGGTTTTATTGTGGGTTTCGTTCGGGGAGGAGGAACCATTTGAGAACTTCTCGATATTGGTTTCGGATGCGACTTTCAATGTCAAGCATTCCTAATTTAGCTTCGGTCCTCCTAAAGGTAGGTTCATCCAAGGGTTTGGTGAAGATATCACCGATTGATATTCGATGGGGATGAAATGGAGTTCTATGTCTCCTTTCATTATGTGGTCCCTGATGAAGTGATATCGATATCAATGTGTTTGGTTCTTTGATGAAGGGCGGGGTTGTTGGAGATTGCAAATGCCTTTGGTGTTGTCACGAAGATGGGTACCATTTTGTAATGGATGTCATAGTCACTGAGTTGACTTTTCATCCATAAAACATTGGCACAACATCCTGCGGCAGCCACATACTCGCCTTCGGTGAAGACATAGCCATGATTGTTGCTTTTAGCACTCCAACAAACCGCTTTTCCTCCAAGAAATTGACGGGACCACGAGGTACTTTTTACATCCATGTTGCACCAAAGATAATCGAATCGAGTAACCTTTGAGATCAAACCACAGCACTTTGGATAATAGAGTCTAAGGCTTGGGGTTCCTTGTGTACTGAGTATTCTTTTGGGCTGCGGTGAGGTGGGATTCTTTGGGATTGGACCGATATCTTGCAATTAGGCGGACTAAGAATTGTATATGCAGTGCGGAAGCGATTAGATACATCGGTGAGCCAACAATCCCTCGAAATGGGTTTGATTGAGTGACTTGCCGGTGAGATCGGGTCCAAGGTTGTTGGGAGGGACCATTGGTGTCTTCACCGAGGCTGATCGAGATATCTCATATTTCTTCAAGAGATTTCTTGTGTATTTCTCTTGGTGATGGAGATTCCTTTATCGGTTTGCGATTTGTAGTCCAAGGAAGTATGTGAGTTCACCCATCATGCTCATTTCAAATTTTTGTCATCAGTTTTCAAACTGTTTGCAAAAGTGTAGTTTGTTGAGCCAAAGATGATGTCATCAACATATACTTGGACTAGTATCATATCTTGTTTTGTCTGTAGATAAACAATGTGTTGTCTATCTTTCCTCGACAAACTTGTTTTGGATCGGGAAGGGTGAGAGAGTTTCATACCATGCTCGGGAGCTTGTTTCGAGACCATAAAGGGCTTTATCAAGCTTGCGAGACATAGTCGAAATTCACTACTCTCAAAGCCGGAGGTTCTTGAACATACACATCTTCCTTGAGTTCACCATTCAGAATGCACTTTTACATCCATCGGTAAACTTTGAAGTTCATGTAGGTAGCAAATGCAAGGAAGATCTCGATAGCTTCCATTCTTGCAACAAGAGCAAATGTCTCATCATAGTCAATGCCTTCTTGTTGTTGTAACCTTGGCTACAAGTCGGCTTTATTTTTAATGTGAGTGCTGTTTTCATCGAGTTTTGTTTCGAAAACCCACTTCATTCCTATGACTATGACATCACGAGGACATTTGATCAAGGTCATGACCTTGTTTTTATCAACTGCTGAAGTTCTTCTTGCATGGCTGAACCCGGCTTGGGTGTTTTAGAGCCTCGATGACACTTTTGGGTTCTATATTTGATAGGTAATCAACATGTAGACATTCATTGGTTGAAGTGTAGTTAACTTAGCGGCTATGCTTCTAGTGAGCATGCCTCGATGGGTTCACCAATGATGTTTACAAGCTCAATGTCCCGAGATTTTTTCCACTTACTTTATGGTCTAGGATGCGAACTTGAGGAGGTCATTGGAGACTCGGGAGTGAGTTACGTGCATTAGCCACGAATCATTAAGAACATCTGTTGAGATGTCTTGTTCGAGTTGGGTTTCATGAATCACGGGTTCACGATCATTTGGATCGATGTTGCCTATCCCAAAGAAGGACCGATTTATTATCAATGAATTCAGCGACAGTTGGTTGTGACAGTTGTGAGTAAGACATAATATGAGATGTCGATCGACTTGGTATGAGGAATTGATATCGGGGTTATACTCATCGAGGAGGATATCTTGATGAGTTATCAAGTCCTATTTCCTCCATCGAGGTGTTGGTGAACTGATGCTTCGAACTCTCATCAAAGGTGACATGAAAGGTTTCCTCAACTTGTTGTCTCCTTGTGTTAAATACCACGAAGGCTTTGGAGATCGGTGAGTAACCTAGAAAGTATCCATCATCGACTTTAGCATCAAATTTGCCTAGATGATCCTTGTGATTATGAATAAACACAGGACATCCAAACACATGAAAGTAGGCGATGTCGAAGTCTACCTTTGAATATCTCATATGGGGTTTTGTTATGTATTTTGACAATGATTGACTGTTTTGAGTGTAACATGTTTGTTTTCGCTGCTTGGTCCGAAATGCTTTGAGAGAGTGAGCCATTTAACATGGTTCTTGCAGACCTCAATGAGAGTTCTTTTTCCTTTCACTACCCATTTTGTTCGGGGGTGTAGGGAGATGAAAAGTTTTGGGAGATTCCACTTTCATCACGAAACTCTCAAGCTCATCATTTCGAACTCAGTACCATTGTCGATCTGATTTGTTTAACAATAATGTCATTTGGTTTTCAATGTTCACGATGAATGACATTATTGTGTCACCGCTGACTCTTTTTGAAAGAAAGTATACCCAGTGTATCTTGAAAACTCGTCAACAATGACAAGTGTATACTTCTCATCTTGGATTGATCTAGGACCCGGTGGTCCAAAGAGATCCATATGCAAGGCGTGAAGCGCAGCTTTTGATGGAGAAATTTTGTTTGGTTTTGAAAGATGCTCTTTGATGTTTGCTTTTTCACAGTGAGCATGGTTTATCTTTTGCAAAACCGGTGATGGTAAGCAAAGGACCTTGTTTTGTTTTGCGGGTTGTTGATGTTTTTGAAGTTTAAGTGAGAGAGTCTCTTGTGCCACGACCGGTTGATAGTTTCGGTGGCTTTGGCAAAGAGACAGTTCCATCTTGAGAAAGAGTAGACATATCTAAGACATAAACATCATCTCTTACAAGAGCTATCAAAACAACCTCTTTGTTGGCATTGAAGATGGTACCTTGTTTGTCATTGAATTGCACAATGTACTTAGCATCACATAGTTGGTGACACGATGAGATTGTATTTGAGACCATTGACATAAGCTATTCTAGAAAACTATTCCATTGCGTTTACTAAACCATAACCTTGATGGGACATGATGAGCTATCACCGAATACTTCCTTGGGTCTAGTTCCTTTACATACTTGTGCGAGATACTCCTTCACACCACCATGCTTGAGCATCCATTGTCTAGATGCCAATAGGCTCCTGGCGTGTCTCTGCACAAGTAGTAAACCGAATTAGTTTCTCTTAGTGACCCGCTTCATGGTGGGCTTGGTTCTCAAGGTCTCTTTGAATTTGGCAATCGACTCATGGTCGGTGGTTGAGTGCATTGTGCTACCACGTGTTTTGCATTTAGAGACCGAGGATGACTCGGTGATATTGGGGTGCTTGGAACTTCTCCTTGCATGGATGACCTTTGTCATGCTAGGATGTCTTATGAGTGGATTTCGCAAATATCACAAAGATATGTTCATAAGACAATCATTAGGGTGATGATCATTAAACCCGGTGTGGACAAGGAGGAAAGGGTTTTGCTCTAAATTTTGAGCGAGACTTGGAGGTTGAAGCATCACGATGACCAACTTTGTTATAGTTTGCTTCATTGGTGAACTTACATATTGTAAGTGATCGAAGTTCTGTGATCATCCTTTTGCGGATCATACAAAAAGGATTCTATATGATTGTCGATGGTATGAATGGTATAGTGGCATAGATCACACTTTTGCTTGGATTTGGGGTTTGACTTGGACTTTGAGGAACTAGAGGAAGTCGACTTTGTCTCCTTGATTGATTCGGTACTTTTTCAATGGATTCCATATTTTCGATTAGCTTCCTCACAAGTTCGATCGATTCTTGAATTTGGTCGACGATTGGGAGTCGAGGATGTGGAAGTCTCGGTAGGAGTAGACTCTTGTTGAGTTGGTTTTGTTGGCCTTTCGGGATGGTTCTACCAAGTCCGGACCTTTCTTTTGGTGAATGAGGATTGAATTGTATTGGAGTAAGCTCGAGCTTGGTGCGGCAAGACGAAGAGGTTCAGGGTGGGCGTTGCATTAAACTACGCCCGGACTCAATGTGTTCGAGACTCTGGGCACATCAGGAGTCCAAGCATGCTCTTAAGAGCTTGACTCTCGGGCTCTAGAATTCTTCCGAATCGAAATTAGAAGCTTACTACCGGGATTAACCCGATCAATCCAATCATTGGGCTTGGGACTAGTCAACATCTTGGTAATCATACCACCAGACACAAATGGCTTAGGACCACGGTCTTTGTTGAGAGTCGGAAGATGATCTTCACCTAAGACTCTCTTCTTGCTACTGGGGCTCCACAAACATCAAAGACCACAGGATTCTTAGCGATCCAACTATCAAGAATATCTTGAACCTTTTCGATTCGTCTTGAAGAGCTGATTTCTTTTAACTAGTTCGGTGTTTTGAATTTGCAAAGTGTGACCTCGAGCTTAGCTTGTTTTAAAAAGCAGGTTCATCCCTACACTTGTTTAATTCAAAACTTAGCTTGTTGTATTTTGAAAAAGATTCGATCTTTGCTCTTCTACGAACTTAAGGTCAACATTAAGATAATTCATGTAAGGCGCCAATCGTAGTCATCATCCATAGAAAGTAAAATATTTACCTTCTACATTGTGATATTGACCCATTCTCCATTCTGGCATGATTCTTTCCAAGCGCTAGCTTGTCCTCTTCTCGAGAGGGCCATCGATTCTGTGACATGCACCATTTCATCATCGATGACACGGCACTTCATCCGATCAAAGGTTTCAAGAACGAGGCATTTATTTTACCTCGCATGATTGAACACCTTTTGTTGTTTAGGGGGTGGCCTCAAGCAATGCAAGCTTAGCTTTGACTTTCTTATACTTTGCTTCAAAATCAACAGTTTTGTTTTGATCAGTTGTTTTGAAAGTTTTGATGAGACTGATAGATTTTTGTTGAAATTTGCTAAAGCGAGGACCGATTTGATGGTTTATAAGAGGTTGAAATTGTTTTTGAAAAGCAGACTTTTGCGAAATGACCTCTTTTGACACTTAAAGCATTCGGTGTCCTCATTTGCTTTAGCATTTGAAAACCTTTGTTTCTTTTATAAACCTTGAGAGTTAGCAAGGGTGCCCTTTCACGAAATTCGGTGTTCGGTCATTTAGGTACTCCTCACTTGATCTCATCGGGCTCATCATCCGAGTTTTCACGAAAATCTTGAACAACATTGTTAGAATAGAAAGCGATTGATATTGGTGATGAGGTGGTGGTCGGGGACTTCTTGACTTCGAGACTTCTTTAAGTCGGGGTATCGTCTCATTGATGAGGTTTTCCTCATAGACAAATTTCCCATAAATTTCGTGAAGCTCAAGATTACGGATATGATTAGCATTCCTAAGTCCCCGAGAGAAATTCAACCACTTCTCGGGAGACTATTGACAAAGCCATCATTGATTTCATGTTTGGACAACTTAACACCATCATTTGATAGTTCATTTAAAAGAGTTTTGTAACGGGTGTAAGTTTGAGACAGAGTTTGAGTCCTTAGCCACGAAGGTATTATACTCAAGTTTCGTGTCCATAATCATGTTTTCCTTGGTATCGAAGGACCTTCATGACTATGAACTAGGTCATCACAGGTTTGTTTGGCCGCACTACGACTTATAATTGACTTCATAATATCGTCGGGAAGACAAGATATTATGATACTCTTGAGCCTTTGGTCTTGGTTGACCACTCTTCTCTCATCCTCGAGTTCATCGAGCTTGGTTTAGCAAACCTTCGCGATCTTTGGGATAAATGGACCTTCATTTATACACTTGATATAATAAGGTTCCATCCCGATCAAATAGCAAAGCATACACTTTTTCCATTTGTTGAATTTACCAACTTCAAGTGCAGGGGCCTTGTTGAATAAGCTCCACCCTTTTATCGACTAGTTGGGGTACATCAATTTCACCATTTTAGGATCCCGATTTAAAAGCGTTTAGCGGCTTAAAAAGCAGTTTTATAACCACCTCGCTCCGATACCACTTGTTGTTCCCTATTCACTATTGTATAAAAGCAGGTTTTAGTAAAGTAAACACAACTAATAGTGAATCAATGGTGAAAGATATAAATAAAACACAAGAGTAATTTTCAACGTCATATTCTTATTAGAAATGAATCGGAAGAATATGTTACCCTAGTACTTTATGAACAGTACTAGGGATTGAAATGACAAAGTGTTTGCAACTCCTCTTTAAGCTCGGGGCTAAGTGCGGGCACAACTACAAGTACCACCGAGCTATCTCGGGGATTAAGTTGTATTTGGAGGGTGAAAGATGGCTTGCGTGTATGTGTGTTTTTATAATTCATGCTTAACCTTTCACTCCATCTCTTATGCTATTTATACAAGTATGAGTTTTAACTCTTTCCTAAGTGACAAGCAGACAATATTGCGAAGACAAAATACGGATGTATTTTGTCTCATTCTAAAGACTATATTAGGTAAAGGGACCAAGTCACTTTCTTCATGTCGATATTGATCTTTGAGCCTTTTAGGGAAGGTTGACTTCTTGAAGATAAGTACTCCGTCTTTATCGCTTCAAGCATAACCGTTTTTCCCGCCCATTCTTTAGTCTTCATAGTCTTGGTCTTGATTTCGGTTTGTCTTGATGTTTGTAGTTGGAGAAGATTGAGGATTCGATAAGTTATTGTCATCACTTCTTGAATCCACCATCTTCTTCTCGACTCGATCTTCACCCTTTAAGTTTCGCGCATCGGGTGGAGAGACTTCTTCTATGTCTCTTCTTGGCGTTTAGAAGATGGCCATCGGCATTATCGTTCGGTGGACCTGTTAGTGTTTAACGGTTCAAGCACTTAAGTTATTTTCTATTCAAATCACAGATTAAGGGTTTGGGTATTCTTGACCCAACAATTATAAACCAGGTTTAAAACATTCTTATTAATCACAAACCGCATAATAAAATTGTAGATGATATTTTAGAACCAAAGATTACTTGGCCGTATATTTTTTTTGAATAAAGTTATTTTATCACTACAAATTTTAATTGTACAAATGATATTACTTTATTATATATTTATAGTAAAAAACGACGTAATTTCATTTGGGCCCAAAATGACGCGGTATTGATGTTTTTTCTTCTCTTTGCTTTACTTGAAAGGGTGCCGGTGTATATTTTTCGTTTTGGCTAAAAGCGTCGTCGTTTGGTACATACTTAATATTCTATAGATTTTAGATGGTAAAGTTAAAAGTGTTGCTAACATGAGTTAAAAGTAAGTTGGGAGAATAAAACTTTGTTATCACTCAAATATTTAATATTCTTAGCCTATCTACTTAATTATTTTTCGCATAAACTTCTTAATTTATCGATAGACAAAAGTCACTTGCGGTCAAAGATTCCTCATCCATAAATTCTCAAGCTAATTAATTATCTTCTTTGTAAATTCATTTAATTTAAATAAAATGCGCTTACGAATTTCTCTTTAAACAATTATATTTTGCGTTTTCAATACAAGGTTTGATACAATTGTTTTTTGTTAGCCATTGATCAAAATTCCAAAATGTTTGGTAAGAAAATATATTTTCTGTTGCACATAATATAGAATTAAATAAAATGATATACAAATAATAAAAAACTAAATATTTGTTTGGGAGTTTGAAGAGGAAAGATTATTATCTGTAAGTTACACGAAATATGAAAATTAAAGTAGATGATAGCTACAAACAGGAAAACATTTTTTAGCCTCCTACATGATTCTGATACGAAATAATATGTGCAAGTAAAAGACTATTTTAAGCATGTTAATTTTCTATTATTGAAGTTCAAAGATAAAAAGATATATAATTGCACATAATCAAATTCCCTTTCAAGTTTACACAATTACACTGTAGATAATTAGAAAATCTATAACTTAAGATAATAATAATACTTAATAAAGATTAAAAAGTACCAATGAGCTTCTCTTTTGAATTTTGATGGTACTCAATTGTAGGGGTGTGCACGGTTCGGTTTGGGTCGGTTTTTGGCTAAAACCGAAACCGAACCTCAATGTTCGGTTTTTGAAGAACCCAAAACCGAAACCGTTCGGTTTTTGGCGGTTCGGTTTTTTCGGTTTATTATCGGTTTTGGTTCGGTTTTTTGGTTTTTTCAGTTTCTAACCGTTAATCTTTGAGTATGGCTAAATTATACCAACAAACTTGTTTTACGTACAAAATTAGTTATTTTTTTTAACTTTTTTTTTTTCAATCTAAGCATAATAATGTTTATTGTATAATTATACAATTACAAACATATAAATGAGACATCTGCATTGTCAAGTGAGCATACACGTAGTATAATCATTATCGAATCTTATTGATATATTCACACAAAACACGCGACACGACAAACACACATGTAAATATAAACGTTAAGATAAATATATTATAAATCCACTCACAAAATGAATATAAATTTATAAATTTAATGTATTTAGTTATTTAATTATATTATATTAATTAGATATTATTATATAATAAAACCGGTTGGTTCGGTTTTTGCGGTTTAGTTTTTGGATGAAAATCAAACCGAACCGTATGTTCAGTTTTACGAAAAGTAGAAACCGAACCATCGGTTTTAGTTTGGTCGGTTTTCGGTTCGATTTTTCGGTTTCGGTTCGGTTTGGTTTATTCGGTTTGTTTCTTTCCCCTACTCAATTGTATGAGAAACTTTTAGACCAAAATACTTACGAGTACAAATAATACTTAAACATGTGAGATAAATTTGTAGTGTGTATAATATGAGATAGTTAATTGTCACTAAACGCTAAAGAAGATGGATATGCGAGTTTCGTACAATGAAATATTAAATATGAAAATAACAAGTTAACAACACAAGACTAGAATGTCATGCAGTGGATGATTTAAATCAATAGGTAGTTGGATACACTCGTTCAATCAATCATTCACACAAAATAGCACAAGTACATCAATTTTTATTAGGAAGTTTTCAAAACTGCCACCCAACGCTTGTTTATATTTTGACTTAATTTTGTGATATAAACTAGAACAATAAATTACGCTTTTTTTTTTCTTTTTTTTTTTTAACCCTTATGCACTCATTGTACATCTATTTTTAACGCATTTATCATTTATTTTAATTAGTCTACTACTCCCCAACATTACATAATCGACCATATTTCTTCGCACGTACCTCCATTCTTTTTGAGAATTACACCGTCTTTACCGCCGTCACATTCCGATCATGAAGACACCTGTCTCGTCCGTTTTCTTGCACATCGAATTTTGGCTAGAACGAAATCGAGAATGATGCGATCCAGTTGTAAAGTGAGGGTTACGTGACGAACAAACGAGACATGTTCTCACCCAGTTTTACCACGAACATTACTAGTTTGAGAAGGGATGGGAGAGGGGGGAGGAGCTTTGACCCATATCTCCATAGTTACGCGTGACTTCCATCAACATTCCGCCATCACCTTTAAAAGCGCATATAGTGGTGACCACTCTCACCATTATCTTTTCCTTTTTATTTTATTTTTTTATTTATTTATTTTTTTTGAGTTTGTGTTGGGTATGTTTGTATAAAGTGGGTAGTTTAACGACGATGACTATAAAGCGTAAAGGTGATGATAGTGGTGATGTCTTAAATGATGATGTGGTATTAATGCCAGAGGTGATGATAATGGTTACCATTAAATTTGAAAGTAATGGTTACTACCCCCAAACTACACATCAACCAAGACTTCGGTTTCTCTCTTCTCACACTTCCTCTCACTTCTTCTCACATTTCACCCGTAATGGTCATCTTCCCCCCACATTCATTGAAATACACACTTTATACAAATATACCACACTAAATATTTCCCACACTCTCACAAACTAAATAAAAAATATTAAAAGAAAAAGAAGACCCAAATTTTTTATAACTTACCAAAGGTGAGCCGGTTACCTTTCGCATGTTTTTTGTCTAACGGGTGAGGTGGTATGGGAATTTTGGGTGTTCATGCGTGAGGTATAGCTTACGAGTGAGAAGCGGCTATCACTACCTCCAGTCTTAGACTATAGGGAGTTGTCACACTCCCTCACATTTCACATCAGCGAAACCTCAACTTTCTTTCTCCTATCACTTTTCATCACTCTCTCTCACCTTTCACCTGTATTGGTCACACTAATCCCCACTTTCATTAAAATACCCACTTTAAATATACACAACTAAATCCCTACATACACCACAAACCAAATAAAAAATAATAAATTACAAATGGATTGCACGAGAACCAAGAGGTGAGTCGGTCCCCTTTCTCCTCTCTCCTCACGCATAAGGAGTGTTTGACGGCATGGGATGGCTCGTGAGGGAGGACCTCAAGAGTGAGGCCTCACCTCCATTCCGTCTAGTCTTAAAACCAGTCTGACACAAAACAAAAAAAACGCTCTCCCCAATAATATTCCTGCAACACAACCAAAAACCACACTCACGCCACTTTTACACTAGAAAAAAGTAAAGCCCATTACCACAATGGCGGTGGCATCTATAACGACCATGCACAATGCATTGGTGATAGTGGCCGCCATAGGTGCCATTTTGACACTATAGGAGGGTCCTATAAAAAAAAAACCATACTTGTTTGAAGCAGTAAATTATAAACTAGACAAAATGTTAAAAACAAGAAAAGGTGGCAAATCCCATGGTTTACAACCAATGACCAACAACAGGAACACATATATATTCCCCCAACTAACACATGAACAAGAGATACCCAACAAAATCCCTCTAGATTTCTACAACTATCCAACTTATTCATTCAACAAAAATCAAACATAATTCCCTTATAAAACATGCATTTTAAGAGTACACACCTCATTACACTATTTATGATATTGTAATAAGTTGTGTTAAAATGGGTCGATTCATTCACGTATTCAGCGCATGTCGGGTTTTTAAATGCATAATTGTGCTATGACTACTCTACTTTAACCGAAGTTAAACTGATAAACTTTTGATTAATAAGCCACTCATGTACCAATATTTGGTATATGTCAGCCAGAGATAATTGACTAATAATTTGACATCACTTGTTAATAGCAAATTCAAAACTGACTAAATTTTATGATGTCAGAACTCAGATCCTTTTACCAACTATTAAAGGATCCTATGGATATCATATTCATACAAAATTTACGCCCTCACCGCCACCTTTCGCGAATATTCCTCGCTGTCCACTTTTCCAAGACAACATGCGTTTTTTATGCTTTTTTCAGATTTTTGGCGGTTTAAGCGTTTGGCTTATTAAACTTTATATTTGATTCCGCATTTTCGGGTTTATAAACTTTTGATATAAACAAAATTATAAAAATAAAAAAAATAATAATAAAAAAAAAAATGTAGCCACCGTATGAATAAAAACATAGCCACCGTATTAATAACTGCCCCCTATAATATTTGCTTTACTATTTGACCCTTAAATTTACATCAACAAAAATTTGACTTAAGTATTGCACTTGACAAACGATGCAAAATTGTCTTACTTTTAGTTAAATGATACTACCATACAACTTCAATTGGCAAACCAGAAAACTTGTAATTTGTATATCAGAATAATGTGATTTGTCGAGTAATCATGACCACAACTTTAGTAAGCTAGACATCATTCTGCATTTCTTTTGAAACTACCAAAATGAAATGGGCTTTGTTTTAAACCATGGGAGAACATGTTTATATTAAGAAACAAAATTTAGTTCATGTGAAGTTGCTAAACATTTGCTTTGTTTTGAATGGAAGCAACTATTGAACTTTTTTTCTAATTTGTTTTCTAAACCTTGATGTCTACACTACCTTCAACGGCTCTTATCATAAGGCATTTTTATACTACTACTTGTGTACTTAACTCATGTTTAACTAAACGTGTAGCTAAAAGAAAACATAAGCATTATTTTGGGCCGGTCAACCTCTCGTAACCTGACAAGTTCTAAAACTCAAACCTCCCAGATCGACCCCGACTTGATCACACATTGATTAATGCAAAAAATTAATTGGTTTGGCATGTTTATGATCAGAAACTAAACAGTTCTGTCCTGGAATTGAAGCGCGTAATATAGTCTGATATTTGCAGCTCAAGCTGCCCAACAGTTTGGTCTTACACCCCTCTTGTGAATCGCGAGTGGGGTCTTATTAAGATTCTTTTAAAGATCAAGAGTAACTTATAAGCTTCCTGAATCCAAAATGGTCAAAATCTTTAGGTATCTTTGGTAGGGACGATGTGTTCCAGATTTGTTTCTTTTTTTGTTTGAAAGATTTATGCAATTCAAGTTCTTTCATTCCAATCTTTTATCAAGTACCGACAGTAGACAAAAGAAGGTTTGCCAAGTATAGTTCCAGTTAAAGCAACAATCATCATAGCATGTGCAAACTCAAGGTTGTTAAACTCGGTACGAACTTGTTAAACTAAATAGTATCAGGAATGAAAAAGACATATATAGTATATGCATATGATGAGCTGGATATGGGGAGTTCCAACGCTATGAAAGCACGCAAAGGCAAATATGCTTACTCACCATATGAATCTGTAGTGTTTTATCGGTCTATCTACTTATTTAATACAGTAAAGCTTAAAATGTATTGCAAAAGACCAAATAAGTACTCTATCATGCAACTAGAACCATAATCAGATATGATACCATGTGAATCAAACAGCGTTAGCTTGATAAATTTTCTTGAAAGGGCTATCTGCAGCAGATATAGACACAGATTAATTGATACATGTATTAAAATAACATCTGCATAAAACCTCTTCCAAAAACCACGTCAACATAAAAAGTCAGCAACATGAGCCACAAATATAATCCAAATTACCAAAAAGACCAAAGAAACTTTGGTTCCACACCAGACTGAGTACGAGATTGAAACATTTAAGCTTTCATAAAGAAACAAAAGAGAAAACCCATGTTGCTTGGAACGTAGTCAAACAAGTGATATTAACCACTCCTACTGCATAAATTCCCTTAGTATACTCATCCGCAAATCACCAGGGCAACCAAATAGTATACGTGCCTTTTTTGGATCTTCCATCAGAGAACGACAGGCGCTAGATTTGACATCTGGTTTCACACCCATGAGCTCCAGCTCATTTAAGATTTCCTCCTCTGTATACACACGCTGAGATCTCTTGAGTATGACCTTACGCTCCTTCAACAAAGCGCCACTTCTTTTAATAGCCTCAACTACTTTCTGCAGTGACCCCATAACTTTCAAAGTGGATGTATCTACTCTATCAAGCTTTCTTTTCTTACTTCTAGATGTGATGTTTCGCTTCTTGAATATTTGTTTTCTCTTCTTGGCTCTACGATTTATAAGCCAAGCTGTCACTGCAATAATTACACCAAGTCCTGCTAATTGTTGATTTCGCACCGTTATCTCAATAGCGAGGTCATCCATTGTGTAAATATCGTTTGAAAACTTTACTTAGTCCATATTTGACTATCATATAATAAAAGGAGCACGTGAATACTTAATATTAATGAACAACCACAAACGGACATAAATGAACCTTAAGGAAAGGATTAACGAACAGTCACTAACGTAAATGAACGAATGAAACTGTTAATCATGTTACTTTGTTCATTTAACTAAGCGAACAATACGTTCATGTTTGTTCTTTACTTTATAATAAATGAACTTTCCGCCGAACGGTTTTTGCTAAACCTTAGTTCAGTTACCATCAATATTCACAATGATATAGAGACTCATTATTTTGGGGTCCACGATAAAAATGTGTTTTCAGACATATATCAAATGTTACTTAACATTTAACAAACACAATGTCATGTTAAATGCAACATCCATGATAATGTTATTGGACCATTTATATATGTTATATACATGAAAATGACACAAAAAAGAACATGCATGAGAGACAAATAGATCAATTTAAGGATGTGATTAAACTGAAATTTACTCTCACCTTTGTGTTGCTATTGAGCCTGATCGATGGCACACTCCAGAAACCGTCTAGAAAATGAAGAGGCAGATAAAGGCTTTAAACCCTATAAAAGCTAAAGAGGTGAGGTGTTTATACAAAAGATTAAGGGTACCTTAATGTAAATTTAGATTTTTAAGAGAATATTGTTGCTTAACATATAAATTTATTTAAGAGTACGTGGTTTGCGTTGATTTTCAAGTATAATCCTTTAACCTTTTTTTTTAACGCAGATAGTCCCTAACTCCGAAACCCATAACGCTCATGGAGTCATGGTTAAGGGTTTAAGAGTTTAAGAGTTAAGACTATCTGCGTAAAAAAAAATGTCAAAAGACTATACTTAAAAGTTAACGCAAACTATGGACCATATGTATAATTTACTCTTTATTTATCTTAGAGAGTCTGCACATGCGTTCGTGTGCATCGGAAATAAAATTTTCGATGAATAATGTATTTTAGTTTATTATGTTCTTTCAAAAATAAATTTACTGGATATCAAGCAATTTCAGATAGCGCGTGCCCATTCGAACTCGAACCCATGGTCCGTGGTGCTCGGGCTCAAGCCCGCTTGGTCGCGTCAGCTGGGCTCAAGCCCATTGGCTCGTTTCTATTGACTTGAATATTTGATAATGTCTTTATTATTTGTAGTAGTGAAATTTAATGCATGAATTGTGTTTAATTTGGTTGTACAATATCTTGATAATTTGTATATCTTATGTAAGGGTGTTTTAATAATCAGTATTAATCAGTATTTATCGGGTTAAATAATTGACTACATTAAATAACATTAACATGGTGTTTTGTTGTACACTACGCTTTCTTGTCTCAGACGTCCGAAAACTATGTGCATTAAAGTGTTGTACACTATGTTTCTTTTCTTGTAAGTAGTAGTCATTAATAACATTGACCACTTTAATAAAGATTAATGTTGTAAGTCTGAAATAAGTTCGAAAATTACATCACGCTTATTTTGTTGTACATTATGTTTATTTTGTTGGAAATCGAAAATTGGTTGCAACTATTATACATCAGGCTTAAATGGTTGTAATTTTGGTGAAGGGGTGTTTTAATAAAGATTAATGTTGTTTGATAGAATTTTGGTCTTAAACGACACCACGCTTTATTTTGTTGTACAATATGTTTACTTTGTTGTAATTCTGAAAATTTGGTGCATTAGAGTGTTGTAAACCATGCTTAATTTCTTATACGTCTTAAAATTAAGAGTGAGGTGCATTCGTGCATTATAAGTAGTATAGATATAGATTAGAGTGACATGTATTATTGTTTTCTAGTTTGATCATATTTGCCTTCATTTTAACTTTTGTTAACTAAAAAGTCAGCGATTTGGATCAAAATTATAGTCATCAATACGCTTGCAGTTTGAACAAGGACTAGAGCACTTGAATTCGACATTTATAAACTTTTTTATCTTTTTGGAAGTAAAATATTTTTATCATAGCAAACTCCCTATAGCAGATAGCCGCTTTAGTATTTTAGCGTCTTTTAAACTTTAGAGCAGCGACTTGTTTAACAATAGAATCACGAAAAATAGTGCGTCAAATTTATATTAAATTTATATTTGTACGGGATGTTGAATCAAAGTGGATCATGTCAGCATCGATTTGCTAGTTGTATGAATAGTACTGAGACAGGACGCGTGCAGTAGTCAACATTGTAAGTCGAAAGCATTTTTGCAGGTATATACATATGCTATTAGGGATGAGTATTTATAATAGAGAATTAAACCATGGCACCGTATATGACATAATAGTGAAAAGAATGTAGCCAAATATTTATCCACATCAAAGTAACCAAAGAAGTTGTGACAAATAATATTCAATTTGAAATGCACACACAAAAAAGAAAATTAATTCATTTCCAACACAAACCTAAACCTATTATCACTCAATCAAATAACTTTAAAATCACAACAATTGAATTTATACTTTTCACCCCCTTTCTTTTCCTTTTTCTTTAAATTTAGACCTTATAAGTTATAGACTTTGCTAAATAGTGCACAATAGTTTTTTTGTCTCACTTGATTAAAAGAATTCAACTCAACTGACCACACCAGGACTTGCATTCTGTTCCACACCATTAATGGAAATGTTGCTTCCTACCTTAGGTGGACCCGAATGACGCCTGGGCCTTGCTGGTGAAGCCGGAAATGAAAGCCGTTTCTTAGCATTCAAACCCGATCCCTTTTCTGGGGTGGTCCCGTCATTGATTTCCGCTGGAGCCAACGGGCTTTGTCCGCGTAATTTGGCCTTTGCTGACTTGGTAGGTGCCATGTAACTAGGAACTGATGGCGAGCTAGCCATACTTTCATCATCTCTCACTGAAGATCCTGCGATGCTATGTCTTCTATTCTTCTCAGACTGCATACTGAAAACACTTCTAGAGTCCTCATCTGGGCTTGGCCCAAAACCTCGTGGGCTTTGAGAGGCCTTGAATTTCCGTGACCCGGATGAGACACCTGCCTTTGCTTGAGGGGTTGTAGGTGTGGAGTTGAGTTGGTGACGTGCATATGATTTGGCGATTTCACTTCCAGTAATGTTGATGCCACTTCTAACGGATGCATGATCGTTTGCAGGATCTTTTGGCTCCAATGAGCGGGCCGCCAGGTATCTCTCTAACCAGCTCCAACCCCATTGAGGATTTGTGGGGTCCATGAAGAGCAAGTTTGTTGCTCTTGATGATTTCTTCCATGGTTGCTGTTTAAACAAATTTTAGAAAAAGGCCTCAGTTAGATGCTATAATAATACCCTAACTCGACTTTAAAGCAGCATTAAGCATTGTCCTTAGGAGAATTACCAAAAACAACACGCACAAATGACTGGTTTTCAGTTTTGGACAAATGATTGGTTTGAGCTGAGCTACTTATCAGATGTTTGGATGTCTGTTTTAAAAGTGATTATGTGATTCGCAATAATACGAATAATATAATCAGCTGTGATAAGACAGATTATAGGAGGGATAACGTTTGGATGTGGTTTGCTGTTTGAAGTTGCAATAATAAAAAAGTAACTTGTTTTATTACCTTTACGGCTTTGTGAACATTAAGAAGAAAAATGTTTGTACTCTTATTACCTTTTTTTATCTTTGTTTTTATGACTCATGTATGTGATATCTGGTTTAAAATTGTTTACCTGATGAGAAAAGGAATATGCCATTGCCCTTTCTCTTCTCATTGTAGCCTCGTATTTGCTGAGTAGCTTCGCTTCAATCTCTTCTTTTGATTGCGGACTATCATTCCATTCTTCTCCCATCTTTTATAATATTTATATGCACCGATATTTATTAGCTTTCCAGGTAAACAAATATACATGGTACATTATTAAAAAGAGAAAACCATGTATATGCGAGACGAAAACTAACCTGTAAGCTCTCCATTTCTTTTGCCCGTTTCTGAAGGAGTTGTTTTTGAAGGGCTTGATTCTCCTCTGACATCCTTATCCTCCTAGAATTGATTTGAGACTGCACACGAGATAAGTTTTGCATACATTTGAGTGCGTTTGCTGTTTGTCGTTTCACAGCAGGCCCTTCGACCAGTGTTTTCAACCTCACAAGCCCTCTTAACGCCCTCAGAGCCCTCCTTGCCTGCATACACATATCAGTAAATAAAAAAAGATTAGTAATCTAGATTATACTAGGACATCGGATATATTAAGATACAATATAGACATACCAAGTAGCCACGAAAAGCTGTTTGAATTTTAATAGCAGCTGTTTCCTCCTTTGATTTCCCTGTATACCGAGTCAGCTCAGCAAGTCGAACTGACTCAGCAGCAGCTTGAGCAGCGGCTGCAGCCGCCTCAGCTGCAGCAGCGGCAGCAACTGCAACAGAATAGGCATGTTTTGCCTGCTCATCCTCAACCTCAACCTCAGCCTCAACCTCAACCTCAATGGGTTTGACTTCTTCTGGTGGAGGAATCTGAGGATTCTGCTGATAATTGACAACAGGTTCTACAACTGGAGCAACGGGTGGTTCCAAAGACTTTTCCTCCGCAAAGGCATTCTTCTTATATTTCTATAATTAAATAACAAAAAAAAATATCAAATTTAGTATAATTCTTTCCCCCGTGAAAGAAAATGACGCGGCCAAACTTGTGTCAAACCTGGCCTTTCTTTTCTTTGGAGCTCGGACTTAACGCCTTCTTAATTGAAGATATCCAATTGCCTTTCCTCCCCATTGCTGTATCATCCACCGGTCAGCCTGTACATTATCAAATGCGATATAACTTCAATGATATGCTTTAATATTTGAGGTCAAACCTATCACTTTCTGATTCAAATTGATAGGTATTTGACTTTCCAAGGAGAGAATGTTATGTAAGAAAACGGTTTTGACTAAAATATTACTAAAGAAACATCAATCAACATTGATATTGTCGTAACACATGACATTCCCTTTGATTAATGTAGAGCCAATAAACAGAATAATTAAAGAGACAAATTTGTATATGAGTATATCACAACTCAAAAGACAAGTGTTGAGAGAAGACTTGTATCCAAAACATTTCGATTTTTTATTCTCTTTGTGCAATATAGTAGTAAACAATAATGCAAAACGCTTCCGGATTTCATATAAACTAATAAAAGGGTCCAAGATTATATACTTTTTATTTGGTAAACATGGCTCAAAATATTAACTTGCACCGCATATCATATCATTTTGCCTAACACGGATGAAAAGGCTCAACCAAAACAATTCAATTATATATATTTTTCAATCAAATTAATCAAAATTTCTTGGACAAAATTTATAGAATTCATATAATTTTGAAGTTGAGTATCAGTCCCTTTGACTTAAAGGCCAATAGAACAGTGTTTTTCCATTATATAGCTATATCACACAACAATGTGGATACAATTAAAAAACTAAACCCATCCATGATTTTATATCAAATCTTATGAATGGTCAAATTAGCTAATTTCCTAAAAATCCAACAAATTAAGCAATACCGTAATTCAATTAAAAAAAAAAGACAGATAACATATAAAAAGATTAAAACTTTATATAATTAAGATCCAAATCTTTTAGCAATTCCACCAATAACAATAAAAAAACATACAAAAAGAGCTCAATTTAGCTCAAATCACATATCAAACAGCATGATCCAATTAATTAACAAATGCCCATATAGAAATGTAATCAAAAAAACATCAAGATCACATTTTTATCACAAAACAACACATACCCACATCAAAAATAGCAATCTTGAGCTTAAAGAAACATCAAAACTATAAAAACATACCACAAAATAAATAAAGTTTGGATCTTTAAGGGCTTGTTCTTCTTCTTTTTCTTGTGGGTTGTATTGTAAATAAGATAGTGATAGTTTGGAATGAATACAACACAAAAACAAAAGAGAAGAAGAAGAAGAAGTAAAAAGATGGAAAAACAGATCTTGGCAGTAAAGAGAAGAAGAGTTCAAAGATAATGAATAATAAAGTAACAGCTGGTTTCGTTGGATAGGTCCCACTTACTTCTCTTTGGTTGGGTACTTTGGGTTGGAAGTAGATCAACTTTCTGATTTTATTTTTATTTTTTTAATTGCTGTATTAGGATATTTTAATTGTTTTTCATTGGTGTGATTATGGGTTATAATTGTTATATTTGACTTTATTTCTTTTTGTAAAATGATTATTTTGGTTGTGAAAATATTATTGCTTATCTATAAAGTTATTTGTTTTATAATGTTTACAACAAGACTTTCACAAAATTAAGTGAGTGATGTGTGATTGAGTTAATCAAATAGAAGAGAGAGAATTATAGCAAAAAATACCAATCACAACATGGACAAGTCATTTTGTGAAATTTTATTTGTAAAAGTTGCGTAGATATAGTGTTTCTCTTGTTTTTCAGGGTGTACTTAGCTGATGAAACATTGTATGTTTTTTTATTTTCAGCTTTGTTAAATTTAGAGACACTTTTATTTTCACACAAAATAAAAGATTTAGATGTATGTAAATGTTTTCTTTTCCTTTTTTTTTTTTTTTTTTTTTTTTTTCCTTTTTGAGAATGAAAGGATTTTGGTTTACAAAGGAAAACATAAAAGATGTGTTTTATGGTTTTCGTTTTAATATATTAGAAATAGAAATTTTCAGTTATTGTGGTAAAGCTTCTGAAAAAAAAATGTTATACGCATTTTTGTAGATAAAAAAAGTACTCCCCCCGTCCCATTAAAAATGTCCACTGACCAAAAGCTCAAACTTTAAGAAATCCACAGTATAGCACATATGCAGTTAAAGAAATGACAATATTGCCCCAAGTACTTGAGATGATAATAAATGTAAAGTTGAGTACAGTAGCTTTTTCTTTCACTTCATGTACAGACTACATTACGTAACATGTTGACTAATTTGCATGCGCAAAAATTTTCATTGTTATTCAAACTACATTCAACTAATCCCTTTGAACTCTAAATTTTTGGTTAAAAAATGGAGGCAAAATATTGCCGCTTATTTTTGTTTTGCCACCAAAATTATGGTACCGTGAATTGAATCTTTTTAAATTACTCTAATCATAAACCACAAATATTACTATGACCATGTTCCTTAAGTACTCCGCATGTTTACAACTCTCATCAAAACAAAAATACATTGACACAAAAGATGTATCCTCCACCTTATCCACCTTCATTAAGTCACCAAACTATATTGTATTAAATTCACAACTCCATTAAATTCACATGTACATTTTCTTATAGAAAAATGAACCACAACACACATTCATCTACTAAATCCAACTTGACCAATGATGAACGTCAAACTATCTACCAATCATTGTTGCAAGAAAGCTTGAATGGAGAGTTGAAAAGCGGATCCATTATAAAATTAGCACGACAATTCTCAGTATGTGAGCGAACTATAAGTCGCATTTGGCATCGAGCTAAACTCCAAATCCTCCAAGGATCAACGGTTGATGTATCTTCGAAGAAGCCAAGTGTTGTTGGGCGAAAGCGGATACACATTGACTTTACTCAAGTTTCACGAATTCCATTACGTCGTCGCACAAATATTCGATCTCTTGCAACGTTAATAGATGTTCCAAAATCAACCATACATAGAAGAATCAAAGAAGGAGCACTTAGACCACACACGAATGCCGCTGTCGAGCGCTTTTGACCGATGAAAACAAAAAGCAAGGTAAACTTTTGTTTGTCTATGATTACTCCTCCATCTTTAACAAGTGCTAGCCCTACTTTCCATAATATGCACAACATCATTCACATTGATGAAAAATGGTTTTACATATCGAAGCATCAAAAGCGTTACTACCTTGTTCCGTGAAGAAGAACCATTAAGAACATGTAAATCGAAAGCGCTCATGACAAAAGTAATGTTTCTAGCGGTGGTCATGCGAACAAGATTTGATGCATTTGGTAACGAAGTTTTTCGGGAAAGATCGGCATATTCCGCTCGCAACTTTAGAACCGACAAAGCGTTCAAGTAAGAATCGTGTTAAGGGAACATTGGAGACAAAGCCTATCTTGTCGGTAACAAAAGACGTAACAAGGTCATGGATGATACAAAAGGTATTACCGGCTATTAGATCTACGTGGCCACAAGGTCATACGGGTCCGATTATATCCAACAAGACAATGCAAAGCCACACATTAAAGTTGGCGATGTCGAGTTTCTTCAAGCATCTCGAGATGGGTTTGATATTCGACTTTGTTTTCAACCGCCAAATAGTCCGGATTTAAATGTGTTAGACCTCGGTTTTTCGGGCAATTCAATCACTTCAAGAACAAGAGGTTTTGGGAACGATTGATGAATTGGTTCATGCGGTTCAAGCTTCATACGAAGGATGCCATCTCGTGAACTTAACAATGTATTTCTAACTTTACAAACATGCATGAAAGAAATCTTGAAGATTAATGGTGGCAATAACTATCGAATACCCATATCGGTAAGGTAGGTTGGAACAACAAGGAAGGTTGCCATTGACAATTGATTGCGAACACAATTTAATAGATCAAGCAACTTCTTATTTGTGTCAATAGGAAAGATATAAAAAACTTCCATGCCAACGGAAGAAACGTGAAGAAAAACACATTCTTTTTTGTTTCCTCTTGATCTCATGCAGCCTATTGTAATGTTAAAAGGATGGTGGAATGTGTCTTTTGTTTAAAATTGTAGGAGTATTGTCATGTTAGAAAAAATATGACAAGTAGAATATCCTTTTGTTGAAAGTTGATGCTAATGTACTTGTGTGGTTATTATTCATTTTACTGTTTCTGCTTCTATTAAATGTCCAGGGGTAATATTGAGATTTTAGTTAATTATTATTTTCTATTTTTGGTACCGGACATTTATTTTGGGACAACCAAAAAAGGAAATGTGGACACTTATTTTGGGACGGAGGGAGTATCTTAGAATGTTGATGCTTAAAAAGTTAAAAGTTTGAGTCAAAACTGTTAAATTTAATACATATAAAGGGTGTATACCCATTCTTGAATCTTGAAATTTAAATTTTTTAAAAATTAAAAAAAAATTAAGGCAACTTATTATCGTATAAAACTTAAAACTTAATGAACCTTCACTAATTATCATATAAACACATATTACCATATATATTGATCTAATACAACAACTTATATTCAAAGTATCTAAACATATTATGTTAATACAAATATCGTCATTAAACGTTATTTATATTTTTTATCTTTACCTAAGTTTTGTTAACGACAAAATTAAATTTAATTTTTATAAAGCTTAAAGCTTGTCAAGTTTAATAGATATTAAAACAAGCTTTTTCAAACAATATCTTCATCATTTAAGCATTTACATTGTGACTAATCATATCTTAATATGAGTATAAGCATAATGTATGATAGTAGTTTTTAGAAAACTTTAGTTTCTTAAAAACTAAACATTACTTATGTATTTGCATATTTCTAAAAATAGAAAAACAACACATGACATCATGTGATGCATCATGGAAATCATTGGAAGATTTCATTAGATATTTTATGTAGATTTTACTCTTCATATCTTACACAATCTTGCATAGATATGGTTGACTTTGGCAAGATCTTGATATCTTCTTTGCATTCGGGCCGGCACAAAATGTAGCAGACGGAACCCTTTCGAGGGTCCGCCGTCCGTGGTGTTGTTGATGGTTTTGGCTATAAATAGCAAAGCCAAACCAAATAGTTTTTCATCCCTTTCTATTATACTCTCATACATATCTTCTCTAATCTTTCTAACTCGGGTTTCATATCATATTAGTGATCTCTTTTGTAGCAAAGAAGATCAAGTCACATTCAAGCTTCAACGAAGTTGGAAGTCTTGTTTGTTTAGTGTTGTATGATCTTGTGTTGATTCATACTTCATTGTTGTACTAAACTACCATAATCTTGTGAGTGTGAGTGGTTAGTATTTTAGTCCTCAAAATACATTGTGTGTGAGAGGGTTGTACCCTTGGAAAGAACTCGACATTTAGCTTAGTGTCGGAAATAGTGTAAGCGAAGTGTAAAGGTTTCTCCACCGGTGAAAGGAGCTTGTTGACTAGTGAATTTAAACTCGAGTGTGAGACTCGGGGGTGGAGTAGGCAAGGAGAAAGAGTCCTTGTGAGACCGAACCACTATAAACAATTTGTTGTGGTTTGATCATTTCTTTCCTTATTTACTCTTTACATATTGCTTACATATTTCATCAACATATCAAAGATCAATATCAATTGATCTTTCAATAAGTTTCAAAACAAAGTTTTTAAGTGGTAAACTATTCAACCCCCCTTCTAGTTTTCTACATATTCATTACTAGAGTTTTTTGTTGGACTCTTGCAATTTGAAAAGTTAAATACGTAACTGAGGACTTCTAAAGATATTTACAAGAAAATACTTTTTTTTATATATATATCTTTACATACCGATAATTAATAATGTTTGGTTCAGTAAATACAAACCCTTTAAGTCTAGGATTTGAATGGAAAATACCTAAGTGTTTAATCCCTTAAACACTAACAAGTCATCGAGCGATAGTCACTCGGTGGTGCATCTTCAGATACTCGTGAATAGACAAAGAAGAAGTCTCTTCACTCGATGGCGGAACTTAAGGGGTGAAGGCGGGTCGAAGAAGAAGATAGTGGATTCAATGAGTGATGACAATAACTCACCGAATCCCGAAACTCCTCACCATCTACTACCACCGAAGACAAACTAAAGACAAAGATCAAGGTGAGAAGGCGAAGAATGAGCGGGACAAAACGGTTAAGCTTGAGGCGAATAAGATGGAGTGCTTATCCTCGAAGCCAACTTTCCACGAAGGCTCAAGATCAATCTTCGACAAGCGTGGCTGCTTTGTCCCTTTCCAAATATAGCCTTTAGAACAGAGACAAAATACATCAAGATTTTGTCTTTCAGAACTGTCGGTTGTCCTCTAAGATAGAGTTAAAAATCATACTTGTATAAATAGCATAAGAGTTGGAGTGGAAGATTTTAAGCTTGTGGATTAATTGTAAAACACACACACAAGCCATCTTCCACTCTTCCAAATACAACTCTGTCTCTGAGATAGCTCAGTGGTTCCTTTGTAGTTGGGCTCAGACTTAGCCTGAGCTTAGTGAGGAGATACCATACTTTGCCATTTCAATCTCAAGTACTATTCCGCAAGTACTTGGGTAATGTATTCTTTTTTATTTGTTTCTAATAAAGAATATATAAGTTGAAAATTATTCAGTGTGTTTTTACTTGCATAGTTTCAGTCATTAATTCACAATCTGTTGTTTTTATTGTCTTTATTGTTTTAATACGATTGTGAAACGGGAACAACAAATACGAGTAATGAGAAAACCCTGCAACTGAAAAATGATCTACTTTCATCCACCTTCTCACTATTATATATTGATTTTAGTTCAAAACAAAAACCCACTTGAGGAAAGTTTCTTCGAAGCTGGTCTTGAATACCTCCATACCAAAAGTATGACCCGATTGAAAACCATGCTCACTTAAACTGGAAAGAAAGCCTCTGTGTACTTAGTAAGAACGTGACACGTACTGGTGCAAAGGAGCATGAAATTACAAAGACGTAGGGTGTGTTTGTTTTTAAAAAAGTCTTAGTAGCCTCTTATTCTTACCAAGAAGAGGTGGGCAGACGTTCATTGCTTGTTTTTTTTCTTTTGAGTAAGACGGGTTAGACATATAACATCTTACTCAAGAAGTGAGGGACTTGTCTTATCGCCTCTTACTGCTTTTGTAAACTTTATATAATATATTTGATTGTTTATTAACTATGTTATATTTATGATAAAAGTCTTGTTTCATATTTACATAAGTTACTTATTATCGTATTGCGTTGGTTTAATAAATAAATTGCAAAACGAAAGACTTAAAATCATTCGGACACTCATACAAAAAACAAACAACATTATTTCTTTCAGTTTAGACTTTCTAACCACCTTTTAGTAAGAAGACGGTGGTGATTGATTCAGACTCAAAACATCTTAATGAAACAAACACACCCGTAGTTTTCCAAAAAAATTATCTAAGAGGCATTACTTGTATGAAAAAACAAAATCAAATTATCATATGCTGAAGGTAGAATTTAGTAACCAAATTGATTTATATGCCTCGATGGAGTAATTTTAATGCGAATTGTAAGAGAAGTAAATAAACACGTAATCTCAAATATAAAGCGATACTTATTTGTTGGAATATATAGATTTATATCCACAAAAATTAATCGATGAATTAAAAGAAAACGTTAGTAAAAAAATAATGCAGTAGTTATTAATTTTAGTAGTTGAGATTTGAGAGATAGTATACTATTGTGATTGTAAGGTGTCGTAAGCTTGTAATTAGGGGCAAAGAGTATTGTGTAATTATTTTTTAAAGTATTACATTTATGTATTTAAGTTTTTAAATTGCAAATGTCTAACAAAAAATTTATTACTGGAATACAATAAATTACAATATCATAAACGTCAATATTTCCTAATGTGAAAATTAATCTTTTGGTCCGTTAGTGAATATGTTCAAAATTTTCGAGTAACGCAACATACTTGTAATTATGTCATTTTACACTTTATATTACACCTTACAACTACATTTTCATACACTTTTATAAAATAAGAATCTACAACTCGCAGACTTTCAGTACCAACCTATCTGCTATGATCATCTTATAGATTACAGTTAATAGTTTACATCTTACAGCTTACGGTTAGCTTTTGACAAAAATATCAAAAATATCTATTCAAATAGCTAAAGGTAGAGCTGGTAATCTAAAATACGAATAAAAAATAAGAGAAATGCTAGATACACAAAAAATTTACAAAAAAATATCCACATAATAACTTGTCATCTAACTAGTGGCATTCTCTCTCTTACTTTTATATTATCTCTCTAATTTTCATCCACAAATAATTATTTCATGTCATTGTGTGAAATTTTTTTGTAAAATTTTTGTGATCTTAGCATTTCTCAAAAAATAAACATAAAAATTATGAAAATTATATAATTAGTTTTATCAAAAGCTTAAACTTATTAAAAGAGTTGCTTCATTAGAATTCATGATTTTCAAAAGCTATTAACAAGCTTCTAATTAAAATAATATTGGATTTAAAAATTAGCTTCATTTGTGAGTTTTAAGCCAAACACAATTCATATTAGTTTTCTATGTAAATACAAAGGATCCCACATGTTAATATCATTTAAATAAAAAAAAAAAAAAAGTAATTTACAACCCAAACTTGACTAAGATGAGATTACTTGTTTGTTGCGACTTGTAGGCCCGTTGATCATCTTTTTCCACAATCCCTTTCCAAATATGTCAACTTGTTTGGTAAACCATATGATTCATTTCATTTGTCAAGTATTTCTTACCTCACTCATTTGCCTCTTTTTTCTCTTCTTTTCTACTCCTATAAATTCTTGTCAAACTAATTCATAAATGAAATGTAAGACGCCTTTGTTAACACACCCGTTATTTTAGTTAAGAATGTAATCATTAAAGATATGTTTATTTGTGGGTGAATGTGTAAGATACACGCATTTGTTTTGTCCTTGTTGGACATTCATTGTCAGGGTCAGGCAGGAAAGAATGGAGCAATGGGGCATTTTCTATTCCTAAACATAAAACAAATATTCTAGTTTTGTATGATATAACAAATAAGTAAAAATAAACAAATGATATAGCCGTTGTAATATTAACAAACGAAGATAATGACAGGTGATTAAATAAACGAAGCTTGAAATATTTACTAAAGAAAATATGACTAGGTATTGATTTTTTTTGTTTTAAAAAATCTAAGAAAATGTTCGCCTTCTTGACTTGAATATAATTAAGTTTTTGTAATGCATTATTTGATTATTGTACAAATAATTGCATCATCTGCATTTTCTATGAACTTGCATAAAAGTGCAACACAAATAAAATATATTCTGAAGCATTGGAATTGGTTGGTTTTTGCAACTTGCAATATGAAATTAAAAATTATAAAAAGGGCCAGATAATCTGATCAAACAATCAATGAGGCTCATCAATTAAATTCTATTTGTACCAAATTTTTAGCTTAAGTTAATTTCTAAGACGAAAAATCCAAAATATAATAACCTGGTTTTTTAATCAACCGGGTCGAGCGTTTGTTTTTTATTCAAAACTGGTTTACGATTAAACTGGCCGGATAATCATCCAGTTATGTTTGTACGTGAGATTATCTTTATTTTTCAAAAATCTTTATATAATAAAACAAAACCCTTAATTTAATTTTCATTTCAAAAATCAATTCATACTTTATTAAGTAATAAGTGAATTATTAATTATTTATTTTAAAGATGCTTAAAGAAAAAACGTTTAAGAACTTCTATAATTAGTAAAACTTATAAAATTCGTTTTTTGTGTAAAATTATATAAGAGATTGGGTACAAAAATATATGTGTCAAAAACATAAAAAAGTAAAACTTAGAAAAAGCGGGTCATATACAAAAACATAAGGGTTAAAATTAAAATTTTAACAAACAAAACCAGCCTCTTCTTACTTTATCCATTCTAAAAAGGCACACAGCAGAACACGCACAACAAATAAAAGCCGACTAAAAAAACTTACGACTTAAAAAAAACACATCGCTGAATCTGATTAACCAATAGTATGCTTTTCGACTAATGGACTAAAGGTATATTAATCTATTACTTATTAATTATCTACTAATCTAGGGTTGTTTTTTTTGGTTAATTAAGTTATGGGATTGTGTTAATTCTGTATTATCATTAAAAGTTTGATTTTATATATACATTTTTTCATGCTATTTGTGTGAAGTTGTAAACTTTGGATCATATATTTGATAGGGTTTGCTTTCTTTTCAATATCTTTTTGTTACCGGCATGTCTTTGGTTTTTCCGACGAACTTTGCGCCGTCATTCTCTACTCTGGCCACCATTAGTAAGCCTTATCATATCTTTTTTGATGTTTTTAATGAATTGGGGTTTAATTATTTGTTCATTAAAAATGAATTGGGGTTTTCATAAATTTTTAATGAAAAATTAGGGGTTTTGATTGTGTTTTTTATTTAAAGTTATCAGAATTTAGTTTCTTATATATTTCTGATAATATAAATTATGAGGGTAAGTAGGAGTGGGGATTTGTATTATTAGAGCATGAGGTATGATGAGTTTACCACTTCTCCTGCCTCACGTGTGCCACATCACCTCCACATCATTCCAACACACTAACTAAAAAATACCCCTCAATCACAACTTACTCACTTCTCTTCATTTGGGCCCCACCCACCCTCATTTTATTTCTTTTCTATATTTTCCAAACACAATTAAATTCATTCCATTCATTTAAAATAAAAATACAACATAAAAAATACACTGCGAAAAAAAAACATATCGAAATTTAAAATACATTGCGAAATAAAAACATAAGAAATTTAAACTAATGTTGTTGTTCTTGATGTAGTTGCCAAACATGCTCAATGATATTTCGTTGAAGTCTTGCGTGCGTTGCTTTATCACACGTTCTTTGGCATTCTTTCGTTGTACATCACATCGCTCAATCCATGTCCGTTGTATATTTGCTCATGGACAAACATAAATATCGTTCAATTCGGATATCGCAAACTGTTGGTCTTTCAAAATCATGTTATGCAATATGATGCACGTGTACATGATTCTTCTTAGCTTGTTGATAGTCCAAGCACGCGGTTGGCTTATAATATGCCAACGTCCTGAAGGACCCCAAAGCTCTTTCAACGTCTTTGCGAGCATTTTCTTGTTTTTTTAAACAAGGCATTTTCTCCGAATATGCGGTGGAGAAAGATTTGACAAAAGATGACCAAGTTGGGTAAATCCGTCGACTAGGTAATACCCGTTTCAAATGTTGCACCGTTTACTTGAAACGGAACCTTGGGGCGATGTCATCAAGAAGGTCGTCGAATAACGGTGAATTATTCAAAAAGTTAAATCATTATTCGCACCCGCTACCCCAAAAAATGCATGCCAAATCCATAAATCGTATGATGCAACGCTTCAAGCATAATAGTTGGATATTTTTATCACCTACATGAAATTGCCCTTGCCACTCAGCGGGACAGTTTTCCATTCCCGGTGCATACAATCAATGCTCCCAAGCATTCCGGAAACCCATGGACCGTGTTATATGCGTTATATAAATTGTGAATGTCACCCAAATTAGGCTTTCTTAAAACTCGGGCATAAACAATTCAATTACACATAGTAAAAAATCTAGACAATCGCGTCTTGTGTGTGACCCCATTTGCAAATATTTATCAAATGCATCGGTGCGGTCCGAGGCCAATTGGCGTCGCATATATGTGCATTCATAATTACACTCTATACTCATTACACCACACGCGTGAATTGGGACTCTAAAGAAATCAAAATGCGGTGGAAGAGGATCAACAGTTTGAATATAATTTTCAATACCTTGTACTATTTGTAAGAATAGTTGACTGACTCATCTGAAATCGACGCCTAAAATAGTACTCGGATATTTTGGAGGATCGGAAAAATAGTCGATATAAGGCGTTTTGAGCAATTTCACGGTCGCGCCGGATGTAATTATTGCGTGAACTTTCGACTTCATCTTCTCCCAACGATTGCCCATAACTGCAGGCGTTCGTAATCATCTTGATATCTTCTATATCATCAAGATCGAATCCGAACCACTCATGTTTTTGCTTAAGATGTAAATGAGGTAGTGTGTGAATGATTTGAAAGAAAAGAGTGTGGATAATTTTATGAAAATGAGGTATTATTTATAAGAGGGTGGGTAAAGTTTTATTTTAAAAATAAAAGTTTTTTTTTTTTTTTTTTTTTGAAATCAAACCGTTTGAAATTGTTTGAAAAGGTGCGGATATATTCGTTTTTGAAGTTGTCGTTTTGTGTTTCGTTGCAGCGGCGAAAATGCTTGTGGTAACGAGTGGTATCGTGGCGACAAGCGAAATGCAACGGCGAGGACACGTCGGAAAGCGAAATCAAACGAATAACCCCATACCCCATGCTCTTAGTATTGGGGGAGTTTTTGTTGGTGGTATTAGTGTCTTTGTTAAGTTATATTATTATATATGGGTTTTAAAAATTGAACTTTGTTTGTTTTATACTTGGTTCCTGTAATCTATTTTGCGAAACCTTATGATTCGTTTTAAAATTTATTTAGGTTCTATTGTTGGAATAAAGATATACCGAAGAGTAAAGTCTCACCAAGCTACTCACATGGCATGGAATAGATGAAGCGGTGATAAAAGGTACAAAATGAGAACTATTTATAGATGTTGCTGCCACAATATGAGAACTATTTATGTTATCCATTAAATTGACATTATCTCTACGTTGGCCATGATAAAAGGTTTAAAGAAAGAAGCGCTCGAGTTTGGTGTATGTCGATCAATTTTTTATCGTGTGCGACTATAAAAGTTAAAAATAGAGGAATTATTTGTTGCTTTGAAATGTAGGAACTAAATCACTGGATTGGTTTTAGTTTCATTTTCTTTATACAGTACTGTTATTGATTCTCGCTACTAATGTTGCATACATTTGCAAATGAAACGGCATATATTTTTTATCAATAGATGTTGCTATCTATAGATTAGTACTAATCTATAGTACATATTGTAGCACTATAATTGGAAAATGAAAACATTTATATAGATAACAATGAACAATGAAAGAATTAAAAGTTGAATGGGAAAGACGATTGCTTGATATATGTATGAAAGCTTATTGGCTAATTTAGGCTGTTTGGGACGTGCTTATTTGGAAAGTTCTATGTCTTTGACAAGCTCATAAGTAAATCAAACCATAAGCTGATTTTGTGATATAAACATTATCGTCACATTTTTTACCATTGAAATGCGTAATGGGTGTAGGATCAGCGGGTTTAGTATGATGGAAGACGTAGCAACGATGAAAGATTGATAGCCATCGAGAAGCCTGAAGTTTCTGAAATTAAAGAGTCATGTCAATATCTGGAATATGAGAGGGATAGTTATTATTCTGATTCAACTTTTTTCCTTTCAAGTATGTATATGAATTGTTCTCATCTTTTATGCATTCTTTTTTTCTGCACATAGGTTATCGTGTTCTGTTTTTGTAGAAACCTGATGTGGAAATGACTCCTGCTTTGAAGCCGATTTTGATGGTCAAGTTGGATTAGCCGGCCGTCCTCGGATCTTGATCCTTATTGGTAAGTTATCTAACCCTACAATAATACAAGTACATCTTGGCCGCAATTCCTCTAAGCTCCAAACTTTTTGTACATATATCTTACACAAACTGAAGGTACGTTACTACTGACATAATTGGTCAATGCCTAAAAACTAGAGGTGATCTTGACCCTTTTATTCATGAATGGGTTGGGAGTGTAGCTCATATGGTAAAGCGCTCGCTTTGCATGCGAGAGGCACGGGGTCTGATCCCCCGCACCTCCATATTTTGAATCTCTTTTATAATTTAATGTTACACTCAAACTAGAATTACATCAAATTATCAGCTCACGAACCAGGCTGGTCAGTTACATGACGTACAAGACATTAGGAGTATGATGAGAAATAGGAGGGTACAAAAGGGAGGTCGATTAAGCTGGATAGAAGTTTGTGGGCAAGTTCACGGTTTTTATATTAGGAGATCTTCTTTATGAAGACAAGAAAGAATCTACACAAAGTTATATGAGTTACGAAAGTTGGTATATGTACCAGTTTATGATCAAAAGATGCATGCCGTATGGAGAGGGTAAAAGATGAAAGCACTTTGGTATGACAGTGAGAAATTGACATTGGTGTTTGTATTGGTTGTTGGGGTACAGGAAAGGTGTTGAGGATTGTCAAAAATCTATGAATCTGCAGGGATTGTCATGAGACGTTTAAATATATTAGTCGAGTGGTGGATAGGGAGATTATAGTGATGGATGTTAACAGATAAAATAGGTTTTTAGACGGTGGTTGTCACTGTGGTGATTTTTGGTAATTCATGAAGGTCCTTCGTTTTTGTGTGACACCCACACTGTAGGGTGTATGCAATATTTTAAACCCTTGGAAGCCATACTATCGGATATAGTAGCTCAACCTGTGAAGCCCGACATGAAATCTTCTTAAATGAGCACAGGGTCGGGTATGATGATGTTGAGTTTATGATATATAAAATATAATAAAACATAAAGACATCAAGAGTACACAACGGAAGACTTAAAGATCATAACAAATAAATAATTAACTGAAAGTATGCATAACGTACCTCTTGCGAATGTCAAATCCTTTGAGCAAAACAAAGAAGTGGTTTGAAGAGTTGTCCTTACCGTTCTACAACTCAAACCAATATGGTGTAAGAATAGTGTCTTACTACCACGTTCTTGCAATTAACCAACGAATCAGCGATTGCTAGATCTAACACAAGTCCTCGTTTAAGAAAAGCGAAACCAACCTCCACACAAGGGTGTTCGGTGAAAATGGGACAAAGAGAGGAGAGAGAGATCTAGGGTTAATTCAATGCACAGTGTATGAAACCCTGAACCTAACCTCTTTATATAGTAGATGGAATACTTTGGGAACAAGTTAGGGATTGGGTTGGGACAACCCATTGTGGCCGACCATAGGACAAGCCACAAGAAAACCCATAACTTTTCTTTCAAGATTTTCCATTACTAGTCCTTCTCTTTTCATTTAACGGTCGTTAGTCATTTTCCGTTAAATACTTAGCGATCGTTAACGGACTTAATGTGCAATAATTAATCGTAAACATAAACATTAATTATTAACTTTAATTCTCATTCGCTAATGTGTGCAATCCCGTGGTCACGAGTTCGAATCAGGACATTCACATGTTTGTAAATATATACATTTCCAACGACTCCCACTTGGATATGTTTACAAAGCGAAATGACATTGGTTAGCGTCTAGCAACACGCCAATGCCCGGTACAACTCGTGTATGGTTTTCGGAGAAAACCAAGTTTGATGATTCATCATCATATTCATCCTTTGTTTCTAATACCATGTTAATAAGAATATGGATCTCGCTCATTTCTAATTAACTATTACATTTCTCGCTTTATATGATTGATTAAGGTTACCAATTCTTACGAACATATTCGAGAAGACCTTGGGTATGGCCATACAAACATCTTAACAACCCTACGAGGGGCCCGATAGTATTATACTTCAAAATAAATTTGAAGGAAACAAATCCATTTTGACTACAAGCGAGGATTCATAAATTTCGCAACACTTCGAAAACAACCCTTATAACTACCGATTCGTGTAGCGTTAGATTGCTTCACAAAATGCACTACATCCATGACATATCTCTTGTATCTCAAGTCGGAGGATAAATATCCATGATATACTTAATGACAAAAATCCATAAAGTATCATCATGCGGGTGGGATAAGTCCTATACTCGATTCATTGAATATCATACGAAATTAGTCATACTACGCATCAATATACTTTCAAGTATATTCTAACTAATACTCAGTTGTCTTAATTCAATATCATTCCCATGTTATTGATTGACAACGGACTATTTAGAATAACTTAAGTTATTCAAGGTTTAAACATGCAAATACTGAGGACACAATATTATAAATGAAATTAAGCGTATACCGTACTTTAATTCATTATAAATAATAATTGTTTAACATCCTTTATCCAAATACTAAATAGATCAATGCATGATAATTCTCGGTTAATGAATTTTGCCACAAGTCATGCAACTCATACTTGTTGACAAGACATAATTTCAACTAACTTTGATCTACAAGAATTTTGAGAATACTTATTTCAAAAATTCAATAATTGAATTTCTTGTATGTGTTTACATATCTTGATATTGTCATATCATTCCATAAGGTGCGTGATAACTTTGAACCACCTTTATATGACAATCATCTTTCAAAACTTTTAAAGTTTTAAAGTATTCTTCATTCTTTAATGTATAATACAACTATGCTCTTAGTTGAGCATAACTAGTCAACATGGTCATTATCAAGGATACCATGACTAGAATTGAGTGTCATCTCAATTATACCAGCATCATTGTGTACAACAATATGCTCTTTAAACATCCGTAAACATCGAACAGTTATAGTGTAATGTTGGTGCCTACCAAACTCAAGTTTGTTGGCAATGACAATTATGAAATAATTGCCATATTTTCATCCATAGAATCTAGGAGCATATCCAGACCGTGGAATGTGATTCTAAATCCAAACATATTCCTTTTAAAATATTTATTACACTAACAACTTTCAATGTTGTCAAATCATCTTGTAACCAAGCATGACACAACAATCTTATACACAACATGATGTACATGATGAATCTTCAAGTTAAACTTTAAGATCTCATTCATATTATATCTTGTTAAAGATATGTATTTATCATGTTTTATTAGACTCATTTATTTTACCGCATATGTTTATAAACATATATTCCAAGGTTGTATGTCTTATTTCCAAATCTTACAAACAAAGTTTCATTCCCAATTAAAACTTAATTTAGGTGGAATGTAGTTGCCCATACAACATATAAGATTTAAGAAAATAATACTCCCACTAGCTTTCAGGAATACTTATGAGCTATCTTATTTTAATTTATTAAATCAAACATTGATCTAATATTAAACATAAGAATCATCTCATAGATGCATGCATATATCCATTCATGGATTCTTGCAGTTCGTACATATTCAAAGATTATTTGAATTCATAAAACTACTTTGTATTACTTATCGTCCTCGCAAAAGTAATTCCACAACAAAGAGTTTTGATATTCATTGTCAAAATTTCATATCAATGAAACTAAGTATGACAATTATAATCTTTATACTTTTATTTAATGTATCTAGAAAGGAATTTCTATCATAGTTAATTGCTTAAATATGATTAATATTATTATCACTAGACATGCATTAAATATGTGTACAATATTGTCCATATAATTTCTACATAAAGATTTAAACCACTAGGGTTTCCATCCTTTGAAGAAAATCATCTTCATTTAGATAAACCAAGTATCTAAAATTGATTATATTTATGGACAGCATCTCAACATTCATAGTATGATTGATTTACCACAATTCAACATTTGGTAAATTCATCATCATGATTAATGAGCTTACCATGATCACGTAACTCATAATCCTCGACATATTAAATATCGAGATATCCTTACGGATCTATGAATGACAATTCCATCATTTTGAGGTCTATCATTTACATGTTTAGCCTCATCATGATATTTGCTAGTGCATATTAGAAGATTATGTATTTTGTAATTCAATCTTTCAAGATCTAAACAAAACTCCCACTTGCCTTTAACAATTTAAAGATTACATTTAAATAGTTTATCAAGTAGAGCAATAATACATTGTTCTCTTTTGGGATATTACAAAAAACATTGACAGTTCCTAACATTAGTTTAACTCACTCTATAAGTAGTTTAACAAATTCAGAACTTCATTTATAAGACTTAATGTGATTCATCACATTCCATAAACAAATGGTGTCTTATCAATCTTCTAGGTTGGAGTCTTATTGAGTATATTCAATCTATACTCAATCTTAACCTTGATAACATGTGGAAGAAACTATAGTTATCTTGAATCAAACATGCCAATAGATTTTGATTCTTCTAGCTGAACATACCATAAAACTATGGTATTTCATTAGAATTAATATTGTAAGATAATCTAATAATATTTAAGATAACCATCTACTCTTTGCTTACCTATTTACCAACAAAGTAAAACTTAATGGTACAATAGAATTACCAAGTCAATTGCATACATTATAACTCAAGTATTTTGACCAAATCAAAAGACATATCAATTATAATCCCACTATCGTTATAAGTCATTGATCAACTCATTGACTTCATGCATATGTCTTAAAACATAGCAAGTTAACGTCTTAGTTTATGTTGTAAGGCTTGTATTAAAAGACTTCATGTTTGTGACTTTACAAAATCATAAACATTTGTAATTAAAGTAATTATGAACACCACATCAGGTTTCAATTAATATTTCAAGTTAATATTTACTACATATATTTAAGTCATTCAACGAATACTTAAATTCAAAGTAGTATTAGATTACTTCATTTAATTATGTCATTCCATGAAAAATTCAGCGTGAAAGCGCAAAATCATCCATGCTCGTTCTCACGACCGTGGATATTTTACCTTGGGCTATAATCTAGTTCACGTTCTCACGTAACATAAATTGTAACTACAAGTGTTTCTTAAATATTGAATGACATAAATTTTGAAAATAAAGTAGTCTTTGTTATCATCTTGACACATGTTCTTAATAAGGCAATCATACATATTTAAATGTATAATTCCTATTGGAACGTTACTCTCTTACCTTGCGGTCAAGAGAATCATATTTATATGTGTTGTACCTTGCACACAATAAAGATTTCTCCCACTTGTGCATGGAACAACATCATGTAGCGAGATAAACAACACAATACGTTCGTTTATTTGATTAATATGATTTGTGTCATAGATATAACTAGTAGATGTAGGACTATATTGATTAGTAAGGAAGCGCATGACAATCCTTGAAAACCATAAGTGCCTACAATTGGAAAGTAATTATCTTTGAAGATAATCAGGTTACTACACGGGAAGTAAGGCTTGTAGCTCCCTTTGAATTAGAAATCATTAAAACAACTTCTTATTCGATAATGCAACACAAATGCTCCCCTTCGTCGACAACATTGTAAGTGTTGCATAACTAGTGAAACCAACTTGCTTGCTTTTACTTTCCTACACCTTTAAAGAACCATACGTAATCATTACTAAGGTACTAAAGGTGTATTCTACTCTATGAATGATGGGTTATCCATCAATGTTATTAACTTCGAAAAATTGGGTATGCAATTTCTTCCTTATGAGCCTACCATCCCTATAATGGTATGTAGTACCTTTAAAGGTTAAAGCAAAACAACTAGATAAAATATGCTAGTTTGCCTTTTACCAATTTTTGCGGTAATTAGTCTAGCTTCTAATTTAGTAACTCATATACATGCTTTCGGTTAACCAACATTCATGTTGTTACAAAGATTCATTCACTAATGAAGGTAATGAAATCTTTATGGAAAATATGACGTGCAATTCATTGCTATGAGTTACATTAAATTTAGACAATTCAAAACGTTCCTATTATACCTTTCTCATTCATGAAAAGGAATAGGATTGAGTCTCATTCTTCTCCCATGGAAAAGAGACTTTGTTTGAAAGTAGAATGGATTAATTTACAAATAAAAGACTAAACCACGTTTACGGTTAAATGTTGCATTTATACATTCAAAAGAATTACAAAATTCAATTTTAGTATTTTCGATAATTAACCTTTTCAAGAAAATTAAATACCCATGGTTCATAAACATATAACCATTTAATTTTCACTGAAAACTAGGATCCAAATTGACATAGTTTCATCACATAAGTTGATCTGCTAGTAATGAAATTATTCAAAATGGTACGAGTCCAACCTCAATTGCCAATTTTCAAATTGCAATTCCTAGATTTATGGGATTTACATATAGCCAATTTCAATTGTCATGTAAACATGTTTTATCCCATCTTATGCCTTGAGTTACCAGTTCTCACTACAAAACTCAATTAAGTTGTCCAACTTAAGAAACTGCAAAATCGTCCATGCCCGTTCTCACGACACGTGGACATTTTACCCTTTGATTACGATCTAAGTCACGTTCTCACGCAAATAGAAAGTAATCTTAGGTGTTTCCGTTTCGTTGGATGGCATATAACTTAAATTAAAAGGGTAATAATTTTGATGTTAAATCAAATATGTACAAAGATGTCATGCATTCATCTTCATAACATAGGTTTTATTAAAACATTTATATCTTGTTTTAATGTTTAAGTTTTCATCATCAAACTTTAATTGAGGTATTGGTTACACCAATCAAGGAATTTAGTGTTAATTATCATCCATTATACCGTACTTTTGCATAAGTGTAAATACTTAGTGTTTGGATAACTACCACAAAGTGGCGCATGGAATTAACACTAATTCGCTCTTAAGATGAGCTTGCACATTTAATGGCTTACTAAGTAGCTCTATTCGAACTTCGGAGGCGGAGGACGGTGCGCTAAAGCACAACCTTAGACATCCTTTCGGTGATTTATGCACTTCTTTTAATAACCCTTTATAGTTCATTCTCATGGGTGAGCCGTTCGGTCATTTGTACCAAAGTCATCAATAAATTAAGCGATTATGATTACTATTCTTAAAAATACCGTTTCACCATTGTTTAGGTCGGTTTATTTTCTTGTAAAATACCCTTGTTACACATAACAAACAAGCAAGTATTTGTAAAATAAACAAATAAACAATAAATGCATAACAAATAAAAGTCATGCATATCAAATAGCCACATGCAAGCGTTTTGATAAATCCTATTAAATTAATAATGATTGAGGTCTTCCCAATTTTAGATATATCATAATTTAGTGTATATCACTTAAACAAGAAAGACATACAATAAAAGCGGATCCATGATAAAACATGCGAGATAATTATCATGGACATAAAATTACACTTAACAATTAATGCAATTAAAAGCGAGTTACGCATATACATCTGAGTTGCATGCATCTTAGGGTTTCTAATCCAATTAAAACATTAGTTTACAAAACCCTAATAAGGGTACCAAAATAACGCCCCCTTAAAAATTAGGGTTTAGGTTTAGCAAACCCTAGATCTATGCATACAAAAAAACTAACACAACATGTTTATTTTATTTATGTGTTTGATAATTAATCACTTGTTATACAAGCCTCGTGATGCCCTTTGTTGAGTTTATGATATATAAAATATAATAAAACATAAAAACATCAAGAGTACGTGGAAGACTTAAAGATCATAACAAATAAATAATTAGCGAAAGTATGCGTAGCGATACCTCTTGCGAATGTCAAATCCTTTGAGCAAAACAAAAAGTGGTTTGAAGAGTTGTCCTTTACCGTTCTACAACTCGAACCAATATGGTGTAAGAATAGTGTCTTGCTACCACGTTCTTGTACACGAATTAACCAATGAATCAGCGATTGCTAGATCTAACACAAGTCCTCGTTTAAGAAAAATGAAACCAAACTCCTTACAAGGGTGTTCGGCGAAAATGGGACAAGAGAGAGAGAGAGAGATCGAGGTTAATTCAATGCACAAGTGTATGAAATCCTAGAACCTAACCCTCTTTATATAGTAGATGGAATACTTTGGGAACAAGTTAGGGATTGGGTTGGGACAACCCATTGTGGCCGACCATAGGACAAGCCCACAAGAAAACCCATAACTTTTCTTTCAAGATTTTCCATTACTAGTCCTTCTCTTTTCATTTAACGATTCGTTAGTCATTTTCCGTTAAATACTTAACGATCGTTAACCGGACTTAATGTGCAATAATTAATCGTAAACATAAACATTAATTATTAACTTTAATTCTCATTCGCTAATGTGTGCAATCCCGTGGTCACGAGTTCGAATCCGGACATTCACATGTTTGTAAATATATACATTTCCAACATGATTGAGTTCTAACAACTGTTGAAGAAGTGGGCCACGAGGAAACCAAATTTCGGATTCATGAGCTTCTTATATATTAAGTTGATCTAGCATTAAGCCACCAAGATGAACAACCAATGAAGGTACTATACAAATTTAACATATCGATATTTTGTTTGGATTTTGATACCGGTCACATTTTATGTTTCGATGTTATTTATAATTATGTTATTTTAAATTTACATATTGCATTGGTTGCATTTAATTAAAAGGGTGATGCAACGTCCCAACAATAGAAAAGTAGAGAAAGGTGCTTTATGCAGAGGGTACGAGAGGGTGGAAAAGCCACGAGCCGAGCAATCAATTCAAGAGAATGAGATACGTATTACTAGCCAGGACATGATGCATAACTATATCACATATGGCATGACTTTGCTTAAAGTAATTTCAAAATGATCATTTATGCTCATGTAATGGTACATGGTCTCAGTATATTGCTAGAATTTTCAAATACGTTTGGCTTTAGTATATAATTTTCTGGAGTTATCTATATTATACTTATAGTTAAGATTTTGTACATATGTAATTGTAATTATGAAATAGTTAAGAGGCCATATTTGATTCACCTTTTAGTGTTCTCACATTTCATCTACTTATCTGGTCCATTGGAAAAGGACTCATCGGAGATTGTGTTCAAAACAATGGGTAGAGCTATCAACAAGACGGTTACCATTGTGGAACTAATAAAGGTTTTCTACTTTTCCATGCTTCTTTAATGTATATCTACTAATTTTACACCGTGTGTTGGTACTTATGATAAGTGTACCATACTTGCTAGTTGCTATAATGCAGAGGAGAATTGTTGGCCTTCATCAAATAACATCCAGGGGATCCACAGACATTGTGGGAAACGGTGCACACTTTTATTAATGAAAAACAGATTATAATTATAATAAATAAATTAACAGATGTAAAGACAGTAAATAATCAAGCAGACGAGAAAGGGTAGAAGAAGAGAGACTCTAATCAATAAGATAAACCGAAAGCGGTAAAAGCGAGCACGAGGCTCGTGTTTAACACGATTCCATAAAACAGTTAGCCGTCTGCATTTCCCGTGGTACAACGTCGATCGTTGTCTGTTAGGACTAAACTTACTTGCCTGAAAGATCACGTAAGCTTGCGTGTTTCTGATCGAAGAGGTTGCTGGAATGTTTCTGTATTGGAGTTGCGTTTTTCGGTGTCTTTTTCTGAACGAGAGGTAAGGTTTTATTTATACAGGAAGTTGTCTTGTTCTCCAAGACTAAATAAAAGCCTTAATTACATAAATCTGTTATAACTAAAACAGATTTACATATCTTCTAATAACATAACAGATTCTGTATAACTTTGTCAAAAAGTTTCAAATCTATTCCGTTAATAGATTTACAGAAAATTAAGGAAAAATGTAACTCGAATCTGCAGCAAAAAGATACGCACGTATGCGAGGCTTCGGAGCTGCATTCGTGTCCGCAGGTCGCGCGGGCTCGCATGAGTTGAAAGCTTGAACTCATTTGACAGGAAATCCCATTTTCGCACCCTGCAGCGCCGCGTAGGAGTGGGAGCATAACCAACCTAAAGGAATTTAATAGCCAAACTATAATTTCCTTATAAACAAGCATCCACTTCTTGTTTTGGGCGATGTGGGATTCTCATATTTTCCAAGTTTTATGTTTCAGTGCCTCACTTTGAGACACGATATCTCATTCATTTCAACTCCATTTTGACACTCTTTAGCTCGTTCGAAGCTCTCGTCAAGGAGCATAAAGCTACCAAGAAATATAAATATATATAACATATACATATATTAAATAGTGTCCAAAGTTTGCAAAACCACTTTGCAAAACTCAATTTTCAATGACATAACTAATACATGGGAGCCCCTAGAGGAAGGCTTACTTTGTAGCTCAAATTTATTGAGTGTATTTTGTAAAAATCGGTCTTATTTTAGATTATATGACTCTCTTTACTTGATTTTGTTGGTGTTGCGGTCTTGAAGCGACAATGCATGTCTCATGATCACTATAACCCTCTAAGAGCAGGCTCGATACACCTATTGGGTGAGTTACTACTTACTACTTTGGCTGCACATCTTTAACAAATCCTCATTATTTAGCTATAAACCCTTTGGTTGAAGGGTGCATTACCTACAAATAACTGTACATGTTTGAAGTTAGTGTGTTCTTACATCGAAAACCATCCAAAATTTGAACACCAGGTTGGAGATCATTTTGTTGTTACCATAGTGCACATACTAGACTATAATGCAACTGGTTGTGCGTTTAGGGGTGTTTTGCTAAGCTTCTTGAAAGAACGCATAGATTTATCATAAACTTACTGTATAACCAAACATCCCCTTAGTGCCTTACCATAGTTTCTTTATATGATGATAGGACTAAATTTGTTATTACGCACACTCTAAGATATATGATAACATCAAATTTGTTACACGTGATATTGATTTTTATATTTTACTTACGTTAAAATGTAGGAATGACAATATGCAAGGCTATAGTAGAATATAAATCGAACATTGGTTGCCTTGCCCTTTACTGCATGACTATTGTGGCGTCTTATGGGACGTCAGGACAGTTACCTTATATAACATAAAATCGAACATTCAGTAGTTCCTTTTATTTCTGTGCCTGAGTTTATAAGGTCCATGAAATTCCTTATAAATCAGGTTTTTTTCTTAATTTCTAGTTTAGACATTTTAAGACTTCCTGACATTTAATCTTAAAATAAGATCTAAACAAGTGTCAAGTTGTTATAAGGCGAAGTTTTATTTGTAGGGGTGGAAGCAGTAGGTATGGTGGTGGCAACCGTTGAATGTATGATAATGTTCAAATTGAGGATTTTTTTATCATCAAAGAGTGTGATGGGAACCTATCTGAGAAAAGCACATTCTTTGTAGCATACAAGGCAATGTCTCTTTTCCTATTGATCCTTTTGTAGTTGCATTTTCATGGCTAAAGGATTAATTGCTCGCTTCCATGTCAAAACTTGGCTCAAGGGGAAACAACCGCATAGAAAGAGAAGGTTAACAAACTAGCTTACCTCACGTACGCACTCCTGCAAGTTCTATATTCTTTCAAATAATGGATGCTTGCAATGGACCAGATACACAAAATATTAAAGAACGAGTCTGTGTAGCAAGAAAAGCAAGGGTTCATGCACACGTCAGTGTATTTTTCCATGTACAAGATTTGGAATGTGATATATGTTTGTTGTCCCATTTGATACTCAAACCCATTTTAAATCGTGACTCAACCCGCCCATCGAGCTGCATTTACTGAGAGTAAGTGCAAATTCAACATGCCTCATTTGTGTTTTAAGCATGTTGATGCTTTGCATAGTGTGTTTCTTGCAAAATATTACTGTATAAATTAATTTTTTCGGTTAGCATATGATACCATATCATGTATATTTGTTCGATCATGTTGTTCATTGTAACAATTCAACGACTTCAAGAATGTTACCTAAAAGGACGGGACAGTGGACAAAACCATTGAAGAGGTCGGAAGAAAGGGAAACAAGCATAGAAAGAAGGTTATTATGCATGACATCTGATTTTCATTTCTTATTTCCAACATTTACGATATAGGTTAGTGTGTCATAGTTGATGTTGATTTTACTTAGTTCTCGGGTTTTTCAAGCTTTATATTTGAGTAGCTCACTATTACATTTATTACGTATTCTCATTGGAGATGTTTTTCACTCAGTCGGTATTATACCAATAGAGAAAAATAGTATTTTGGGGTACAAAAAATTTGTTTTTTTCTTATTCTCTATCCTTTTTTTTATCATCCATTAGTAGGTCATAATGTCTATTATTTATTGATTGAACTAATACCTTTTGTATTGGTCTGTAGTATTCTATTTGGATTTAACTATATAACTATTGTTGGATTCCCTATAAAAAAAAGTTACTACGAAGTCACCTTATGTGTCACCAAATTTTGTACTACCGAAACCACTTTTTTTTTTTGTAAACATGTATCAGTATTTGTATTATGCATTTATATGAAATTTTCTATTGCCTATTTCTAATCTCTTTTTGTTTATGGAATTAATGGAGTCTGGAAATTCAATGGGTGTATTGTTCAGTTGAGGATGATGCATTTTGTTACCTTTTTTTAGTAGTTGCCAGTTGGTTTGTGTTTTATGTATGAAACAACGGCCTCCATTAATTTGTCTTATATTTTTGAATTTCCTTTTTTCTATTCCATTATTAATATGCTTTTTTGGCAACTTATAGGCTAACCAGGATACTTTTTGTCCAAAGTCATAAAGTTATAAAAAGAAAAAATAGTATGTTAAATATGATTATGAAAACTATATTTTTTATTTTATAATCTTATAATTTTTCATAAATACTTGGATTTTTTGAGGGGATTGTTAAAAACATGCTACAATAGCCTGCTGATGCGAGCATGCTGATGGAGCCTGCTAATGAACACTTGATCTGCTGATGCTTCTCCGACACATACTATGGTCTCACTACAGTGAGTCTTAATTCGTATCATAACACATAACTTGATCATAAGAGTTGGCAATATGGGCGGTTAGGACGGGTTGGGTAACATGTCAAATAAGTTTATCTGAGGTTGGAAAGGGTCAATTTCGATTGACGAAATACTTGTCCAAAGTCATAAAGTTCTAAATATAGTCGTCAAATATGATTATAAAACTACATTCTCTTTTTATTTTGAAAATTTTCTAATTTTCAAGAAGACTTGAATTTTTGCGGAACCGTTGAAAACATGAATCTTCTTTGGAACTACGAGGGAACTTGTGAAGATATTATCAGTTACAAACATCGATGAGCTTCATTCAACAACAAGGACATTCCAAAGGAGAGAGTGGTGGAATATAAGTGGCATGAGAACAAGTGCATAAAGGTCACACTATTATTGTCAGCAAAAGTTGATATAGATCTCAATTTACTATAGATCCGATGAGCTAATAATAATGAATTCGTTTTTTATTATGATAAAATTTCACCCTTTTTAAAAATTAAATATCTATAAACCGTTAATCGTTACGTGATAAAATTATATCATCATGACGAGAATTAAATTATCTTTCTATGGATATGCACTACTATATATTTTTAACAACTTTTTTTTTCAAAATTTGGTCAACAAAAATCATATATGATTTGTGAAAATCATATATGATTCGATTTCTCTGAATCATATATGATTTTGAGAATCATATATGATTCGTAAAAATCATATATGATTCGTAAAAATCGAATCATACATGATTTTTTCGGACGGGATTTTTGAGAAAAAATGTTTGTCGAAAATATATAAAAGTGCATATCTATAAAAAGATAATTTAATTCTCGTCGTGATGGTGTATTTTTTATAGTTTGAAGATTTACCGTTTGTAAGATATGTTGTTTTAAAAAAAAAGTGGAAAACAATTTTTTATTAATTTAGATAAAAATGGATGGCTATAATTGGTTAATTTGTTCTATGGCAAATATAAGTTCTATATTGATCTCAACTCTTATTGTCTATCCTGCCAAAAACTACAAACGAATTTTGTGTGGTAGAATTAGTGTACACTTTAAAAGTTACTTGGAACATATATTTGATATAATAATTTGCTTATATGGTACTATATATGTGTTTAATTGAATTTTGAATTCAAGTTGTCTCTTGAAGTTTCATATACTTAAACGGCTAACTTACATAATCCTAAGTTAATGTCATATAAATGCCTTTGTCTCGGGCACTAATATGTGTTGCATTAACCTTATTTATCTACTAGAGGTTGCCATTATTTTTCATTATATTAAGTGTGTTAAACTAGAAGTATTTAATGTGTTAATTGCTTTTGAATTTCTTTGTAATATAGAATAATGATGAACTTGAAAGAGATGTAACTAATGTGTCTCATTCACTCGAAAATCTGCTGCTTGAAAAAATGACCCGATTTACTAAAGTAAGACTTGCTTTTGGAGTTTGGAATTATTTAAATAGTTAGATTCATTGGTGATTAGAATTTGTCTTAATAGTTATTAAAGGGTTTTAGGACCGTTTAATTGCATAATTCAAGGTGGTTGGGACTGTTTTAAGGGTTAATATACAAATATGTTACTAATTTTTTTTAAAAAAAAAATCCAAGTGAAAAAAATGAAAGTTTAGTAACTTAGACGAACTTTTTGGGAAATTTTAGTAACATATTTGTATGTTAACCCATGTTTTAAATAGCTAAATTGACGGGTGCTTGAAACTCTCTTCATAGCTCAATTTAATGGTGTTTGAGACTATTTGGAACTGTCATAATAGCCAAATACAAGGGTGTTGAGACTGTTATTGATAGGCATTGTTATTGAAAAATAAATTTGACTTATACTAAATTAATAAATGTAAAGTTCAAAACATTTTAAGACAATATATTCGGTATTAAATACATGATACAAAATTTATGTCAAAATCTCGTGCGTGCACGGGCATTATAACTAGTAAGTTACTTAAAAAATAATCTTTGTTTGACAGACAGAACTTATAAGAGATTCTTAAAAAGATAATCTTTCATAATCTCTGAAAATAAAATGTTACTTCTTATAGCTTATAAAAATAATCTTTTTTTATAATCTTTTTCAGCAACAACACCAGCACCAGCACCAACATCAACAACAACACTAGCACCAGCATAATCTATTTTTTCCAAACATACCCTAAAACATTAGAAAAATTAACCTACTTACTTGTGAGCACTTTCTCTCAAATGAAATGCAAACTCAACAACTTGATATAAGATTTCATAGAGAAAAGTACCAAAAAGTGCCAAAATCTTTTTGGTAGTCCCCTTTGTGGTCAAAATTTTCTTCAATCTCCAAAATGGTCATGCATGACCACTTTCGACATGTGACTCCACGAGAAACATGACCGTGTCATAAGTAAAATGCACTTTTACTTTTTAATCTATCAAATAACCACCAAATTTGCGCAACCGACGGCTACTCAACTTACTTTTACTCGACTTGCATTTTTCACGTGCAAAAGTACAAAGGTAAAAAAATTAAAAAAAAGTACAAAACTACTTTTCACTTTGTGTACCTTCTTCTTTCTTTTCCAATGAACACGGAAAACCGATCGGCAATAACCATTGTATCATAGACAAGACTAAATCGATTCATGATTATCAATCCAAATCGATTATCATTCTCAAACTTAAACACAAACACAAACACAAAACAACACCAAAGGGATATTGTCGTGATTGAGTTGATAGGATTTTGTTTATTTCAATGGATTCATCGTTTCATCGTGTTGATGTAAGTATCATATTTAGATGTAATAAATGTTTAATCCTTTAGTTAGGTTTGGGATTGTTAACGATCAAGTCTTTTGGGTATATCAATTTTGGTTGAAAATAGTTGGTATTTTGTATTTTTGTACCGATAACACAATATACCCATGAAGGCGAATAATCTTGTAGCTAGTATCATGTATAAATTAGTTTTATTTTAATATTTTGTTTTTGTTAACCTAGGTTTATGATTGAAGGTTAGTTTGAGAACTAAGCTACACCTTACGAAAACAATATCCAAGAAGTTGTGCGAAAAAAGGAAAGGTATAACAAGTTTCAAAGTAGTGTTTTGGCCCTTGGTTGGATATTAGAGCGGAGGACCATGATAATCTTGTCTGAATTTTTGCTTCAACACCAAAGGGATATCAAAGATGCTACTCTTGTCGCCTTTTATTTTGATATTGGTCACAATACATTAGAGTTTGGTAGGAGGAATTTTGTTTGTTAACGGTTTCAAATTTGGAAATCCTTCTTTAGACCATTTGGTGAGAGTGTCTCAAATTTCCATAACCGGTATTTCCTACTCTACCAAGAATAAAGGGTGAAGATCTTAAGCACTTCTTGAGACGGATAAGGATTTTAAAAGCTATCTCATGATGATTCGATCCGTGTTTGTCATTCTTCGGCTTTAGAGTATGTATTCATGGGTAATGAGCTTAGGCATGTTATACCCTATGAGATTTTGGCTCTAGTGGATGATTTGTGTGCTTTTGATGCTTTCCTTGGGGACAATATATTTGGGAAGAGCTTCACCTTAGGGTGTATAATGTTGATTCAAGACACCGTAAGGATATTTTGCAAAAATTGCAACACACGGAAAAAATACAAGCCTCAATATTCTTTGAATGGATTTGTTTTCGTCTTTAAGGTTTGCATGCTTTTCTCATTTATTGCTTGTCTCATGTATTGCTTGCCTCATTTATGTCAATGCGGTGTAAATGTTGACCCAACCCACCCATACCATAAATGTTATTGACCCGACCTTTAGTATCTAAATGTTATGTTTGACTCCCAAATCCACTTTTAAGTTTGGTTTTAATCCAATAGCTATAGTGCAATTGCATTGTTATCGAATATGTGGTCATATGGAATAGAATACCTCATTTATTTTGGCGTTTATATGAATCTAATGACATAATGCGTTGACGCAATTTTGTCGACTTTTGAAGTACAGTTTTATCCGAAACTCTTAGATTAGAAGCGGATGCTTGACTAATAATTCTTTGAAAGCGCAACATGTTCTTATTAAGTGCAAACTTGTGGTGAAGTTTGATATATCTTTATTCGTTCAATATACAAGTTATTCTGAGATCTAGTTTTAAAACTTTACATATCGGTTATTGGACATTAATTTAGTTTACAACTAGCCATTAAGTTAGCTTATTTATTTAACATTAATGGTTTTAAAATTTTTACTGAGATATGGTTATTGGAACTTTTTAGAATACTACAAATTGGTGGCACAAAGTCGATGATGTTGTACCCGTTGTGTTTCATGGAGTAATGGTATAACATTTACAAAAGGTGATTGTGAGGCTATTCTATTCTAGAGTCAATTAATACACTTGTCCCCAGCGAAAAGGAGATCAATACATCATGGTGGACATGTAGTTTAGACTATTTCAAGAATGGGTCAACGGAAGATGCATCTCATAGACCTTTGAAAAGAGGAAGGTTATTCAGCGTAAACATGTTCACGGAGGTTCACCGTGAGGTTCACCGTGAGGTACATGTTCGCACCGAGTACATGGCTATGAAGGATTGGATGACCCAGCTTGCAAATAAGGTTGAGGATATTGGCGTTCATTTGGGAGGCGTTTAAGTGCACTTGAGAAATGTGTGAAACCCCAGGATGCATCTTTTATCACGGATGTCGAGTGAAGTTGATCAAGACTCAAGGTTTGTTGTTTATAAACAAATTTTATTTTTACATTGAATGTGTAAATAAGATTATTATATATTACCTTATTTTTGCGAGTCCTCTAGTAGATTATCGAAAATTACGAACCTCGAGGTGAGCTTATAAAGAGGATTGAGTATATTGAAGTATTCTATGGGAGGCGTATAGCGACACTTGAGCAACTTGTTAAGAATGGCACTAACGAGACTATGGAGCCTTGTAGTGTACATGATGATGAACCAAATGTTGTTATCTGCAAATCAAGAAAAGGTAAGTTCTTGAATTTTGTTTCCTTATCAACATGTCGTATATTATTACAAGAAGATTGTTAAGGGCTAAAATTAGTTGAATTTTGCGACCTTACGTAAACGAGACTTTGGAGCCCTCTGTGAACAAGATTTTGGAGCCCAATAGTGTGAAGGTCGATACTTGAGGTTTAATGATAGTGTGGAGCCCACTAGTGAAAGGTTGAGAACGACTCCAGCGATAATGTGCGACCTCTCTTGAACGACAATGCAAATGAAGAAAAGGTAATATTATTACATAACGAGTATGGATATTATTACATAACACTCGTCATATAATAACGAGACTATGGATTTTATACTTCTTATGCGACCCTCAAATGCATTTGATAATGATGTCAAATTGCATCGACATGGATATTCAACATGATTATTATAGCGGTGGAATCATGAAGGCGATCACGAAATATTGGATTCGAATATAAAACATGTTTGACACACGTTTGATAATCGGTAGTCGGTTTAACCATATTCACCGTTTGTATGACCGAAACATGTTTATTTGATCATATATCGGTTCTTGAAATAGAATGGCTTGATTAATTGTATTTCTACGGTAGTAGAGGAACAAGAGGAAGAAGGGCATTGAAGAATACGGGTGATCGCTTGAGAACAAGATTTAATGGCAATGGAGACTCTTATGCAAATATGTGTATTTAATACTCTGAAAAGGTAAATTTAACATTTTTGGTTTTAAAATCAAATAAGACAATCTTTTTATTTTTTTTTTTTTTTTTTTTTTTTTTAATACGGAAAAAGACAATGATTTGCGGTCTCATTCAATGAAGGATCGAGATTACATTCCTAGTAATGATGATATGGAGAAATTAGCAACGAAGCATCCGATTACATTCCTAGCAATGATGATCGGGATAAATCGACAATGAATGTTCAGTTGTACCCTAGCAATGACCATAACGAGAATTTAGTTGATATCTCTTGTTATGGTGGTGGCGAGCATCTATTAAAAGATACCGGTTAATTATGCAGAGACTAGAAGCGGCGGTATCTTCAAGACCCGTGCAAGCGACCTTCAACCACTCCACAAAGCCTAAAGTCCGTGCGGGAAGAAGAAATGTGTTAAGCGTTTTCGGTAGTTGGTTTCACATGGTGGTGAAGAGATTCCCCGTGGAATGAGGTAACTTATTTTACTTATTATTTATTGCGGATGTTGTAACGTTGGTTAAGTACTACGGACTAGACAATTACGTATGATATATCTGCGGGATCTAACTCGTCAAGCGGGTTCGCGACAATTAAGAGTGATTGTCCGAAAGAAATTATGGATTTTTGAATCGAAAGGAGGACGGAGATTTTATTTTCCATGGGGAGGAGATGGCATTTATGCATATCATGATTTTTGGGAAAGGTTGGTGGGCATCGGGAAGTATAGAAATGGATGGCTTTACGATCGGTAAATTTCATGATAACAATTTTAATATTTATGGATAATGTTAACTACTTAGGTAATTTATTATTTTTATTTTTATTTTTTTGGCGACATCTTGATCTATGGATAATTTTTCTATGGCATTTTAGACTGCCGATCTTGATTGGGCCATGGCGAGTCCATTTTTAGCTCCATGATTCTCACCAACAGGATCCGGGTTTTTCTTGTGGAGTAACTTATGGTCTCCCTAGTTTGCTCAATCTGTTGAAAAGGTGTGTTTAAGAAATTTTTGATATTAGTATAGTAGTATTTGATGGTTCTAATTGATATGTAGTATTTATTAGATCACAATCGAGCATGACCATAATAAGTAACCTTTAGTTTTCGCGTTGATCACACATATGGTTGAAAAGTCATTTTCTAGTAGTTTAAGGAAATTCCTAAATAAGGTAATGTGAAATTTTTTTGGAGCTTATTTTCTAGTGAAAAAGACTTTCAAAACCAAAAGCAAACTACAACAACAAAGTTAGAATAGTGGTAATCCTAAAAATGTAACTTGGGAAGGGCATCTACAGTTAAAAATAAGCGTGCGAGCAGTGGTTGTGCAAAAGCAGTTTTAACTCAACTTTATACTATGCTAGTGGTTATTATAGTGCACTAATGAAACTAGAATTAGATGGGCATACAAGGTTTAATAAAAACATAGTTTGCACAATTTGAGTACCGATTAGACTAAGAAAAAGGGCCCATACTTGTGATAATCTTTGTTGTCTGTGCCGATCTGAGAAAAACAGTTAAACTCTTATTTTACCAAATCTAACAAAACTTATGCAACCTTTCTCTAACATTCACACTAACCTAAGACTCCTAATAGAAGTTTGACTAGGTAAGTCAAAATGGTTAAAAACAATTATTTCACCCTTTCACAGCCTTGACCCAAACTGCCCCTTGTGTGAGTTTCTTTGGAGAGAGAAAAGGGGGCTTGGGAGCTGAGTGTGCTTCTTTTGAGCAAATCTGAGCCATTTGATTCAATATTTTAAATACAATATTGTTTTTGTTGTCTTATGTTTGTTCAACAATATTATAGGTCTATTTTCCTATCAACGAAGATAATGTACATTGGGTTACAGGAGAACTCCATCTACGTTCGGTGTCATAACAATATATAATGACCTCTCCGAACCTCTAGTTGAAAATCGAATTTGGTGGCTCAACATGAGGAGATGTTTTGAATATACAATTCAAAGTTTTACAAGAAACCGAAGTAATGGAAAAAAAGGAATTGATCCAAAACATTACTCCATCACCTTCGGTATCGGATAATGTGCCAAGGCAAGGCCCTCTTTATGGTGACTGCGGTATATGGGTGATGATAAACTTGTATAGGTTGTCGAATAATCTTCCATTGGCGGATGGTAATCCTACTTTGCGACTTTGGCATATAGGGGCGATTGGTAGATTTCTTTTGGAAGTACAAGATTGAAGTACCTTTGGCACAAATTGATTGAAGTGGGGTTGAAATGTGTATTTGAAAGGTGAGAAATTGTAGTAGTTGGTAGAAATAACTCATTGATGTACAAGTTCAAATAACTAGCTGGTGGTTGCAAATGTATTTTGTAGTTTGGCATAACTTTGGTACTTTGGTAGTAGTTTTGTACTTTGGTAGTTGAAGCTGTAATAGTAGTCATAAATGGTAGTAGATGGCGAGCATAATATATTGTAAACGAATGTTGTATGTTTTGTAAACCAGTGTGACATATGTATTGTTGAAAACAATTTTGTTTAATCATCTCATCCAGTTAAATCTGTTTGTCTCATTCAATGTGACATATATGCTGTTACCATTTACCAGGTGAAAAGTTAAATAGGCATTCAGTTGGAGGTATCAACATTCAGTATAAGTTGGATCATGTTTTCTATTTTGAACTATTAGTCAATGTAAACTTGTTACTGAATGATACATATGTTACCAAACAATGATATCTATTAGTATCTATTATCTAATAATAAAGGTTAAGGGATCGAGTTTAATGTTGCAAGCGAATGTTGATACCTCAAGTTCTTTAGCATACTTGACTCTTTGCTCGATTGGAGGTATCAACATTCGGTTGCAAAACAAGTGAAACAGACTCAAGCGAAAAGTTAAATAAGCAACTATAACCCAAAATTCAATGATATTGGAGTTATGGTCTATCGACGAGCATGAACCATTTAAACTTTATTCTTGCATAAAAACCATGACTCACTATTCGATTACCCACATCTAAGTCCTCATACTTGTCATTGGACCATTTAAACTTTAAAGCTGGATTAGCGAGGCACAGCCACCTCTTGTTTTCACAATCTTAAACATCAAATTGGTCTTAATAGGATACCAAGCATCAACAACTTAGATTCGGAGTAACCATGTAAACTACCAAAACATTCATATGGTTACTGCGTGTAGACCCATAAGTTCCTAAAGTAGACCCACAAGTTCTAAAGTGATCCACTTTATTCGGAGTAACCATGTAGACCCACAAGTTCCTAAAGTGACCCACTTTATTCACATTTAAAATTGACCATTAAACCAAAATCTAAAACTTACCCACTTTAGTTTGGGTTACATGTCATTTCTAAAGTGACCCTTTCTAAATTGACCATTAAACCCTAATTCCATTACAATGTGATTAACAAAAGCGAAACAACATCTACACTAAATTGCATATACAAAATGGCAACAAAATCAATAAGGATAAACTAAATATTATAACGATTCATTACCATCATAATCATTTCATTACAAAACTTCATTGGACTAATTATCATCCAAATACTTACATCACTTCATCACCGGCATATTGAAACCATAAACCAAACTATAATTACATACGAGTTATATATAAATATACCATACAAACCAAATTACTTACTAATGATCCATACCAAAGACATTCACATACTTACAACTTGAAAACCAAAAGCTTTGACCCAAAGTGGCGATGTCACTAAACACGATCATGTCTTCATCAATCTCCATCGGTCACACCATCTTGCTTACGCTCAATCCCATCACGAATCAAATGAACACTTGCTTCAAGGCCCGCAAAATATCACGATCATCTACATTCATCTTCACGGACATGATAAAGCATCCACCCTTTCTCATGGTTTGGGCCAAGATAATGGAGCTCCTAGCTTGTCCTTCACGCCCATGAGCACATCGCCTAGCTCTGCATATTGCTTCCAATTTGACTAGGCGAGCTTGTGCTTCCATCACTTCATTGTTAAAGAGATGCTTGAACATGGTTGCAATATCATCGGAACCACTAGCGCGACGCAACTCATCAAGATTTTGGGTTTGGTTTGCCATTGATTTTGCAAGGCGGTGATTGGGGATTTGGGGGTGTGTGTACAGTAAAGATAGATGAAAATTAAGAGATTAGGTAGGGTTTCAATTGTTATTAGGCGTATAAATAGATAAATCCAACTGTTTACAAAAGATAACTGAAGCCACAGCATTTGAAAAAAAAAATGAGACTTACAATAAAAAATCCTTACACCATGAAGTATGAACTAATACAAAAATAAAAGAATGACACAAATAACCTTATATTTCAATTACCTTGTTAGAGACCATAATATCACGATAACATTAAATACCAACTAATACATTACACCATCTTGGATGACCACAAGAATTAACACATGTTAAATAAAGCACTAGTACCTAAATTACAACAAACAAGGCAATGAAACATAACCATCATAAATTACAATTAAAATGCCCATCATAAATTATTGTTATCACCGTTATTGGACACATAAGGAAGAGCACTAGAACCTTCATCAAATTCATCATGAGTGCATCATCAAAATCATCAAAAGCATCCTTGGTGTAAATAGACTAGCTTCTTTAGCGGCTTTTCATGCGGTGATCTTAAGTAAGCGGTGATTGAGATTCTTCATTTTCCATACTAACCTCTTCCAACGACATACAATGAAAACCTTTCTTTCTTTTATCATGGTTTTTAATTGTGTTGTCACCTCCTCATCAAACTCATCTTTCATGCAAGTTTTGTGATAGTAATCAACTAGGAATGCTTGAGGAGTATGGGAAACATATACCTCAATTTTACCATGTAGTTGAGCCAATTCATACATCTTCTTAACATCTCTATCACTTTCCACTATAGTCAAACCTTCTTCCAAGCTACATTTTGGTATACAATAAAACCAAGCCCAAATATCTTCTTTTATTTTTCTAACAACATGTCGCACATTTGGGAATACGACAACGTTTTAGACATAGATAGTTTAATTTCAATAATTTTTCCACTGCGTGCCTTAGGGAAAGGCGTAGAATATGCCTTTATTGAAAACTTGAATACAATATCATTAGAAATATTAGACATCTTATTTTTAATAGAAAAATCCGAATTAACAAAAATAAATTAAGCCAAAAATAAAAGTGTACAAAATTCTTCTAGTATTAGTGAACAAACACAAATGAAGTGTGTAAATAACAAAAAAAGGATTAATATAGTGATGCGATTGGATATTACCCGATGGATAATAGATCTAATTCAAAGTCGGTGGTCGAGTAGGCGATGGTGAGTATCCTAAAATGTATTAACTACAACAACTAACACCTATTAATTGGTTACAACAACTAACCTTTTCCAACTAACACATACTATAATTAATGTGATGGGGTATATGATAATTATATAAATAGAGGTGAGAAACATGTGATAAGATTACCAAACCTTAAAAGCTATGCAATGAATTCACCACCAAATTACAGTGGGAAGAATTACTTGATATAGCGACTCCGATCTCCGATTATCCGCCCAACACAAAACACAATATCCTCTCGAGTTGATAATTATTTGAAAATCTGTTAGAAAAATACGGTCCTGCGGTATTCGGGATGGTGTGGACGATGGTGTAATGATCACGAGGAGTTTATTAGGAAAGTTGTTGTGATTTGGTTGAGGATTCGGATTTTAAAAGTGGTCCATGGGTTAGCGGTTGAGTTTATGAATCTTGATGGCGGGATCATTGTTGGTTGTTTCTTGATATAAAAAATTCTTAAAAAGGAAACTTGAAAAGGTTGTTGCTATAATCAAGTCTTGTACTCGAATGTTTTGGGTGATCTAAAAGTAACATTGAAAGGCGTTTGGGGTTTATGTCGGGTTCAATACATCACAAAGTTGTTAATGATGAGAGGTTTAAAACCAATTTACCATCGGGCTGTCTTGATACTTCAAAATGTTTACGTATTTTCTCCCAAACAATCGGCAATCATTATCTTAACATCACAATCAAAACTTTGGTCAAGGTTTTATCCAACGATGAGGTTCTTGAAAGTAGCAGCGGTGATGGTGGTCTTGGAAGTGGAATATTTATGTAACCATTGTTGTTTGATCCAATGTAATTTCATTTAGCGAATGTAGTAGTATAACGAATGTTGTAGTATAACTTATGTCTAGTTACTAGTTTGGTTGTAGTATAACTTATGTTGTAGTATAACTTATATTGTAGTAAATCAATTAATTGAAAATTTAGTTTTACATATAACAAATTTACTTGTTAATTGAAATGTGAATCAACTATACATTAATTGAAATTTTAGTATTGAATCTACTACATATGTGTGTTAGTTGAGAATATTAATGATATGAATAAATGTAAAACTTAATGTAGTAATTAATGCACTAGATACTCGACTACTCGACCGTATGACTACTCGACCTATGGTTGGGTAGATGTAGTAATACTTGTACATATAAATCGCATTTAATATTGCTTCTACTACATATGTGTGTTAGTTGAGAATTTAAATGATATGAATAAATGTAAAACTTAATGTAGTAATTAATGCACTAGATACTCGACTACTCGACCAACGACTACTCGACCTATGGTTGGGTAGATGTAGTAACTAATTGTACACATAAATCGCATTTAATATTGCTACTACTACATATGTGTGTTGGTTGAGAATTTAAATGATATGAATAAATGTAAAACTTAATGTACTAATTAATGCACTAGATACTCGACTACTCGACCGTGACTACTCGACCTATGGTTGGGTAGATGTAGTAACTAATTGTACACGTGTCGCATTTAATATTGCTTCTACTACATATGTGTGTTAGTTGAGAATTTAAATGATATGAATAAATGTAAAAGTTAATGTACTAATTAATGCCTTTGGATCTCGATTACTCGACCAAATGACTACTCGACCTATGGTTGGGTAGATGTAGTAACTAATTGTACACATTAATATGCATTTAATATTGAAGCTACTACATATGTGTTAGTTGAGAATTTAAATGATATGAATAAATGTAAAGTTAATGTAGTAATTAATGCCTTTGGATACTCGACTACTCGATCGACCCGACTACTCGACCTATGGTTGGGTAGATGTAGTAACTAATTGTACACATTAATATGCATTTAATATTGAAGCTACTACATATGTGTGTTAGTTGAGAATTTAAATGATATGAATAAATGTAAAAGTTAATGTAGTAATTAATGCACTGGATACTCGACTACTCGACCGACGGCTACTCGACCTATGGTTGGGTAGATGTAGTAACTAATTGTACACATTAATATGCATTTAATATTGAAGCTACTACATATGTGTGTTAGTTGAGAATTTAAATGATATGAATAAATGTAAAACTTAATGTAGTAATTAATGCACTAGATACTCGACTACTTCCGGCCGGACTACTCGACCTATGGTTGGGTAGATGTAGTAACTAATTGTACACGTGTCGCATTTAATATTGAATCTACTACATATGTGTGTTAGTTGTGAATATTAATGATATGAATAAATGTAAAACTTAATGTAGTAATTAATGCCTTGGATACTCGACTACTCGACCGGCTACTCGACCTATGGTTGGGTAGATGTAGTAACTAATTGTACACATTAATATGCATTTAATATTGAATCTACTACATATGTGTGTATTGGGGTAAAGCATTACTACTACTGTCATACGCTTTAACAAATCCTCATTATTTAGCTATAAACCCTTTGGTTGAAGGGTGCATTACCTACAAATAATCTGCATGTTTGAAGTTGTGTGTTCTTACATTCGAAACCATCCAAAATTTGAACACCAGTTGGAGATCATTTTGTTGTTACCATACACATACTAGACATAACACACTTAGGGGTTTTTGCTGCTTGAAAGAACGCATGATTTATCATAAACTTATCAGATAACCAAACATCCCTTAGTGCCTTACCATAGTTTCTTTATATGATGATAGGACTAAATTTGTTATTACGACACTCTAAGATATATGATAACATCAAATTTGTTACACGTGATATTGATTTTTATATTTTACTTACGTTAAAATGTAGGAATGACAATATGCAAGGCTATAGTAGAATATAAATCGAACATTCAGTTGCCTTGCCCCTTTGCAACAGCTATTGTGGCGTCTTATGGGACGTCAGGACAGTTACCTTATATAACATAAAATCGAACATTCGAGTTCCTTTTATTTGCGCTCGAGTTTATAAGGTCCATGAAATTCTATAAATCGTGTTTTTTTAATTTCTAGTTTAGACATTTTAAGACTTCCGACATTTAATCTTAAAATAAGATCTAAACGAGTGTCAAGTTGTTATAAGGCTAAGTTTTATTTGTAGGGTGGAAGCAGAGGGTATGGGGGTAAATCGTTGAATGTATGATAATGTTCAAATTGAGGATTTTTTTATCATCAAAGAGTGATGGAACCTATACGAAGCATTACTTTGTAGCATACAAGGCAATGTCTCTTTTCCTATTGATCCTTTTGTAGTTGCATTTTCATGGCTAAAGGATTAATTGCTCGCCCATGTCAAAACTTGGCTCGGGAAACAACCCATAGAAAGAGAGGTTAACAAACTAGCTTACCTCACGACGCACTTCGCAAGTTCTATATTCTTCAAATAATGGATGCTTGCAATGGACCGATACACAAAATATTAAAGAACGAGTCTGTAGCAAGAAAAGCAAGGGTTCATGCACACGCCGTATTTTTCCATGTACAAGATTTGGAATGTGATATATGTTTGTTGTCCCATTTGATACTCAAACCCATTTTAAATCGTGACTCAACCCGCCCATCGAGTGCATTTATCGAGAGAAGTGCAAATTCAACATGCCTCATTTGTGTTTTAAGCATGTTGATGCTTTGCATAGTGTGTTTCTTGCAAAATATTACAGATAAATTAATTTTTTCGTTAGCATATGATACCATATCATGTATATTTGTTCGATCATGTTGTTCATTGTAACAATTCAACGACTTCAAGAATGTTACCTAAAAGGACGGACAAGGACAAACCATGAAGAGGCTCAGAAAGGGAAACAAACGACAGAGAGAAGGTTATTATGCATGATGACATCGATTTTCATTTTTATTTCCAACATTTACACGATATAGGTTAGTGTGTCATAGTTGATGTTGATTTTTACTTAGTTCTCGTGTTTTTTCAAGCTTTATATTTGGTAGCTCACTATTCTCGCTTTGTTACGTATTCTCATTGGAGATGTTTTTCACTGCCCAGATATACCAATAGAGAAAAATAGTATTTTGGGGTACAAAAATTTGTTTTTTCTTATTCTCTATCCTTTTTTATCATCCATTAGTAGGTCATAATGTCTATTATTTATTGATTGAACTAATACCTTTGTATTGGTCTCTAGTATTTATTTGGATTTAACTATATAACTATTGTGGATTCCCTATAAAAAAGTTACTAAGTCACCTTATGTGTCACCAAATTTTGTACTTACGAAACCACTTTTTTTTTTTGTAAACATGTATCGATTTGTATTATGCATTTATATGAAATTTTCTATTGCCTATTTCTAATCTCTTTGTTTATGGAATTAATGGAGTCTCGAAATTCAATGGGTGTATTGTTCATTGGGATGATGCATTTTGTTACCTTTTTTAGTAGTTGCCGTTGGTTTGTGTTTTATGTATGAAACAACGGCCTCCATTAATTTGTCTTATATTTTTGAATTTTTCTATTCCATTATTAATATGCTTTTTGGCAACTTATAATAACCAGATACTTTTTGTCCAAAGTCATAAAGTTATAAAAAGAAAAATAGTATGTTAAATATGATTATGAAAACTATATTTTTATTTTATAATCTTATAATTTTTCATAAATACTTGGATTTTTGAGGATTGTTAAAACATGCTACAATAGCTCATTGATGCGAGCATCTTGATGGAGCTGCTAATGAACACTTGATGTCACGATGCTTCCCGACATACTATGGTCTCACTTCGAGTGAGTCTTAATTTCGTATCATAACACATAACTTGATCATAAGAGTTGGCAATATGGGCGGTTAGGACGGGTTGGGTAACATGTCAAATAAGTTTAATACAGGTTGGAAAGGGTCAATTTCGATTGACCGAAATACTTTTTGTCCAAAGTCATAAAGTTCTAAATATAGTGCGTCAAATATGATTATAAAAACTACATTCTCTTTTTTATTTTTGAAAATTTTCTAATTTTTCAGAAGACTTGAATTTTTGACTAACCGAAAACATGAATCTTCACCGAACTACAGGGAACTTGTGAAGATATTATCTCGTTACAAACATCGATGAGCTTCATTCAACAAGAAGGACATTCCAAAGGAGAGAGTGGTGGAATATAAGTGGTCAGTAACAAGTCGCGCGAAGGTCACCTATTATTGTCTGCAAAAGTCAATATGTATCCAAATTTACTATGATCCAACGAATAATAATACCATTCATTTTTTATTACGATAAAATTTCACCCTTTTTAAAAATTAAATATCTCGCAAACCGTTAATCGTCACGTGATAAAATTATATTATCATGACGAGATTAAATTATCTTTCTATGGATATGCACTACTATATATTTTTAACAACTTTTTTTTTCAAAATTTCGGTCAACAAAAATCATATATGATTTGTGAAAATCACATGATTCGATTTCACGAATCATATATGATTTTGAGAATCATATGATTCGTAAAATCATATATGATTCGTAAAAATCGAATCATACATGATTTTTCGGACGGGATTTTGAAAAAATGTTTTAAAATATATAAAAGTGCATATCTATAAAAAGATAATTTAATTCTCGTCGTGATGGTGTATTTTTATAGTTTGAAGATTTACCGTTTGTAAGATATGTTGTTTTAAAAAAAGTGGAAACAATTTTTATTAATTTAGATAAAATGGATGGCTATAATCGTTAATTTGTTCTAATAGAAATATAAGTCTATATCGATCTCAACTCTTATTGTCTATCCTCGCCAAAAACTACAAACGAATTTTGTGTGGTAGAATTAGTGTACACTTTAAAAGTTACTTGGAACATATATTTGATATAATAATTTGCTTATATGGTACTATATATGTGTTTAATTGAATTTTGAATTCAAGTTGTCTCTTGAAGTTTCATATACTTAAACGGCTAACTTACATAATCCTAAGTTAATGTCATATAAATGCCTTTGTCTCAGGCACTAATATGTGTTGCATTAACCTTATTTATCTACTAGAGGTTGCCATTATTTTTCATTATATTAAGTGTGTTAAACTAGAAGTATTTAATGTGTTAATTGCTTTTGAATTTGCTGTAATATAGAATAATGATGAACTTGAAAGAGATGTAACTAATGTGTCTCATTCACCGAAAATCGCTGCGAAAAATGACCCGATTTACAGACTTGCTTTTGGAGTTTGGAATTATTTAAATAGTTAGATTCATTGGTGATTGGACTGCCTTAATAGTTATTAAAGGGTTTTTAGGACCGCTTTTAATTGCATAATTCGTGGTTGAATGGGTTAATATACACAATATGTTACTAATTTTTTAAAAAAATCCAAGTGAAAAAAATGAAAGTTTAGTAACTTAGACGAACTTTTTGGGAAATTTTAGTAACATATTTGTATGTTAACCCATGTTTTAAATAGCTAAATTGACGGGTGCTTGAAACTCTCTTCATAGCTGAATTTAATGGTGTTTGAGACTATTTGGAACTGTCATAATAGCCAAATACAAGGGTGTTGAGACTGTTATTGATAGGCATTGTTATTGAAAAATAAATTTGACTTATACTAAATTAATAAATGTAAAGTTCAAAACATTTAAGACAATATATTCGGTATTAAATACATGATACAAAATTTATGTCAAAATCTCATGCAGACGGCATTATAACTAGTAAGCTACTTAAAAATAATCTTTGTTTCAGATGAACTTATAAGAGATTCTTAAAAGATAATCTTTCATAATCTCCGAAAATAAATGTTACTCTTATAGCTTATAAAATAATCTTTTTATAATCTTTTCAAAGAACAACACCAAAGACCAACATCAACAATCAACAACAAAGCACCAAAGATAATCTATTTTTCCAAACATACCCTAAAACATTAGAAGAGAAAAGTACCAAAAGTGCCAAAATCTTTTGTGTAGTCCCCTTAATGGTCAAAATTTTCTTCAATCTCCAAAATACGCCATACTCACTGACCGCAGTAGCCCACCTTAAACATGACACGCGTGTCATAAGTAAAATACACTTTTTACTTTTTAATCTATCCAAATAACCACCAAATTTATGCAACCGACGGCCACTCAACTTACTTTTACTCGACTTGCAGATTTTCCACGCAAAAAGTACAAAAGGTAAAAAAAAAAAAAAAAAGTAAAAACTACTTTTCATCGTGGTACCTTCTTCTTTCTTTTCCAATGAACCGAAAACCGATCGGCAATAACCATTGTATCATACACAAGACTAAATCGATTCATGATTATCAATCCAAATGTGATTATCATTCTCAAACTTAAACACAAACACAAACACAAAACAACACCAAAGGGATATTGTTTCGTGATCGAGTTGATAGGATTTTGTTTATTTCAATGGATTCATCGCTTCATCGTGTTGATGTAAGTATCATATTTAGATGTAATAAATGTTTAATCCTTTAGTTAGGTTTGGGATTGTTAACGAATCAAGTCTTTTGGGTATATCAATTTTGGTTGAAAATAGTTGGTATTTTGTATTTTTGTACCAAGAACACAATATACCCATGAAGACCTAATAATCTTGTAGCTAGTATCATGTATAAATTAGTTTTATTTTAATATTTTGTTTTTGTTAACCTAGGTTTATGATTCAAGGTTAGTTTGAGAACTAAGCTACACCTTCCGAAAACAATATCCAAGAAGTCATGGAAAAAGGAAAGGTATAACAAGTTTCAAAGTAGTGTTTTCGCCCTTGGTTGGATATTAGAACCGAGGACCATGATAATCTTGTCCCGAATTTTTGCTTCAACACCAAAGGGATATCAAAGATGCTACCGATACGCCTTTTATTTTTGATATTGGTCACAATACATTAGAGTTTGGTAGAGGAATTTTGTTTGTTAACCGGTTTCAAATTTGGAAATCCTTCTTTAGACCATTTGAGTGAGGTTCTCAAATTTCCATAACCGGGTATTTCCTACTCTACCAAGAATAAAGGGTGAAGATCTTAAAGCACTTCTTGAGACGGATAAGGATTTTAAAAAGCTATCTCATGATGATTCAAATCCGTGTTTGTCTCATTCTTCGGCTTTAGAGTATGTATTCATGGGTAATGAGCTTAGGCATGTTATACACTATGAGATTTTGGCTCTAGTGGATGATTTGTGTGCTTTTGATGCTTTCCCTCGGGGACAATATATTTGGGAAGAGCCACCTTAGGGTGTATAATGTTGATTCAAGACACCGTAAGGATATTTTGCAAAAATTGCAACACACGGGAAAAATACAAGCCTCAATATTCTTTGAATGGATTTGTTTTCGCCTTTAAGGTTTGCATGCTTTTCTCATTTATTGCTTGTCTCATGTATTGCTTGCCTCATTTATGTCAATGCAAAGTAAATGTTGACCCAACCCACCCATACCATAAATGTTGACCCAACCCACCCTTTTAGTATCTAAATGCTATGTTTGACTCTCAAATCCACTTTTAAGTTTGGTTAACCAATAGCTATAGTGCAACCGCATTGTTATCGTAATATGTGGTCATATGGAATAGAATACCTCATTTATTTTGACGCTTATATGAATCTAATGACATAATGCAAAGGATTTAATTTTGTCTCGACTTTTGAAGCACATGTATTTTATCCTAAACCTTTAGATTAGAAATGTGATGCTTGACTAATAGTTGTCAAACGCAACATGTTCTTATTAAGTGCAAACTTGTAGTCAAGTTTGATATATCTTTGTTACGCTCAAGATATACAAGTTGTTACAGATCTAGTTTTAAAACTTTACAGATCCGTTATTGGACATTAATTTAGTTTACAACTAGCCATTGTTAGTTTATTTATTTAACATTAATGGTTTTAAAATTTTACGATATGGTTATTGGAACCTTTCCGAATGCTACAAATTGGTGGCACAAAGTCGATGATGTTGCACCCCTTTGTGTTTCGTGGCAATGGTATAACATTTACAAAAGGTGATTCGAGAGGCTATTCTATTCTGAGAAGTAATTATACACTTGTCCCCACCCAAAAGCGAGATCAATACATCATGACATGGTTTAGACTATTTCAAGAATGGGTCATGTAAGATGCATCTCATAGACCTTTGAAAAAGAGGAAGGTTATTCCGCTGTAGAACATGTTCACACGGAGGTTCACATGCGAGGTTCACACCGTTCACCGCGTACACATGTTCGCACCGAAAATGCGTTGCTGCCGGTTGATCGATGACCCAGTCATTGCAAAAGAAGGTCGAGGATATCGAGCGCTCATTCGGGAGTCAGCTTTTAAGCACTGAGAAATGCGTAAACCTCCAAGGATGCATCTTTTACAGATGTCGAGTGAAGTTGATCAAGACTCAAAGGTTTGTTGTTTATAAACAAATTTTTATTTTTACATTGAATGTAAATAAGATTATTATATATTACCTTATTTTTTGCGCCCCTCAGTAGAGGGATTAGCTAAAACCAACCCTCGAGGCGAGCTTATAAAGAAGATCGAGCATATTGAAGCCTTCTACGGGAGACGATAACAACAGACTTGAGCAACTTGTTAAGAATGGCACCAACTAGACTACGGAGCTCAGTAGTACATGATGATGAACTAAATGTTGTAATTACCGCAAATCAAGAAAAGGTAAGTTCTTGAATTTTGCTCTTTATCAACATGTCGTATATTATTACAAGAAGATTGTTAAGGCTCTAGATTAGTTGAATTTTTTGCACTTCCTCGTTAAAGAGACTTCGAGCCCTCTCGTGAACAAGACTTTGGAGCCCACTAGTGTCACAATCGATAAGGTTTAATGATAAAAAGGAGCCAATCAGCGGAAAGGTTGAGAACAATTATTGAACGAATGTGCAAATTCTCTTGAACCTCGATAATGCAAATGAAGAAAAGGTAATATTATTACATAACGAGACCATGGATATTATTATACAACTGGCCACACAATAAAGAGACTATGGATATTTATACTCTTATGGAGCCCTCAAATGCATTTGATAATGATGTCAAATTGCATCTCCCGATATGGATATTCAACATGATTATTATAACGGTGGAATCAACTAAGTCTGATCCTCGAAAACATGTTCGACACACCGCTTTGATAATCGTAGTCGGCTTAACCATATTCACCGCTTGTATGACCGAAACATGTTTATTTGATCATATATCGCTACTTAAATAGAATGGCTTGATTTACTTGTATTTCTACAGTAGTATAGAACAAGAGGAAGAAGGGCATTGAAGAATACGGTGATCCGCTTGTGAACAAGATTTAATGGCAGGAGACTCTTATGCAAATATGTGTATTTAATACTCCGAAGTAGCAAATTTAACATTAAGTTTATGGTATTAAAATCAAATAAGACAATCTTTATTCAATTTTCTAATTTTTTTTTTTTTTTTAATATAGGAAAAGACAATGATTTGCAGCCTCCTTCAATGAAGGATCGAGACTCGCTCCTAGTAATGATGATATGGAGAAATTAGCAACGAAGCATCCAAATTTGCTCCTAGTAATGATGATCGTGGATAAATCAAAGAATGAATGTTCCAGATTGTATTCTAGCAATGACGATAACGAGAATTTAGTCGATATTCATCGTTATTAGTGATTGCAAGGCATCTATTAAAAGATACTCCTGTTAATTTTGCCCAAAGATCAGAGCGAAAGGTGTATCTTCAAGACCCAGACCTAAGCAGCCTTCAACCACTCCACAAAAGCCTAAAGTCCGTGCTAGGAAGAAGAAATGCTGTTGCTTTTACCGTTGGTTTCATATGGTGGTGGAAGAGATTCCCCGTGGAATGAGGTAACTTATTTTATTTATTATTTATTGCAGATGTTGTAACGCTGGTTAAGCACTGGACTAGACAATTCTCAGATCACATATCCGCAGGATCTAACTCTGCCCACTGTGTTCGCGATAATTAAGAGTGATTGTGCCAAAGAAATTATGGATTTTTGAATCAAAAGGAGGACAGGAGATTTTATTTTCCATGGGGGAGGAGATGGCATATATGCATATCATGATTTTTGGGAAAGGTTGGTGGGCATCGTGAAGTATAGAAATGGATGGCTTTCTGACACAGAATTTCATGATAACAATTTTTAATATTTATGGATAATGTTAACTACTTAGTAATTTATTATTTTTATTTTTATTTTTTTTACAAAGATCTTGATCTATGGATATTTTTTCTATGAGTATTTTAGACTCGCCGATGTCGATTGGGCAATGTCGTGTCCATTTTTAGCTCCATGATTCTTACCAATGTGATGCCGGGTTTTTGCCGACTGAGTAACTTATGGTCTCTCGCTTTGCTTTTAACTGCTGAAAAGCGTTGCTTAAGAAATTTTTGATATTCGTGATAGTAGTATTTGATGGTTCTAATTGATATGTAGTATTTATTAGATCACAATCGGTATGACCATAATAAGTAACCTTTAGTTTTCGCGATGATCACACAAATGGTTGAAAAGTCATTTTCTAGTGGTTTAAGGAAATTCAAATAAGTGAATAATGCGAGGTCGCTTTTGGAGCTTATTTTCTAGCCGAAAAAAGACTTTCAAAACCAAAAAGCAAACTACAACAACAACAAAGTTAGAATATGGTAATCCTAAAATGTAACTCGGGAAGGGCATCTACAATTATTAAAAATAATTGACGAGTAATGTGAAGTTGTGCAAAATGATTTTTAACTCAACTTTATACTATGCTAAAAGTTATTATAGTGCACTAAACTCGATTAGACCAAGAAAAGGCCCATAACAAATTTGAAAACAAAGTTTGCACAAATTGAAAATTAATTGTGACTAACAAAAAGTGGCCTATAACAAACAGTATTGAATGTCACTGGGTGCCAAGGCAGTAAAAACAGCTAAGCTCTTTATTTTTACCAAATCTTAACAAAACTTATGCAACTCCTTTCTAACATTCACACTAACCTAAGACTCTTAATAAGTTCGACTAGGTAAGTCAAAATGGTTAAAAACAATTATTTCACCCTTTCACATACCACCCAAACAAATTTCTCAGGTGAGTTTCTTTGGAGAGAGAAAAGGGGGCTTGGGAGCTGAGTGTGTTTTTGAGCAAATCGAGCCATTTGATTCAATATTTTAAATACAATATTGTTTTTGTTGTCTTATGTTTGTTCAACAATATTATAGGTCTATTTTCCTATCAACGAAGATAATGTACATTGGTTCGGGAGAACTCCATCTACGCTCCGTGTCATAACATATATGATGACACCTCTCCGTGCCTCTAGTTGAAAATCGAATTTGGTGGCTCAACATGAGGAGATTTTGAATATACAATTCCAAAGTTTTTACAAGAAACCCAAGTAATGGAAAAAGGAATTGATCCAAAACATTACTCCATCACCTTCCAGATGCGGATAATGTGCCAAGGCAAGGCCCTCTTTATGGCGATCGGTATATGGGTGATGATAAACTTGTATAGGTTGTCGAATAATCTTCCATTGGCGGATGGTAATCCTACTTTAAGGCATATAGGGAGCGATTGGTGATTTCTTTGAAGTACAAGATTGAAGTACCTTGGCACAAATTGATTGAAGCCGGGTTGAAATGTGCTACCGAAGAGAAGTCGTAGTAGTTGGTAGAAATAACTCATTGATGTACAAGTTCAAATAACTTAACCGGTGGTTGCAAATGTATTTTGTAGTTTGGCATAACTTGGTACTTTGGTAGTAGTTTTGTACTTTGGTAGTTGAAACTGTAATAGTAGTCGAAATGGTAGTAGTAATCGAGCATAATATATTGTAAACGAATGTTGTATGTTTTGTAAACCAAGACATATGTATTGTTGAAAACAATTTTGTGCCGAATAGATTTTGATTCTTCTAACGAACATACCATAAAACTATGGTATTTCATTAGAATTAATATTGTAAGATAATCTAATAATATTTAAGATAACCATCTACTCTTTGCTTACCTATTTACCAACAAAGTAAAACTTAATGGTACAATAGAATTACCAAGTCAATTGCATACATTATAACTCAAGTATTTTTGACCAAATCAAAAGACATATCAATTATAATCCCACTATACGTTATAAGTCATTGATCAACTCATTGACTTCATGCATATGTCTTAAAACATAGCAAGTTAACGTCTTAGTTTATGTTGTAAGGCTTGTATTAAAAGACTTCATGTTTGTGACTTTACAAAATCATAAACATTTGTAATTAAAGTAATTATGAACACCACTCGGGTTTCAATTAATATTTCAAGTTAATATTTACTACATATATTTAAGTCATTCAACGAATACTTAAATTCAAAGTAATATAGATTACTTCATTTAATTATGTCATTCCATGAAAAATTCAACGTAAGAAAGCGCAAAATCATCCATGCTCGTTCTCACGACCGTGGATATTTTACCTTGGGCTATAATCTAGTTCACGTTCTCACGTAACATAAATTGTAACTACAAGTGTTTCTTAAATATTGAATGACATAAATTTTGAAAATAAAGTAGTCTTTGTTATCATCTTGACACATGTTCTTAATAAGGCAATCATACATATTTAAATGTATAATTCCTATTGGAACGTTACTCTCTTACCTTGCGGTCAAGAGAATCATATTTATATGTGTTGTACCTTGCACACAATAAAGATTTCTCCCACTTGTGCATGGAACAACATCATGTAGCAGATAAACAACATGATACTATTTGATTAATATGATTTGTGTCATAGATATAACAAGTAGATGTAGGACTATATTGATTAGTAAGGAAACGCACATGACAATCCTTGAAAACCATAAGTGCCTACAATTGGAAAGTAATTATCTTTGAAGATAATCAGGTTACTACACGGAAGTAAGGCTTGTAGCTCCCATTTGAATTAGAAATCATTAAAACAACTTCTTATTCGAATGCAACACAAATGCTCCCTACGTCGACAACATTGTAAGTGTTGCATAACTAGTGAAACCAACTTGCTTGCTTTTTACTTTCCTACACCTTTAAAGAACCATACGTAATCATTACTAAGGTACTAAAAGGTGTATTCTACTCTATGAATGATGGGTTATCCATCAATGTTATTAACTCGAAAAATTGGGTATGCAATTTCTTCCTTAACAGGCCTACCATCCCTATAATGGTATGTAGTACCTTTAAAGGTTAAAGCAAAACAACTAGATAAAATATGCTAGTTTGCCTTTTACCAATTTTTGCGGTAATTAGTCTAGCTTCTAATTTAGTAACTCATATACATGCTTTCCAGTTAACCAACATTCATGTTGTTACAAAGGATTCATTCACCTAATGAAGGTAATGAAATCTTTATGGAAAATATGACGTGCAATTCATTGCTATGAGTTACATTAGAATTTAGACAATTCAAAACGTTCCTATTATACCTTTCTCATTCATGAAAAGGAATAGGATTGAGTCTCATTCTTCTCCCATGGAAAAGAGACTTTGTTTGTCTTTACGATAAATTATTCTCGATCAAACATTTGTTTGAAAGTAGAATGGATTAATTTACAAATAAAAGACTAAACCACGTTTACGGTTAAATGTTGCATTTATACATTCAAAAGAATTACAAAATTCAATTTTAGTATTTTCGATAATTAACCTTTTCAAGAAAATTAAATACCCATGGTTCATAAACATATAACCATTTAATTTTCATTGAAAACTAGGATCAAATTGACATAGTTTCATCACATAAGTTGATCGCTAGTAATGAAATTATTCAAAATGAGTACGAGTCCAACCTCGATTGCCAATTTTCAAATTGCAATTCCTAGATTTATGGGATTTACATATAGCCAATTTCAATTGCCATGTAAACATGTTTTATCCCATCTTATGCCTTGAGTTACCGTTCTCGCTACAAAACTCAATTAAGTTGTCCAACTTAAGAAGCGCAAAATCGTCCATGCCCGTTCTCACGACACGTGGACATTTTACCCTTTGATTACGATCTAAGTCACGTTCTCACGCAAATAGAAAGTAATCTTAGGTGTTTCCGTTTAGTTGGATGGCATATAACTTAAATTAAAGGGTAATAATTTTTGATGTTAAATCAAATATGTACAAAGATGTCATGCATTCATCTTCATAACATAGGTTTTATTAAAACATTTATATCTTGTTTTAATGTTTAAGTTTTCATCATCAAACTTTAATTGAGGTATTGGTTACACCAATCAAGGAATTTAGTGTTAATTATCATCCATTATACCGTACTTTTGCATAAGTGTAAATACTTAGTGTTTGGATAACTACCACCAAGTGGCGCATGGAATTAACACTAATTCGCTCTTAAGATGAGCTTGCACATTTAATGGCTTACTAAGTAGCTCTATTCGAACTTCTGAGAGGCGGAGGACGGTGCAGCTAAAGCACAACCTTAGACATCCTTTCGGTGTATTTGCGCACTTCTTTTAATAACCCTTTATAGTTCATTCTCATGGGTGAGCCGTTCGGTCATTTGTACCAAAGTCATCAATAAATTAACGATTATGATTACTATTCTTAAAATACACGTTTCACCATTGTTTAGGTGGTTTATTTTCTTGTAAAAATACCCTTGTTACATAACAAACAAGCAAGTATTTGTAAAATAAACAAATAAACAATAAATGCATAACAAATAAAAGTCATGCATATCAAATAGCCACATGCAAGCGTTTTGATAAATCCTATTAAATTAATAATGATTGAGGTCTTCCCAATTTTAGATATATCATAATTTAGTGTATATCACTTAAACAAGAAAGACATACAATAAGCGGATCCATGATAAAACATGCGAGATAATTATCATGGACATAAAATTACATAACAATTAATGCAATTAAAAGCGAGTTACGCATATACACATCGTTGCATGCATCTTAGGGTTTCTAATCCAATTAAAACATTAGTTTACAAAACCCTAATAAAGTACCAAAATAACGCCCTTAAAAATTAGGGTTTAGGTTTAGCAAACCCTAGATCTATGCATACAAAAAACTAACACAACATGTTTATTTTATTTATGTGTTTGATAATTAATCACTTGTTATACAAGCCTCGTGATGCCTTTGTTGAGTTTATGATATATAAAATATAATAAAACATAAAAACATCAAGTACGTGGAAGACTTAAAGATCATAACAAATAAATAATTAGCGAAAGTATCGTAGCGATACCTCTTGCGAATGTCAAATCCTTTGAGCAAAACAAAGTGGTTTGAAGTTGTCCTTACCGTTCTCAATCGAACCAATATGGTGTAAGAATAGTGTCTTGCTACCCGTTCTTGTACACAATTAACCAATGAATCAGCGATTGCTAGATCTAACACAAGTCCTCGTTTAAGAAAAATGAAACCAAACTCCCTTACAAGGGTGTTCGGCGAAAATGGGACAAGAGAGAGAGAGGAGAGATCGAGGTTAATTCAATGCACAGAGTGTATGAAATCTAGAACCTAACCCTCTTTATATAGTAGATGGAATACTTTGGGAACAAGTTAGGGATTGGGTTGGGACAACCCATTGTGGCGACCATAGGACAAGCCCACAGAAAACCCATAACTTTTCTTTCAAGATTTTCCATTACTAGTCCTTCTCTTTTCATTTAACGATTGTTAGTCATTTTCCGTTAAATACTTAACGATCGTTAACGGACTTAATGTGCAATAATTAATCGTAAACATAAACATTAATTATTAACTTTAATTCTCATTCGCTAATGTGTGCAATCCGTGGTCGCGAGTTCGAATCCGGACATTCCATGTTTGTAAATATAACATTTCCAACATGATTGAGTTCTAACAAGCTGTTGAAGAAGTGGGCCGAGGAAACCAAATTTGGATTCATGAGCTTCTTATATATTAAGTTGATCTAGCATTAAGCCACCAAGATGAACAAACCAATGAAGGTACTATACAAATTTAACATATCGATATTTTGTTTGGATTTTGATACGGTCGCATTTTATGTTTCGATGTTATTTATAATTATGTTATTTTAGTACATATTGCATTGGTTTGCATTTAATTAAAAGGGTGATGCAACGTCCCAACAATAGAAAAGTAGAAAGGTGCTTTATCGGAGGTGCGAGAGGGTGGAAAAGCCACGAGGAGCAATCAATTCAAGAGAATGAGATCGATTATTAGCGGGACATGATGCATAACTATATCACATATGGCATGACTTTGCTTAAAGTAATTTCAAAATGATCATTTATGCTCATGTAATGGTACATGGTCTCGATATATTGCTAGAATTTTCAAATACGTTTGGCTTTAGTATATAATTTTCTGGAGTTATCTATATTATACTTATAGTTAAGATTTTGTACATATGTAATTGTAATTATGAAATAGTTAAGAGGCCATATTTGATTCACCTTTTAGTGTTCTCACATTTCATCTACTTATCTGGTCCATTGGAAAAGGACTCATCGGAGATTGTGTTCAAAACAATGGGTAGAGCTATCAACAAGACGGTTACCATTGTGGAACTAATAAAGGTTTTCTACTTTTCCATGCTTCTTTAATGTATATCTACTAATTTTACCGTGTGTTGGTACTTATGATAAGTGTACCATATTGCTATAATGCAGGAGTTGTTGGCCTTCATCAAATAACATCCGGGGATCCACAGACATTTAAACGGGCCCCTTTAAAGGAAAAGGCTTATTTAAATAAATTTAAATTAAGGTGTAAAGTAAAAATCGGCAAATTTAAAGAAAGACTCTTCTTTACTTGAGGGGGGTGTTTCGTTCCTTAAACGACAATGCATGTTCTCTTGTCACTTAACCCTCTCTAAGACACGAAGCCTTTCGATACAATTTTATTGGGGGTGGTTACTATTTTAATTTACTTGTTTGCTCGGAACAAATCCTTTTAAAAATCCTCATTAATTTTCTAATAAAAACCAACTTTGGTTTTTGAAAGGGTTGGAAAATTAACCTACAAAAATGCTATCACTGCATGTTTGAAGTTAGTTGGTTGTTCTTTACATTTTCGGGAAAACCAACCAAAAATTTGAAAACAAACCGGTTTGGGGAGATTTCATTTTTGTTTTGTTTACCCATAAAGTTTCCACATTTAACTAGACTTTATTTAATTTGGGCAAATACCGGTTGTTGCCCGTTTTTTTAGGGGGGTTTGTTTCTTTTTTTTGTCTAAGCTTTAACCCTTGAAAGAAAGCATAGAAAATTTTATCCCATTTAAACTTTCTTTGTTTAAAAACCAAACATCCCTTTTAAGGGTGCCCTTACCAAATTAGTTTCTTTAAATTTATTGGGAATTTTGAATAGGACTAAATTTTTTGTTATTTTAAAGCAAACACTTCTAAAAATTTATAATGATAAATCAAATTTGTTACCGTTTGATATTGATTTTTATATTTTACTTACGTTAAAATGTAGGAATAACAATATGCAAGGCTATAGTAGAATATCCTATTGTTCGAAACATTGGTTGGGCAGCTTTTTCCCTTGGCCATAGTTTATGGTCCATGAAATTCCTTATAAATCGGTTTTTTTAATTTCTAGTTTAGACATTTAAGACTTCACGACATTTAATCTTAAAATAAGATCTAACAGTGTCGAATTGTTATAAAGTTTTATTTGTAGGGGTGGCAGAGGTATGGTGGTGGCACGTTGAATGTATGATTGTTCAAATTGAGGATTTTTTATCATCAAAAGTGTGATGGGAACCTATTAAACACATTTAGCTAAAGGCAATGTCTCTTTTCTATTGATCCTTTTGTAGTTGCATTTTCATGGCTAAAGGATTAATTGCTGCTTCATGTCAAAACTTGGCTCGGAACAACGCATAGAAAGAGTTAACAAATAGCTTACCTCCAATTGGCAGTTCTATATTCTTTCAAAAATGGATGCTTGCAATGGACGAACAAAATATTAAAAAGATCGTAGCAAGAAAAGAGGTTCATGCACGTCGTTATTTTTCCATGTACAAGATTTGGAATTGATATTGTTTGTTGTCCATTTGATACTAAACCATTTTAAATGTGACTCCCCGTATCGAGTGCACTTGAGGTAAGTGCAAATTCAACATGCCTCATTTGTGTTTAAGCATGTTGATGCTTTAGTGTGTTTCTTGCAAAATATTACTTGTATAAATAATTTGGTTCATATATCCTTCAGATTTTGT